>SRLM01001502.1:8527-119119 GCA_015708895.1 Populus ilicifolia | reverse complement strand
CTTAAATGCAAGTATGGATTTTCCAATTCTAAACCATGAAAACAAGGTAAAAGTTGGATAATGCCTGGCTTAAAATTAAAATGAGATGCATCGGGAGGAAAAACTAAGTGTTCTAGCATGTTATTCTCATTATGAAGTGATTCATTATCTTCTTCAGCCATATTTTCTGAAAATGTTGAGGATACCCTACAAAGTCTACCACTTGATGTATGTGACCACACTCTCATACACGTGAAGGAATAGAATAAAAGGAAAAGGAAAACAGAAGAAGAAGAAAGAAGAGAAAAGAAACAAAGTTATATACAAGAAAAAGTAAAAAGAGAAAATAAACTAAAAATTATAATTTATACAAAACTTACCTCCCCGGCAACGGCGCTAAAAACTTGACACGACAAAGAGATTAATGTCTTCTCCCAAGTGCAGGAGTGTCGAAGTAATAAATAACCCGGCAAGACCGGGGTCGAACCACAGGGAGGTTATTGTACAAATTATAAATAACAACAACAATAATAATAACAATAATAATAATAATAATAATAATAATAATAATAAAGAAAGAGAAGAAGAAGATGATGATGATGAGAACTTGGAGATAGAATATTAAAGTAAAGATTAAACAATGATAATAACTAATGTCAAGGTTAGAGGTTCCACTAATGGTATTTCAAACAAGTATAGTATAAACTCTTATTGTTCTATTGGAAACCACACATAAAGGAGGTTCCAATCAGATTATAGATTGTTAACATGATTACATTAGTCATCTTATTCAATTAATGCAAATACTTGTAAATTTCGTCAAGCATTCATGATTATAACTTATGTTAACAACAAATCAAGTTCCAGTCATAGCTCAGGTGTCGGTTATACCATACATTATGAGCTATGAAAGTGCCAAGCATTTGTTGTACCAATTGTTATACAACATAAATCAAGATTAATCATTTAACAAGCAAAGTATTAAAGAGTGAACAAGATAACAAATATAAAACATGTTAGTATCAAACATTAAAGTCCATGTTAGTATCATCAATCAATCCTTTTATTTATGTGATAGGCCTGCATTTAAAATGGACATTTACCACAAATTAAAGGTATCTTATATTATTAGATAGATTATTATAAAACGTACTTTAGTTAAGGAGTTATTGATACTTTAAGTGCAAAATGATGATATAAAACCATGATAAAAATGCACTTTTGAGTACTAATCACAAAACACCACATGCCATTTGATGGTTTAGAACTCCACAACGAGCTCTTGAAATGCACCATTCTAATTATCGTGAACTACAAAGAAAAAAGATAAGCAAAGGCTAAACGATGAGTCATCTAGGTTAAATACTTAGAAATTAGAGTTTTTAATTTGTGATTTAATATATTTCATTTTAGTTCTTATTCTTTTAATTGCACCCTTAATTTCATCTCAAACTTTTAATTTCATATAATTTCACCCCTACTAAACTAAACCATCAACATCGAAGTTTAGCACCATTCTTATCTCGGTCTTTGGTTTTCAATTTGTGCATTTAGACCCTTAATTAATGATCAAACTTTTAATTTTCTTTAATTTTAGCCCTTAAAGTCTTACACCTTTTATGATTTGAACCTTGGTTTTGAATTTCTTCAATCAAACCCCTAAGTGGCTATTAAACTTTAAATTTTTTACAATTAAGCTTCTAATTTAACCAATTAAACTTTTTAAAGTCCAATTTCAATCCCTAAAATTCAATTCATTTGAATTAAACTCAAATTGATAAAAAAAAAAAAACTAATTTTCTTGCAATCAAGCCCTTAATAAAATTGATTAAGCTTTCCAAAATACTCATTAAGTCCTTACCCATCCAAATTATTTTCACTGAATGGGTCTTTTGTCAATCAAAATTGGATCTCTAATTTTATCAATATTGTACATTCTGGTCCTTAAACTTTTTTTACTTGTCATTTTGGTTCTGTATCACCAACTTAGACAATCTTTTGGGCTTACTTTATATGTATACTTTTTTATTTTCATGTTATTTTGTGCTTTTCTTAATTTTTTATTTTGTGCTTTTCTTAATTTTTTTTATGGAGTAAAAAATAGGTAATAACATAGAAGATGATTCATCACCGTGGGTTATTTTATATGTGTAATCCTATGTTTTCATCCTAGTTACTAGTTTCATTAATTAAGGGTAACAAATTGACAAATATTTAGTACAATATAGATTATATGTAGGTATTTCTATGATTAAGAAATGATTTATTACCTTAGGTAAATTAAAAAAGATATTTTATATGTTCTTGAATAATATTGATCGTAAAATATTTGCATAAGGTGGAATGCTTTTTAAAAACAATTTTAAATCTTATTTAAAGAATCAATAACTATGTTATCGAGAATAAACATAATTTGACAAAGCATACATATTTCATATATAAAAGTCTAAATCAAAACCTTTTTTGATAAATGAATAACATTGACAATAAGAAACTAATTATTGACAAAGTTAAGTCAAATCACATATAATTTTTTTAATATTTTAAGGATCACGACATGTTATGGATGCTAAACATGATATTCAAATATAAATTAATTTATTTGTTAAATTGATAATAAGTTAAATTATTAAATTTATTTATTTTTTTTCTTAGGAATATGATTTATACTTTAGTCAACATATTAAAAACCTAATGATTCACACATATTTATAATTATTGGTAAGAAATTAAATTGAGATGATTGATCAAGTGAAACTTAGCTATAAATAATTTTAGAAATTGAGGACTATAACGTAATTAATAAATAGAATTACAATTTTAAATCTAGAAAAATCAAGAAAAGACTTCTAATAATTATCCTCAAATAAAATATGTGATTTTTTTTAAGACAAAGTGATATTTTATTATTAATAGGGATATTACATACTAAAATCAAGAATGGACCAGATTATGAAAACCAATAAATTAGAGTCAAGGTTGATTTATAGAAAAATTAGTTTGGTCATAGAGTGATGGTGACTTACAAAGAGGCATCAAATGTCCAAGGCCTAAATGCCTTGGGTATAAAACAAAATTAGGGTACCATATAGGAATGGCCTAAGCTTGGGGCACTCAAGGATCAGGTTAGGTGACATGACCAAAAGATTGATGTCTTCTCCCAAATATAAGAGTGTCGAGGTAATAAATAAGAGTAAGACTAGGGTCGAATCACAAGGAGATTAATTATATAAATTATAGATAATAGTAATACAATAAAAATAACAACAATAGTAATAGTAATAATAGTAGTAATAGTAGTAGTAATGATGATGATGATGATAATAATAATAATAATAATAAAGAAGTTGACGAGAACTTTGAGATGGAAGATTAATGTAAGGATTAAACAATGATAACAATAAATGTTAAGGTTAAAAGATCCACTAATGGTATGTCAAAAAAGAATAGTATAAAATCTTATTTCTTAAATGGAAACCACACACAAAGAAGGTTCCAATCAGATTATAAATTGTTAACATGATTATATTAATTATTTTATTTGATTAATGCTAATAATTGTAAATATTGTCAGACATTCATGATTATAATTTATGTTAACAACAAATTAAGTTTCTTTCATAGCTCAGGTGTTGGTTATACCATACAGTATAGGCTATGAGAGTGCCAAATATTTGTTATACCAAGTGTTATGCAATATAAATCTAGATCAATCATTTAACAAGCAAAGTATTAAAGACTGAACAAGATAATAAATACAAAACATGTTAGTATCAAACATTAAAGTCTATATTAAGTTTACATTATACTTATTCTTGCACTATTAGTGTAACCATTTCACCTTGACATAATAAACATAGCTAACATAATAAAAGAAAGAAAAATAAATAAACAAAATAAGAACATAAATAAGATAAAAGTTAACTAAGTAAATGAAATGAATTGAAAGACATAAACTTGATATTAATGAAAACAAAACTTAAGCATTACAAAAATACAAAGAGAGAAAACAAGAACATGATCTTGATCTCGATACCAAGATGCTTAATTGCATGGTAAATACCTCCTTTTATAGGCAAAAATTGAAAACTATTAATTTGATGACTAATTGATGAGTAGGTGGTCAACTCTTGACTTGGTGACAATCTTTATCTTTTCTTGTCTGCCTAAAATATCATTGATAACGTCAAAATTGAAACCACTTGAAAACATGAAAGTTGTAGAAAAGTATCTCAGCTTTTCAGAAAATAAAATGAAGGTCATTTGGACTTTTAGAACTTCAGATATGGGTCAAACACTAAACAATGTTTAAGCTACAAGACAAATTCAAACTTCTTTATTGTTGCTACAATTTGGACTTGAAAATAACCTTTTTAAATCATGGGCTAGTTGTAGGTTTATATTTTACCTTTTTATCCATATAAAGTAAACCTAAATCTGAGAACTACAGCTATAAATATTACCCAATTACCGAACAATGTTCTGATTTAGACTACACTAACATCTCTTTTATAAGTTTGGTCATCTCTTTGTCCTTTTAATTTTAGTTTTTAAACTCATGAATCAATCATTTCATTCATGTGATAGGCCTGCATTTAAAATGAATATTTATCATAAATTAAAGGTATTTTATATTATTACATATGTTATTATAAAACTTGTTTTAGTTAATGAGTTATGGATATTTCAAATGCAAAATGATTATATAAAACCTTGATAAAAATGCTCTTTTAAGTACTAATAACTAGGTAAAGTCAAGTTTTATATATCCAGGAATTGAGTCATTTTTAGGTCACTCTCAACTCATTGTTACTCAATTTTTAAAAACTTGATTTTTATTTGATCATCTTATTTCTTTTTAATTTTATCCTCTGAAAGTATATTGACTTTAGTTTAAAGTGTGTGAAAAAATTATGACATTTTATTAAAGTTAAATTTTGTGAAATAGAAATTAAAATTATAGATATAAAATTAAAAGAAAAATTATAAAAAACAAAAAAGAAACAAATAGTTCCCTTTTTATTTTCATATAAGAAACTTCAATTTAATCTCTAAAGTTTTAATTTATATATCTTTGGTTCATGTAATTTTAAAATTTTATATTTTTATCTTAAATTTTATTTATTTTATATTTAAGTTCTTAATAGCTTGTAAGAGATAGAGAGCTATTGGAAAATAGGGACGAGAGAGAAATGTTATGATTGTGATATTCTAGTAAAATAAAAATAATAATTTTGGATTTAATAAAGTAGTTTAGAACTTTAATTTTGCTAGAAAAAATAGATCATGCTTTGATAAATCTTTAATATATATTTAATTTAATTTTGAATTTTTAGATTAATTAAAGACTATTTTAATGTTGAAAATGAGTTTATTTAGATATCTAAGTTTTTTTTAGTATTTTTATGTGAAAACAAGTTTAAAAAAAATATGATTTTAATATCCAAAAACTTAGACAATTTATTATTTTTCTATTAAAATACCTTTGACGGATGATAAATCATCAATGAATTTAAATAAAACTAAGAAAATCAAATGCACGGTATAAGCTTTTTTTTTAATTATTTTATTTAGACTATGTGTGCAGGCATATCTTCTCATGCTTGGGTGCCTAGCTTCTTTTTAAATGGCCATTCAATTTTTTCTTATTTTATTTAAATAAAATGCACAATAAAATAATGTTTTTTTTTTAAATTAATATTAAAAAATATCTAATTGCTCTATTGTATAAAATTAAGATTATATCTTTTTATTGTAATATTAACAATTACTTCCTAAATATTATATTTTTTATAAAACAAATATGGTCATTAAAATTCAACGAGAATACAATATTTATACTTTTAATCTTCATTATATTTTTTTCATGATTTTCTCATATTATTCATTCTTTTTCAATATCATTCAAAATATAAAATCATGAATTTTTTTATTGGATCTTGCTTTTATAATGATTATTTTTATATAAAAAACATAATTTCATAAAAAAAAAATATACATGAATGAGGTAAGAAAGCTTTCATCGGAAAGATACATATTTTTTCTTTTTCAATTCAAATAATTGAAATTTTTATGAACATTTATTTTAATTGAATTTAATTTTTATTCAGAAATATGCTACTAATAAAAGAGATGTTTTTGTCCAAAAAAAATGAAAAAGCAAAGGAAAATTTTCCTAGTAAAATATATTTTTCTTATAAATATTTATTTTAATTTTCATAAAATGTAATGTTTCAGTCAATTTCATTACATTATATTCTTAATTACATCATCCTATTCATTGCATTACATTACCTTGCACTACCATATCATCCATTTTATTACATTACATTACCTTACACTACCATATCATTCCAAATACTTGCTATCAATTTCCATGACTTCAATGAAATTCTGCTAGAAGTGTAGGGATCAATTGCTGCGAGACTATTTGATTTGTTCTCTCTGTAGGATGGAAGGCATCCCAGAATACATATTTGTTGGCATCTGGACATGTAATTGAATATTCATTGCAAAGGTAACTCATTTCAAATGTTCCTGTGGCACAGCATGCCATCCCTGTCTCCTGGAATCCTGCCAATCAACAAACAAAACCACATCCAGAAATTATATGGTTTTTGTGCAGGAGAAGAAAATTAGGCAGAAAAGCAACCCTGGATTCGCCGGTAATTCCATTTCCGGTCTTACCTCAGCGACGGCAGTATTAATCATTCTTGTACATGATCACCTAAGGAATCAAATTTTTAGATTCGTTTGTTTCTTTTGCATTTATGTGGATGTTTTCACATATTTGTAATAATTTTATAAATTTTAAAATTAATAATCATATTAATTTTTAATGATTTTAAACTCAATATTAAACAATTAAACTACTTTAGAATTATTAATACTTTTAACACAATGACGGTAGAAATACTAGCAGACTAACGGATGATAGACTACATTGTTTTTTCTTTTTTTTGATAAGTAATATACTAATTATGTTTGGAGTGGATAAATTATGTTAGTTCTGCTCGTGGTTCATCAATTTTATTAGTGACGATGTATTAAGAAATACCTTATCGGATCAAGGCTTGAAAATCACAAACATCTGCGATTAGTCACCCCCTGATATTTAGATTAGTTATGTAGGAAGAGGAATCTAGCTTTCAAAGCTACATGTTTTGTGTTTATGAGAATTGAAGAAGAAGAAGAAGAAGAAGAAAAAGATGATAAATTTAGGTGTCGTGAAATAAAGAATGTTTGTGTGCATTGAATCACCTGATTTCTCTTTACCTAGTGTTTCACGTGAGCTTTTATACCAATAACACACATCAACATGCATGTATGTAAAAGAGAAGGTAAGGTAAAAAATCTTCTAATGTAAAAAAAATAAATTCACATGACGATGATAACAGGAGATAATCTTTGATAACTTATTTAATATGTGATCTCAAATGTATTAAGATAATTCTCCATAAAAAAATGTAAAAATCACAAACTCTAAGATTCAATAATATAATATAAAAACAATTAATTTAAAAATAAAACATCAAGAAAAAAACTGGAGTCAATTAGGTTTAATTTAACTAAACTAGCACATGTAATATGAGATTGGAATAAAAAACTTTGAAAAAACAATAAAAAAAATTTCCAAAGCAATATCAATAAAAAAACATTAAAAAAAACTTGAGTAAATTTTGGTTAACTTGACTAACAAACACTAGAGAAAATCTTACATAAAAAGAAGCCAAAAAAATCAAATGCTAATAATTTAGTGACAAAGAATGAAAGTAAAAAAAAATCAATTTCATAAAAAAACTATAGAGAAAAACAACTCAAGTTAACTCAAACTAACTGACCTACTATTCAGGATATGATATCGGGATAACCTCGTAATATAAAAAATAAAACAAATTACGAAACTAAAAGGTCAATAAGCTAATATTGAATGATGAAATAGAAAGAAAAAAAAGAAGTCAATTTGTATAAAAGGACCTAAAAAATTGTAATTAAAAGAATGAGGGTGAAAATTAAAATAAAAAATAAATTAGAGGAAAAAAACAAAATTTTCAATTAAAAGGTTAAATTAAAACAAAAAATAACTTTAAAAAAATAAAAAAAATTAAAAAATAGAGTCAAATTAAAAAAATAAAACAATATAAAATTTTATTAAATGATAAAATTAAAAATCAATAAAACTTCAACAAAGAAGCCAAGAAAAAAAAATATAAAGAATAAGAATCTTGAACAATTGTAATTGAAGGATTGCATTGAAAACAAACAAAATTTTTTATAAAAAAAATAAAAATAAAAAAATAACTAAAATTAAAATATAAAAAACAAAAAGAACAATCATGTATTTTTGCAATTTTGAATAGTCATGCTTTCCAAATTTGTGATTGCATCCACAGTACTAATCCTGTGTTAAAAATATAATGAATAAAAATAAAATGACACTTAAAGGATGAATGAATGATGCATGCTACAATAAATATTTTGTGCATTCAAATTTATGAAGCAGTGCTGTCATTTTGTCACAAACTAAACTTCAGAAGTGAAAGCAGAGTGAAGCTTCTTACCATATGCAGCAGGACTTCTAATGATTTGATAGATAGTATCATAAACATTCCTTGTAAACAACATCCTGAGCCCAGGAAGCTCTCTCTTCAGTTCTGATACCAAACCCTGTAATTTCCCATTAAATTCCTCGGCCACCATGTTATATTCCTGTATACAGTCATGCTGACCCACGATATTTGTGGTCCTCTCCAATGGCAGACACCCCATTGGAGGAACACCAGTTAAAGATATTTTCCTACCACCGAGATGGTAAAGTTTTGTTATGAAATTTCTTGCAAGTCCAACAAGAAAATCCTCGTACTGTCTGACTGTAAACTGGGATCGCCGGGTTGGAAATATGTAATAATTTTCAAGGAAATCATTTGTACCTAAGCTCATCAGGTATAGAGTCTCACTGAATATCTCATTCGCATTCCGCTCGCCAACATAAGCTCTGAGTTTATTTTGGTAATCCTTATAGTACTCTAGTTCCTTCCATAAGGGTATCACATTCTGCAAGCACATACGAGAAAGGGATAAATTTTAATTGACATTTGAATGGCACCATATATAATATTAGAACAATACTGAAAGAACAGAATTTGACAAAATTCGAATGCTCGTTTATTCTTCCTCATAAACTGGAATGTAGCAAAAATGAAAGAGAGAGTGTATGACTAACTAGCACATTAGAAGTTGCGTTGTCATAGCCAGTCCCAGCAGAAGCAAAGCAAACACCAGTGGCAAAATCTGATATACTATACTGTGAGTCCAAGTACGCTGGTATTGCTTGCTTGAGACCGAATGCCTCAGAAATGAAATCAGGAGGTATGCGCCCATTGCAGAATCGTCCAGTGGGGCGACCACCTTCGAAATCACGGCCATAAGGCTTGAAATTGCTCTTGAGAACAGTGGAAATCACGTTGTTGTTTCCAGCATCAACAGATGAATCTCCAAAAACTATAATTGCTGGGACATTAGCAGTCGTTTCAGCAACTAGCACCAGGATATATATTATTTGTGTAAAGAAGAGACAAAGAACATGCATGTATCCCATTCTCTGTGATTTCTAAGTTTTGGTGACCTTATAAAAGAATCCTGGAAAAGGATGGGCATGTGGAAATTGAGATCATGAATGGCAGTATAAGGGGAGGTTCGAATGGAAAAAATTGAGAAAAGGTTTGGTGGGTGGCTTAATTGCTGCTGGCATTGCATCAGCATTGAACAGTTTACCTGTGTTCCTTACTGTTCAGCATTTATAGTAGTTAGGTTCACAACATTTTTAATACAACTATAAGCTATTCACGAATAGAGTTCTACGGTGAGATAAGAACTCAAAATTCCCATTAACCTTTCTTCAAACTTCAATAAACTGGGAATAGTCATTCTTTTTATTTTTAAATCATTGTCAAGGTGTTTTGGAAGGATGCACCCTACTATGGTGTGGATAGTGAGGATTGCAGTTCATAGTAGCGGTGGTTCTCTCTTGTCTGACGAGAGTCCAGTGAAACAAACTCTAGGAATGTTAACATTTCTCTATTTTACAACAAACTTTAAACATGGTAGATTTAAGTAGGATGAGTAATGGAAGTGGGACTTCCCTTGGGATGCCCGATAAGATCATGAAGATAGAATTCAAGCTAGAGAGCTTGAAAAGGAAGTTAGAGGACCCCTTGTTTACATTAGTAGATCTCAATGGGAGTTAGACGGTTCCATGAACAGTTGGATGACGAGTACCCAACAAAATGTCTATAACATAAGTGGCACGTATTTTTAGTCTAGCTGTAAATGGGGTATCTGGCTTGGATATCATTTAGGATGGAGAGGATAAGCAGGCAACAACCAAAAGCAAATAAAGGTGGGAATAAATTACAGCTCCCCCTTGTATGTTCAAATATGGGTACACATTCCTTTTGTGAAGGTTTACATAAGTCCGAGCCAGCTACACCTGAACAGGTGAGCATTCTAGGTTTCTTTGAGCTTTACATGAGGCAGCACGGAGAAAAATCATCTCCAACAGCATTTAGGCACTATTGTAAGCTATTCAAGTTTGCAAGTGGAACACAAGTTTATGGAAGTTAGAGTGGTATTCACTTCCACGGCTTGTCTAATAGAGGGATTATGAACTTCTCTTGGGTTTTCTATCTCACTCCACCCCAAGGTGATACAATCCGGGTAACGAAAGAACACTTAAATTTAATTCTAATGTAAAATATGTTACTGTTTAGTTTTATGATGGTAATTATAATTTTTAACTTGACTGTTAGATTAAGCTGAATATTTATACAGAGTCTCTTGATATATTGTCCTACCTTGGATTAAATTTTCAAGTGAATCAAAGTTCAAGAAAGTAAGAAAATATTGGTAAATAAAAGCTATATGAATTTTGTTATTTACTTCATTTTGACTTGTGAACTTTTAATTTGGTTAAAAATCTTATCCAACAAGAATGTGATAGTTGGTTTTGATAATTTTTTAGTTTTACAAGGACATTTAATGGGCAACAATATAGTTTCTATATGTGGTATGGACTTTATATTAATGTGGAATCCTTATAGAGTATGGAAACAATTATTCTATCTTCTTTAAATAAGTTTTCAAGTTAACCAAGAATACTTTACAAATAAGAAAACTAAATAGGAGACAACTTTAGATTTGATTCTCCTAGCTTACATGGAACTTTTAAAGGACAATAAACCTGATCTTATTATATTTAGGATATTAAATTTGAAATTATTTTTATTGTTATTATTTTCTTCTTAGTTTAGGGTTTGTTTATATTATTTGATTTTAATTGTAAATAGGCATCATATAAGTCCATATAAGGGTCCATTAGGGTTTGTTTTATTCTAAAGTTAATATAAATTAAGGCATAACCAAATATGTAAGTTAGACAATTCAAATTAATAAAACTTCTTGTTTGTTGTACTTGTTGTGTGTTGGTGAGATAATATCATTTCCTTGGTTATCTAAAGAATTGAAAAATAACTTATCGAAGAAGAACTAACTTTGTGGTTTAAAAGTACATTTTTAGTAAGGGTATTTGAAATATCAATAACTCCTTAACTAAAAAATATTTTATAATAATAAGTCTAATATTATAAGATATCTTTAATTTATGGTAAATGTTCATCTTGAATACAAGTTTATCATATAAATCAAAGGATTTATTGATGACTTAAACTACTAAAATTGAGAAGACAAAGAGAAGGTGAAGTTTAGAAAAGAGATGTTGGTTTAGTCCAAACTAGAACACTATTCAATCATTGGGTCATATCTGGAGTTGTGGATCTTAGATTTCAATTTGGTTTATATGACTAGAAAGCTAAGACATATGCCTAAAACATTCATGAGAATAGAAAACTTAATTTTGCAATTTGAAAGTCCAAATCATAGTAACAACAGAAAAGTCCAAATCTGTCCTATAGCCTAGACACTATTTATTGTTTAATCTGTCCTACAGCCTAGACACTATTTAGTGATTAACTTATATTTAGAGAAATGACCTTAATTATTTTTTTTATTGAAAAGTGGAGACAATTTTCTAGAATTTTCATAAATCAAGTCTATTCAAATTCTAATGTCAGCAATGACATTTTATTTAGGCAAGAAGATAAGGATTATCACCATGTCAAGATGTAGCCACCCACTTAATAATTAGTCAACAAATCAATAGTTCTCAATTTTGGCCTATAAAAGGAGACATTTGTCATGTATTTAAGCATCTTGGTTTTCAAATCAAGATTATGTTCTTGCTCTCTCTTTATTGTAATGTTTAAGTTTTGCTTATATTAATCTCTTATTTATGCTTCCCATTTCCATTCCTTTACTTAGATAACTTTTATCTTATTTATGTTTTTATCTTGTTTATTTATGTTTAGTTGAGTTATTATGTCAAGATGAAAAGATTACATTAATAGTATAAAAATAAGTATAGTATAAACTTAACATGGACCTTAATGTTTGATACTAACATGTTTTGTATTTGTTATCTTGTTCCCTTTTAATACTTTACTTGTTAAATGGTTAATCTAGATTTATGTTGTATAACACTTGGTATAACAAATACTTGACACTTTCATAACTCAATTGAATGGTATAACCGACATTTGTACTATAAAGGAACTTGATTTGTTGTTAACATAAGTTTTCATCATGAATACCTGATAATATTTACAAGTATTAACATTATTCGAATAAGATAACTAATATAATCATGTTTGCTATTTATAATCTGATTAGAACCTCCTTTGTGTGGGATTTCTAATTGAGTAATAAGAGTTTATACTATATTTGTTTGAAATACCATTAGTGGATCCTCTAACCTTAACAATTATTTTTGTCATTGTTTAATCCTTATATCAATATCACATCTCAAAGCTCTCTTCAACTTATTATTATTATTATTATTTATAATTTATATAGTTAACTTCTCTGTGGTTCAACCCTAGTCTTGCTGGGTTATTTGTTACTTCGACACTCCTATACTTGGAAGAAAACATCAATCTTTTGGCTATATTAGTGGTGTCATCCTTATGCTTCTCATTCATGAATCAATATTAGTTGGGTGCGAGTTTCCATTTCAAATAGTGTTGGTGTCTAGGTAAAAGTTATTTTTGTGTCACATTCCTATCAAACCTGATTTACTTGGCTTTTTTAGAAATTGATGCCATTGCGTGTGAGTTATGTGACCACGTGATCACGAGGTTTGCATCATTTGGTATTAGAGCTTCGCTCCATTAATTATGTTATATCCTTTTATTTTTTTATATATTTTTGTTTATACCTTCCGTGTCAATTTTTCCTTGTGTTATCTTTACTTCGGGTCTGATCTTATTTCTAATCAATTTGATTAGATTGTCTTCTTCCTACGTTATTCTTGATTAGTTGCATTGAATTGAGTCTTTTGGGATAAAAAAGGGTGTGATATTATTATTCTTTCTTTGCAAAATTTCTTTTTAAAGAAAAAATCAAAAAACTTTATTTAGGAGAAAAGGGTTTGATTTGCTTCTTTTTACGTCCATTTACCAAATCATATTGTAATTGTATCAAAATTGATATTTTGGTTATTTAGGGTGAAATCACATAACATATCAATTTTTAAATTCAAGTTTCAAAGGGTATCATTTGTGTCAGTTTTGCGTCTATATATCAAATCAATTCAAAATTAAATTAAACTTGATGTTCTAGTTTATTGGTGTGAATTCACTCTAAATATCAAATTTAAGACCATTTAGAGTTTGTTTGGTTTAGGGTCCTTTTTTAGGTTTAAAGGGGTTTGTTACGTTCATCAATTGAAAGTCCATATAATTTTGGGTTAGTTTTTAGTCCTTGGTGTGTTCTTACTTTATTTATTGTCATTAACTTTCATTTTAGGTTTTGAAATACTAGTCAATAAAAGCTATATAAATTTTGTTATTTAATTCTATTTGACTTGTGAATTTTCTATTTGAATATGATTCTTTTCCTACAAGGATGTGACAGCTAGTTTTGAAACCTTTCTAGTCTTGTAAGGATATTTAATGGGTAATAACATAGTTTTCTTGTGTTGTATGGACTCTATATTAATGTGAAATTGTTATGGTGTATGAAAAAAAAATTCTTTTCTTATTAAATAAGTTTCCAAGTCAGCTAAGAATACTTTGCAAATAAGGAAACTAAAGAGGAGGCAACTTTATATTTGATTCTCCTAACTTATGTGAGACTTTTAAAGAATAGTAAATTTGATATATCATATTTAAGATATTAAATTCAAAATGATTTTTATTTTTATTATTTTTTTCTTAGTATAGAGCTTCTTTATATTATTTGAGTTTAATTGTAAATGGGCATTATATAAGTCCACATAAAGGATCCATTACGGTTTGTTTCAGTCTAGAACTAGTATAAATAAAGGTATAACTAGATATGTATGTTATAAAATTTAGATTAATAAAATTTCTTGTTTGTCGCACTTGTTGGGGGTTGGTGGGATAATGTCCTTTCTTTCTTTAAAGAATTGAAAAATGACTTTTTGAAGAACAACTAACTTCAAGATGTCATCTTTATACTTCTCATTCCTGAATCAACATTCATCGGGTCAAAGTTTCCGTTTCAAATAATAGTGATGCCTAAGTACAAGTTATCTTTGTGTCACACTCCTATCAAACCTGATTCACTAGGCTTTTTAGAAAATTAACCTGATTCAAACTTGATTCATGATAAATTTGAATCTACTGTAAGTAAAACAAAGTTTGATGAATCTGAAGATGTGAAAATGATTTATTTTCAGGAAGAAATCATAAATGAAAAAAACACTAAAAATATTAATGCGAATCTTTTATTAAGAATGACAACAAAATTTGATATTTGACATCACACCAATCGATGATTACTTTCTTAATGAATCCTCTTATTTTCTCTTAGTTCAATGCCTTGGTATGATAAAAATATCAATTTTCTTGCTTCAGGAGATTTGCTAGTTGATTGGAGTACCCAAGACAAAGAAAATTTTTTGAACAAAGTAAAGAACTTTTATTGGAATGGCCTTAAGTTATTCAAATATTGTCTTGATCAAATATTTCAAAGATGCATTCTTGAAAATAAGGTAAGTAGTGTCATTCAACTTTGTCATTCTGAAGCATGTGAGAGTTATTTCTCGTAAAAAAAAAGTTATAAAAATCTTTCAAAATGGATTTTATTAGTCCACCATGTTCAAGGACACGTATGCATTCTACAAAACTTGTGAAAATTATCAAAAAGTTAATATTAGTCAAAAAGTTTTGTTTTATAATTATTAACTTCATTCGTTCCCTAGAGAACTAAGATTAAGATGAGGCAGTCCATTTATTAAGAAACATGTGTATCCTTGTGGGGCCTTTGATATTAAGAATACAAAAAATAACAATGTTTTTAAGGTAAATGGACATTGTTTGAAAGCTTACTTTGATAATTTTCCTAGTGAAAATGAATCAATTGGTTTGAATGATCTTGTAGATAAAGGTTGATTATTTTATTTTTCTCATATTTTTTTTATGGCTCTTGGTTTGCTAGTCTCTCTTAACACGATTAAATGGTGGATCACGATACTTCGTGCCTTTTAAGTCGATTCTTTTAGTTTCTCATGATAACTAATATCTGTGTATATATTTGTTCAATTCCTTGTTCCTTCTCTTCTCTTCACATCTCTTTTCCACTTCTCATCTTAAAAAATGGACACCATTCTTGAAAAATTGAAAAAGTATTTTCCTGTTTTGCCTTAAAATATGATTATAAAAATTTACCAAGATAGGTGTGCAAGATTAAGGTTGTTAATGAACTATAGAATTCCTGAAGAGATCTGCTGGTTAATTGAAGCAAAGATCTAATTATCAGGTGTGTTTTCTAATTCTTTCATTTCACACATACTTGGAACAGGTAAAAACACTTTTGCAAAGAAACGACGTGCAAAATGACTGAAAGTTTGCTATCGATGTGCCAGATGGAGTTGCAATACACAATGTCATTCTTTAAAAATAGTATCTGTAAACCGTGAAGATAAAATATTATTCATTAAGGATGGCCTGAGTAAGAGGTCTTTAAATAATCTTCTATTGACTCTTGAGACGCATCCTAGTGGAGATGTGCATCATGAAATTCATGATTTATGATCACTATTCCGTAAAGAACATGCTCGATATAGTCTTGGGAATTTGACTAAAAAATACCCTACTTGCCGGTTTTTAAGAAAACTAGACGGGAAACCTATATTCAACCCATAGAGGGTGTTTAAGTCATTCTTGGATGTAAAACTAAGGGAAAATGTGAGCCACAATAAAAAATATGATTTGAGTCTTAGTTTGTAAAAACTTGTGTCTTTTGATTTTATTAATAGCACAATATTTATATTTTGTTGTTTCTTATATTTGTTTAAGTGTGTTTTAGGTTTGTTAGTGTCCGGTGTTTCAGGTGATGTCTTTTATACTCTATCTTTGTACTATAGAACATTGAGGACAATATCTCATTTTGATTGAGAGGAAAGGGTAGAAGTTGATAAAAAAATTAACTAACTGTGTTTTTTATTTCATGAAGCATGTACAAAATTGTTGTTACTAGGATGACAGAGTAAAAGAACTCTTTTGTTAAAGTAATTCTTGAGACGAATCTTTTTAAACATTCTTAACAAGGTCTATCATAATACTTTTTGAAATATTCAGGTTTACAAACTCTTACATTGTTATCATATATTTCTGCTCATATACTCATTTAACATATATTCTTAACAAGGTCTATTAAATTGTATTTTTATTTTAATGCCTTGACTATTAGGGACTATTAATAAGCTGGTTAGGAAGTGTGATTATTACTAAAAAATATATTTTTATCAAGGTTTTATATTATCATTTTATATTTGAAGTATTGATAACTCCTTAGCAAGAGCATGTTTTATAGTAACATTTCTAATAAAATAAGATACCTTAAATTTATAATAAATATTCATCTTAAATGTAGGCCTATCACATAAATCAAGGGATTGATTAATGAGTTTAACTACTAAAATTGAGAAGATAAATAGAGGGCTAAGATTAGAAAAGTGATCTTGGTTCAGTCCAAAGTGGAACACCATTTGGTTATTGGATCATAGCTAGAGCTATATAACTTGGATTTAGGTCTGCTCTATATAGATAGAAAGCTGAGATATAGGCTTAAAACTTTCATGAGAGTCCAAGATTCAAAAAATTCATTTTCTAGTTCAAATTATAGCAACAATGAAGAAGTTTAAATTTGTCCTGAAGCCTAGACATTATTCAGTGTTCACTCATATCTCAAGTTCTAGAAGTCCAAATACATAGATTTTTTTTTGTTGGAAAGTTAAGACAATTTTCTAGAACTTTCATAAGATAATCTGTTCAAATTCCAACGTTATCAATGACATTTTGTTCAGATAAGAAGATAAGAATTGTCACAAAGTCAAGAGTTGGCCACCCACTCAACAATTAGTCATCAAAAGAATATTTCTAAATTTTAGCCTATAAAAAGAGGCAATTATCATGCATTTAGTCATTGACATGACCAAAAGATTAATGTCTTCTCCTAAGTGCAGGAGTGTTGAAGTAATAAATAACTCGGCAAGACCAGGGTCGAACCATGAGGAGGTTAATTGTATAAATTATAAATAACAATAATACAATAACAACAATAATGTAACAATAATAATAAAAATAGTAGAAGTAGGAGTAGGAGTAGTAGTAATAATAACAATAATACTAATACTACTACTATTACTACTAATACTACTAATAATAATAATAAAGAGGAAAAAAAAAGAAGATGAAGAAAAAGCTGATGAGCACTTTGAGATGGAAGATTAATGTAAGGATTAAATAATAACAATAATAAATGTCAAGGTTGGAGGATCTACTAATGTTATGTCAAATAAATATAGTATAAACTCTTATTAGTAAATTAAAAACCACATACAAAGGAGGTTCCAATTAGATTATAAATTGTTAACATGATTACATTAGTCATCTTATTCAATTAGTGCTAATACTTGTAAATCTCGTCAGTCATTCATGATTATAACTTATGTTAACAACAAATCAAGTTCCTTTCATAGCTTAGGTGTCGGTTATACGATATAGTATGAGCTATGAAAGTGCCAAACATTTAGTGTACCAAGTGTTATATAACATAAATCTAGATTAGTCATTTAACAAGTAAAGTATTAAAAAGTGAACATGATAACAAATCCAAAACATGTTAGTATCAAACATTAAAGTCCATATTAAGTTTACATTATACTTATTCTTATACCATTTGTGTAACCTTTTCACCTTGATATAATAATCTTAAGTAAACATAATGAAAGAAAGAAAAATAAATAAATAAAATAAGAATATAAATAACATAAAAGTTAACTAAGTAAAGGAAAGGAAATGAAAGACATGAATAAGATATTAATGAAAGCAAAACTTAAGCGTTACAAAAATATAAAGAGAGAAAGCAAGAGTATGATCTTGATCTGGAGACTAAGATGCCTAAATGCATGGCATATGTCTCCTTTTATAGGCCAAATGATTTGATAATTAATTGATGAGTAGATGACTAACTCTTGACTTGGTGACAATCCTTATCTTTTTTTGTCTGCCTAAAATGTCATTGATAAAGTTAGAATTGGAACCATTTGAAAAATGATAGTTATAGAAAATTATCTTAGCTTTTTAGGAATAAAAAATGAAGGTTATTTGGACTTTTAGAACTATAGATATGAGCTAAAAACTGAATAGTGTTTGGGCTGCAAGACAGATTCAAACTTTTTTGTTTTTGCTATAATTTGGACTTAAAAATGACTTTTTTTAAATCTTGGGCTTCACATGAAAGTTGTAGGCCTATGTCTTACCTTTTCATCCATATAAAGTTGATCTAAATTTGAGACTTACAGCTCTAGATATGACCTAATTACCAAACAGTGTTCTGGTTTGGACTGTACCAACATCTATTTTCCAAGTTTGGCCATCTCTTTGTCCTTTCAATTTTAGTTTTTAAATTCATCAATCAATTCTTTCATTTATGTGATAGGCCTGCATTTAAAATGAATATTTACCATAAATTAAAGGTATCTTATATTATTAGATATGTTATTATAAAACATGTTTTAATTAAGGAGTTATTGATACTTTAAGTGCAAAATGATGATGTAAAACCTTACTAAAATGCATTTTTAAGTACTAATCACACCCCCTCAACCATCTTATTACTAGTCACTAGTAATCAAAGCGTTAAAATAGAAAAATAATTTTTAACTTTCACAAAGTAAGGTATTCATCATTCAACTTCCATTAATCTATTTAGATAAATAAACTCTCATTAAATTTATATATCTACTCAATACCTCTTAAACAAGATATTAATAAGCCTTTATTTTGTGCTTAATATATCAACACATAGTTATAGGGTTTCACTTGGAAGAAAACAAAATTCTTGTTCTAGTGTTTAAAGTTAACTTCTGTAGGTTGTGATTTTTTTATATATTTTTTTAAATATACATACATGTAACTTAAAACATAATGTATTTTTAATCCATGTAACGAGCTTTCGGCTAATGATTCCTAAACAGTTAGTCTTAGGGCATTAGATGTTGAGACACCCCTAAGAGCTTAGTAACTCTAATTGCCAATAATGATGCGTAGATAGTGTAATGTTTGATTTCTTTAAACTTTTCTCCTCAACCCATGTAACAAACATTAGGCCAATAGCTCCCAAGTCAGTTAACTTTAGGGTTTTCAGTGTTAAAACACCTCTTCAGGCTTAATTGCTTAGGTTAGAGGGGTTACGAAACCAAACTTATCTACATATTTATTATCATTATTTTTTTTATTCTTTTTTTTTTGCAAATTATATACTATCCCTTTCCCTTAGTTGTTACCTTTAACAAAAGAACATAAATAATGTAATAATCTAATGTGCAACACAAAATCATATGTTAAAGTGTGTGTGTGAAAATTAAGGTTTAAGATTACAAGTTAAATAAGTATATGAGCAAAATTAAGTGATAATAATATGAGAGTTTGTAAACCTGAATATTTCAAGAAGTATTATGATATACCTTATCAAGAATGGTTACTAAGATGCATATCAAAAGTCATTTTAACAAAAGAGCTCTTTTACTCTACCATCTTAGTAACAACAATTTTGCACATGCTTTATGAAATAGAAAACATAGTTAGTTAAAAATTTTTTGTCAACTACTACCCTCTACCCCCAATCAAAACGAGACATTATCCTTAATGTCCTAATATAGAAAGATAAAGTACAGAAGACGTCACCTGAAATAACGAACACTGACTAACCTGAAACACACTTAAACAAATATAAGACACAACAAAACATAAATATTATGTTATTAATAAAACTAAAAGACACAAGTTTTTACAAATTAAGACTCAAATCACAATTGTGATTATGGCTCACATTTTACCTTGGTTTTACGTCAAATAACGGCTTAAATGCTCTCTATGGGTTGGAGATAGGCTTCCCATCTAGTTTTTTAAAAAACTAGCAAATATGGTCTTTTTTAGTCAGATTTCCAAGACTATGTCGAGCATGTTCTTTATGGAATAGTGGTCATAAATCATGAATTGCACGATATACATCTCTATTAGGATGCGTCTCAAGAGTCAATAAAAGATTATCTAAAGACTTCTTACTCAAGTCATCTTTGATGAATAGTATTTTATCTTCACGATTTACAAATACCATTCCTAAAGAATGACATTGTGCATTGCAAGTCAATCTGGCACATCGATGGCAAACTTTCAGTCTTTTTGCATAATGTTTCATTGTAAAAGTGTTTTTACATGTTCCAAGCATGTGTGAAATGAAAGAATTAGAAGACTTACCTGATAATCAGACTTTTTCTTCAATTAACTAGTGAATCCCTTTAAGAATTCTGTGGTTCATTAGCAACCTCAATCTTACACACATATCTCGGTAAATTTTTGTAATAATATTTTGAGGCAAAGCAGGAAAATACTTTTTTAATTTTTTCAAAAGTCATGTCCATTTTTTAAGATGAGAAATGGAAAAAAGATGTAAAAAGAAGAGAAGGAACAAGGAATTGAACCAATATATACACAAATATTAGTTATTATAGAAAATTGAAAGAACCGACTAAAGAATCACGGAGTACCATTATTCATCATTTAATCGTTGCGAGAGAGACTAGCAAACCAAGAGTCACAAAAAAAATACAAAAATAATATGAGAAAAATAAAATAATCAACTTTTATCTACAAGATCATTCAAATTAGTTGATTCATTTTTACTATGAAAATATCAAAGTAAGCTTTTAAACGATATCCATTTACTTTAAAAACATTGTCATTCTTTAGATTCTTAATATCAAAGGCCCTATAAAGGTACACATGTTTATTAATAAATAAACTACCTCATCTTCATCTTAGCTCTTTAGGGAATAAATAGAGCTAAGAATTATAAAACAAAACTTTTTAACTAGTATCAACTTTTTGATAATTTTTATAAGTTTTGCAGAATGCATGTGCATCCTTGAATATGGTAGGCCAATAAAATCCATTTTGAAAGATTTTTTTTGTTGTCTTTTTTTACGAGAGATAACTCTCATATGCTCTAGAATAACAAAGTTGAATGACAATACTTATCTCATTGTCAGGAATGCATCTTTAAAATATTTAATCAGGATAATATTTGAATAAGTTAAGGTCATCCCAATAAAAGTTCTTCACTTCGTTCAAAAACATTTCTTTGTTTTGGGTACTCCAATCAGCTGACAAATCTCCTGAAGCAAAAAAATTGATATTTTTATTATACGAAGGTATTGGACTAAGAGTAAGTAATGATTTATCAGGAAAGTAATCATCGATTAGTGTGATGTCAGATATTGAATTTGTTATCACTCTTGATAAAAGATTCATATCAATATTTTTTGTGTTTTTTTCTTCTATGATTTCTTCCTAATAATAAATCATTTAGACATCTTTAGATTCATCAAACTTTGTTTTACTCACTGTAAATTCAAATTGATTATAAACTAATTCATCAATAAGATCTACTTCTTGTGAATCATTATCATCTTCAGGTTACTTGCAAATGTGACCATCTTGAAAAATCCTCATATTTTTCAACTGGGCTAGTAACTCATTACAATGTGACCATCTGGACAGGTAACCCATTACAATATATCATCCTAAAAAATCCTTATATTTTTCAATTGGGTAGGTAACCTATTATAATGTGACCATCTAGGCAGGTAACCCATTACAATATACATCTTGAAAAATCCTCGTATTTTTCAATTAGGCAGGTAACCCATTACAATGTGACCATCTGGGCAGGTAACTCATTACAATATACCATCCTGAAAAATCCTTGTATTTTTTCAATTGGGCAGGTAATCCATTACAATATTCAATCTTGAAAAATCCCCATATTTTTCAATTAAGCAGGTAACCCATTACAATGTGACCATTTAAGTAGGTAACCCATTACAATATATCATCTTGAAAAATCCTTGTATTTTTCAACTGGACAGGTAACCCCTTACGATATGACCATCTAGGTAAGTAACCCATTACAATAAGACCACTTCTTAAAGTTTTTTTTTTAAAAAAACAAAGTCAGTCATCTTCCAAGTAACTTGTTTTTCTATAAAAGTCACATGTCAATCTACTGTTTTAGAATTTTTCAAGATTCTTAAAAAAAAAATTATATCTACTTTTCTTTATAAATTTACTACACAAAGCTAAAGAAAATAAAATATTTCAATATTTTTGCATCGTAAATGTTATAAAAAAAGGGCAACTATCATAACCTAATTTTTGTATAAGTATATATATAAAAAATGAATTTAGTTAAGAATTGAGCTAAGAAAATATAAATTCAAAGTTTAAGGTTAAAATTTTTAAAATTTGAGAGTTAATTAGTGAAGAATTAATAAGTTTGAAAATTTAATTAAAATTTTGATGATTTTAATTATAAAATCAAGAGTTTAATTGAAGAATTAATAAATTTGAACACTTAATTAAACTTTGATTTAATTAATTAAAAGAATCAGGGGTTTAATCAAAGAAATACTAAAATTTGGAGTTTATTCAAAGAAAATTGCTAAAAAATTAAAGTCCAAAACTAAATTGAAATTGAATAGTATACAAACCCAGGACTATTGTATAAATGGCACTATAACTATAAATGGCACTATAACTGAGGGTTTAATTGAAATTAATCCATGGGTACAATTAGAAATTGATTATTACTGATTAAGATCCCAATTGTTAAGTTTAAAATATTCAGGGACCAAAGTGAAAAATAGCCTAAGAATACAAACGGCGCCGTTTGGAAGCTTTGTTCTTTATCCCTTCCGTTTCGTATGGAGAATATCGATTCAACAGCAAATCATGGTCCACATCTCTTGCCCATGATCCCATTCGTGATTTGAATAACAGTCCTGTAAAGATTGGATTGATATAGGGGGGAGCTCTCGAGCTCTATAAAAGAGGACACAAAAATTAACCCAAAGGAGAAGAAGCAAGGAGAAAATCAACCCAATAACAGAGACAAAAACATAGCAAACCACAGAAAAAAACAGAGCAGAGAAAAAGAAAAAAGCAATTTAGAAAGAAGGAGAGAACAGGAGAGCAGCTTATATAAAAGCCAGAATTAGCTTTTGCTATTGTGGCAGTCCCTGCAGAAAAAACAACCTTAAATCGGTAAAAAAAACTCAAAGAAGCAAACATCCCCATTACCTTCTCAGTTTCTTCATCCCAAGAACCGTGAAATCAAAAGAAAGAAAGACGGTTACCACAACAGGGAAAGAGAAGAAAGCAGTCGAACTACAGTAGCTGCACCTTCATTGTAGCCTTCTTCATCATCTCCAGAAGCTGGTACGCCAACTTCTCCTTTTGTTGTTTGTGTTCAAATTGCATTTGAACCATGCTAAGGTAATTTAATTACCTTCGCACTATTGATGCATGCGTGAAAGTGCTTTATGTGTGCATCAGCCGTTTGCCCAACCGGTCACTAGCTTGGGCTAGTGACCAGGCTGAGCTGAGCCTAGCCATATATGCTGGGCTGGGTTTAGCCCAGCCCAGCTTCAAAAAATAATAATACAAATAAAAAAATAAAAAAATAAAAATGGTTATGCATAAATAAAAATAATATAAATTTATTGATTTAATTCATTAATACTAGAGTCAGAAATAAAAATATCTGTTTAAATTTATATTATTTTTATTCATTGTATTTTATTTTATTTTACTAGAAAAATAAAGAATGTGCATGCGAAATAAAAAAACATAAAAATAAAATAAATTTATTGATTTATTCACTGATACTAGAGTTAGAAAAAAAAATATTAAGGAAATTTTGTTTTATTTTTTCTTTTATTCAACCACATCAAAAATAAAAATAATGTGTATGCATAAAAAAATTGATTTTATTTGTTTATTCACTGACACCAAAAAAATATAAAAAAATAATAATTTAAATTTATTTATTTTAATACCCACGTAATATTTACCAACACCAGATCTGAAAATATTCGTAGTTGAATATTCACTAGCGCCAGAATCAAGAATATCACAAGTTCCTAGTAATCGTAATACTAGGTACTGACTCCTTAAATAAAAAATATCCCTATTAAAGAATCGAATGCTAGAAATCCATTTTTTCTAAAGATTATTTAAATTTTTAAGGTCGTCGCGATATCGGGTGCGACATTGTTCTTGTAGGAGTCATGTGATCTTTAAGTGTTCTAACATGGTTATTCTTATTATTTTTATTTTGAAGTGATTGATTATATTCGTTGGCCATATTTTCTAAAAATAATAAAGATGCCCTAGAAAGTCTACTACTTGATATACATGATATGCTCTCATGCACATGTAGACATAGAATAAAAGGAAGAAGAAAACAGAAGAAGAAGAAATAAGAGAAAAGAAACAAAGTTATATACAAGAAAAGTAAAAGGAGAAAATAAAATAAATACTATGATTTGTACAAGAACTTACCTTCTCGGCAACGACGCCAAAAACTTGACACGACTAAAAAATTAATGTCTTCTCCCAAGTGTAGGAGTGTCGAAGTAACAAATAACCTGGCAAAACTGGGGTTAAACCATATGAAGGTTAATTGTATAAATTATAGATGACAATAATACAACAACAACAACAATAATAATAAAGAAAAAAGAAAGAGAAAAACAAGAAGATGATGAGAACTTTGAGATAAAATATTAATGTACGGATTAAACAATGATAACAACAAATATCAATGTTAGAGATTTCACTAATGATATATCAAACAAGTATAGTTAAACTCTTATTATTCAATTGGAAACCACACACAAAGACGATTTCAATCAAATTATAAATTGTTAACATGATCACATTAGTTATCTTATTCGATTAATATTAATACTTATAAATCTAGTTAGGCATTTATAATTATAACTTATGTTAACAACAAATCAAGTTTCTTTTATAGCTCAGGTGTCGGTTATACCATACAATATGGGCTGTGAGAGTATTAAGTATTTGTTATACCAAGTGTTATACAACATAAATCTAAATTAGTCATTTAACAAACAAAGTATTAAAGAGTAAACAAGATAACAAATACAAAACATGTTAGTATCTATATTAAGTTTATACTATACTTATTCTTACACCATTAGTATAACCTTTTCACTTTGATATAATAAACTTAACGAAACATAATGAAAGAAAGAAAAATTAATAAACAAAATAAGAATATAAATAAGATAAAAGTTAATTAAGTAAATGAAAGGAAATGAAAGGCATAAACTTGATATTAATAAAAGCAAAGCATTAACATTATAAAAAAATAAAAAAAGAGAAAGCAAGAGCATGATCTTTATCTGGAAATCAAAATGTCAAAATGCATGGCAAATGCCTCATTTTATAGGCCAAAATTAGAAACTATTGAATTGATAACTAATTGATGAATAGATGATCAACTCTTGATTTGGTGACAATCCTTATCTGCTTTTAAGGTCATTTAGACATCTAAAACTCCAGATATGGGTCAAACACTGAATAGTGCTCGGGCTGGAGGACAGATTCGGACTTCTTTGTTGTTGCTACAATTTGGACTTAAAAATGGCCTTTTTAAATCTTGGACTCCGTATAAAAGTTATAGGCCTATGTCTTACCTTTCTATCCATATAAAGTATACCTAAATCTAAGATCTACAGCTCCATATATGACCCAATTACTGAATAGTGTTCTAGTTTGGACTGCACCAGCATCTCTTTTTTAAGTTTGATCATCTCTTTGTCCTTTCAATTTCAGTTCTTAAATTCATCAATCAATCTTTTTATTTATGTGATATACCTGTATTTAAAATAAACATTTACCATAAATTAAAAGTATCTTATATTATTAGATATGTTATTATAAAACATGTTTTAGTTAAGGAGTTATTGATACTTCAAGTGTACGATGATAATATATATATATCTTGATAAAAAAGCACTTTTAAGTACTAATCACAACCCCAACCAGCTTATTATTAGTCCCTAGTAATCAAAACGTTAAAATAATTTTTTTTTTTTTGTGAATTCCACAAAGCAAAGTATTCATCATTCAACTTCTATTAATTTATTCGGATAAACAAACTCTCATTAAATTTATATATCTGCTTAATACATTTTAAATAAGATATTAATAAACCTTTCTTTTATGCTCAATATGTCAACACATAGTTATGAGGCTTTTCTTGGAAGAAAACAAAATTTATGTTCTAATGTTTAAGGTTAACTTTCTTGGGTTGAGATATTTATTTTTAAAAAATTTATATACATATAACTTAAAATATTATGCATCTTTAACCCATGTAATGAATTATCAGCTAATGATTCTTAGACTAGTTAGTCTTAAAGCATTAGGTGTTGAGACACCCTTACGAGCTTAGTAACTCAGGTTACAGATACTGATACAGTGCAATGTTTAATTCCCTTAAGCTTTTCTCCTCGACCCATGTAATAAACGCTGAGCCAATAGCTCCGAAGTCAGTTGACTTTAGGGTATGAGGTGTTTAAACACCCTTTTGAGCTTAATTATTTAGGTTAAAGAGGCTACAAAACCAAACTTATCTATATTTTTATTATCATGATTTTTTTCTGCTTTTTTTTGTCAAATTATATACTATATCCCTTTTTCTTAGTTGTTAACTTTAACAAAAGAATATAAATAATATAATATTCCAATATGCAATCCAAATTATATGTTAAAGTGTCTGTGTGAAAGTTAAGATTTAAGAATATATGCTAAATGAGTATAAGAGCAAAACTAAGTGATAATGATGTAAGAGTTTGTAAACCTAATATTTAAAAAAAAAAATATTATGATAGACCTTGTTAATAATGGTTACTAAGATCCATCTCAAGAGTCACTTTAACAAAAGAGCTCATTTACTCTACCATACTAGTAATAATAATTTTACACATGCTTTATGAAATAGAAAACACAATTAGTTAAAAAAATTTATCAACTACTACCCTCTCCCCCTAACCAAAACGAGACATTATCTTTAATATCCTAATGTAGAAAGATAGAGTATAGAAGACATCACCTGAAATAACAAACACTAACAAACCTGAAACATACTTAAACAAATATAAGAAACAAGAAAACATAAATATTATGTTATTAATAAAATTAAAAGACTCAAGTTCTTACAAACTAAGACTCAAATCATAGTTGTGATTGTGGCTCACATCTTCCATTCATTTTACGTATAAGAACAGTTTAAATGCCCTCTATGGGTCAAGGATAAGCTTCCTATGTAGTTTTCTTAAAAATTAGCAAATACGACCTTTTTTAGTCAAATTTCCAAGACTATACCGAGCATGTTTTTTATGGAATACTGACCATAAATCATGAATTGCACGATGCACATTTCCACTAGGATGCGTCTCAAGAGTTAATAGAAGATTATCTAATGACTTCTTACTCAGGCCATCCTTAATAAATTGTATTTTATCTTCACGGTTAATAGATATCATTCCTAAAGAACGACATTGTGCATTACAAGCCCATCTGGCACATCTATGACATATTTTCATTTGTTTTGCATGATGTTTCTTTGCAAAAATACTTTTACCTATTCCAAGCATGTGTGAAATAAAAGTATTAAAAGACTCACCTAATAATCGGACATTTGCTTCAATTAGCCAGCGAATCTCTTCAGGAAT
Source organism: Populus ilicifolia (assembly GCA_015708895.1). Taxonomy (NCBI): domain Eukaryota; kingdom Viridiplantae; phylum Streptophyta; class Magnoliopsida; order Malpighiales; family Salicaceae; genus Populus; species Populus ilicifolia. The sequence goes on along the minus strand of SRLM01001502.1, from coordinate 90,891 downwards.
TCCATAGTTCATTAACAACCTCAATCTTGCACACCTAGATTGGTAAAATTTTTATAATCGCATTTTAAGGCAAAACAGGAAAATACTTTTTCAATTTGTCAAGAGTGATGTTCATTTTTTAAGATGAGAAGTGGAAAAAAGATTTAAAGAAAAGAGAAAGAGCAAGGAATTGAACAAATATATATACAGATATTAGTTATTATAGAAAACTTAAAGAATCAACTTAAAAGTCATAGAGTATTGTTATCCGACATTTAACTGAGGTGAGAGAGACTAGCAAACCAAGAGTCATAAAAAAAACACACATATAAACAATATGAGAGAAATAAAATAATCAACCTTTATCTATAGGATCATCCAAACCAATTGATTCATTTTCACTAGGAAAATTATCAATGTAAGCTTTCAAATGATGTTCATTTACCTCAAAAACATTGTCATTCTTTGAATTCTCAATATCAAAGGCCTTATAAGGATACACATATTTCTCAATAAAGAGACTGCTCCATCTTGATCTTAGCTCCCTAGAGAATAAATAGAATCAAGAATTATAAAGCAAAACGTTTTGACTAGTATCAACTTTTTGATAATTTTCACAAGTTTGCAGAATGTTTATGTGTCCTTGAACATGGCGAGCCAATAAAATTCATTTTGAAAGATTATCGTAGCTATCTTTTTTTACAACAAATGACCCCTACATGCTTCAGAATGATAAAGTTTAATAACACTACTTACTTCATTATCAGGAATGCATCTTTAAAATATTTGATTAGGACAATATTTGTATAAGCTAGGGTCATCCCAATAAAAGTTCTTCACTTAGTTCAAAAACTTTCCTTTGTCTTGGGCACTTCAATTAGCTGACAAATCTTCTGAAGCAAGAAAATTAAGATTTTTATCATACCAAGGCATTGGACTAAGAGAAAGTAAAGATTCATCAGGAAAGTAAGCATCGATTGGTGTGATGTTAGATGTCAAATTTGTTGTCACTGTTAATAAAAGATTCGCATCAACATTTTCGATACTTTTTTCATCTGTGATTTCTTTCTCAGAATAAATCATTTGCAAATCTTTCGATTTATCCAACTCATTTTTACTTAAAGTAGATTCAAGTTGATCATAAACTAATTCGGCAATATGATCTACTTCTTGTGAATCATTATCATCTTTAGATTGCTTGCAAATGTCGAAAATATTCATCTCCAATGTTATGTTTTCAAATGATAGCTTTATCAGTCCATTCCTATAATTAATTAATATATTAGAAGTTGCAAGAAATGGACGTCCTAAAATAATAGGAAATGAATTACATGTTTCAACAAGTTTTGTGTCTAAGATAACAAAATCCACAGGATAAATAAATTTATCAACTTGCACTAACATATTTTTTACTATTCCTCTAGACACTTTTACAGATTTATCGACAAGTAAGAGAGTTACAAAAGTTGGTTTTAACTTACCTAGATTGAGACTCTAAAAAATTGAATATAGAAGTAAATTCACATTCGCTCCAAGATCAAGGCTCTTTTAATTTTATATTCTCCAATAAAGTATGAAATCATAGGACAAACAAGGTCTTTATATTTTAAAGCATTATTGTTTTGAAAAATAGCACTTACTTGTTCGGCTAAAAAGACTTTCTTTTTCACATTTACTTTTCTCTTCACAGTGCTCAGATGTTTCAAAAATTTAGTATAAGAAAGAACATGTTTAATATCATCCAGCAAAGGTATATTGATCCTTAACTATTTAAAAGTTTCAAAGATTTCAGAGTTGTGATTAACTTTCATTTGTTTGGTCATAGTATGATGAAATGGAAGTGTTGGCAGGAAATCGGTCTTTTCTTTATAATTTTCAGATTCAACCCTTTCTTTACACTTAGAGATTGACTCATCATTTTTTTCACAAGGTTTAAGAGTGAATTTTTTAATAACCTTACCATTGGAAAGAATAGTGACTGATTTGACTAGATCCATGTGTTGGCTTTCAGAACTACTTGTATTTACATTGTATTGCCACTTAGGATTTTATTGTGGTTGAGATGAAAGCTTACCTTTCTCTTGGAAACTGAGAGCAGATGTTAATTTTGCAAGAGTATCTTTAAAATCTGTTATGTTTTGAGCAAATTGAGTATTGATTGTCTCTTACTTCTCAATGAATGCATACGATATTTCCTCAAGATTTCTTCAAGGAGGTGGAGTATAAGGAGGTGCATATCCATGAGAATTTTGAAAATTATGGTGTGCTTGAAACTGTGATTGTGAAGTTTGTACATTATTATTATCACTCTTTTAACTAAAATATGGTTGATTTCTCCAACCAAGATTGTATGTTTGCGAGTATGGGTTGTGGTTAGCTCTTTGGAAATTGTTTAAAGTATGAGCTTATTCATGGAGACATTCTTAAAAGAAGGCAAAGTTGGACAGTCATTGGTTGAGTGTTCATTTGTTTTACATATTTGACACGCAATGTCTTGAACATATTCTAATTGACCACTCTTTTTTAATTCTAGTGCCTTGACTTTTCTAGCTAAAGATGAAACTTGGTTTAGAGGTCATGATCTTTTCTAAGTTTGTACATACCTTCACTAGATGTGTGAGGTTGAGTTTTACTTGGTGCCTTATAAGTACCCACGGTGTCCTAATTTTAAGCATTTTCAGCTAATAAGTTTAATTACTTCATTGCTTTATTAGGGTTTTTATCTTCAAAGGTTTCATTACACATCAATTCAACTCTTTGCCTATCTATAGGTGTTAAGCCTTCATAAAAATATTAAACCAATCTCCATGTTTCAAAACAATGATGAGGGCAAGTATTAAGCAACTCTCATACCTATCTTAACATTGGTAAAATGTTTTTCCTAGTTTTTGAGTAAAAAATGATGATTTATCTTTTGAAAGAGTTTGTTCTATAAGATGAGAAAAACTTCTCTAAAAACGGTTGTTGCATTTCATCTCAAGCACGAATGGATCCTGGTTTCAAATATTATAGCCATGTTTTAGTTTTATCTTTTAATAAAAAAGGAAAAATCTTTAATCTGATGGTGTCCATGCTACAATTTGAGTCATTATACGTGTTGCAGACCCCTTAAATTCCCTTAAATGCAAGTATGGATTTTATAAATTTAAGCCATGAAAAGAAGGTAAAAGTTGAATAATTTCCGGCTTAAAATTTAAAAAAAAATGCATCCGGAGGGAAACTATACATGATGGTGCACTTGTTCTTATGAGATTCATGTGGTCTCTAAGTGTTCTAACACGATTATTCTTATTATGCTCATTATGAAGAGATTGATTATCTTCTTTGATCATGTTTTCTAAAAATAATGAGGATACCCTACAAAGTCTACCATTTAATATACATGACCACACTCTCATGCACGTGTAGGAATAAAATAAAAGGAAGAAGAAATAAAACAAAAAAAATAAAGTTTATATTGGAAAAGTGAAAAGTAAAAATAAAATAAATATTATAATTTGTATAAGAATTTACCTCCCCAACAACGGCACCAAAAACTTGACTCGGCCAAAAGATTGATGTCTTCTCCTAAGTGTAGAAGTATCAGAGTAATAAATAACCCAGCAAGACCAGGGTCGAACCACAAGAAGGTTAATTGTATAAATTATACATAACAACAATACAACAACAACAATAACAACAATAGTAACAAAAACAATAATAGTAATAGTAGTGGTAGTGGTAGTTATAGTAGTAATAGTAGTAATTGTAGTAGTAATAATAATAATAATAATAAAGATGTTGATGTGAACTTTGAGATGAAAGATAAATATAAGGATTAAAGAATAATAACAATAATAATAGTAACAATAATAATAACAACACCAGCAGCAGTAAAGAAGAAGAAGAAGTTGATGAGAACTTTGAAATAGAAGATTAACGTAAGGATTAAACAATGATAACAAATGTCAAGATTAGAGGATCCACTAATGGTATGTTGATTAGGACTTAAAAGTGTATTTTTTTTTATCAAAGTTTTATATAATTATTTTGCACTTGAAGTATCAATAACTCCTCAACTAAAACATGTTTTATAATAACATATCTAATAATATAAGATACTTTTAATTTGTAGTAAATATTTATTTTAAATGCAGGCCTATCACATAAATGAAAGGATTGATTGATGAATTTAAGAACTGAAATTGAAATGACAAAGAGATGGTCAAACTTAGAAAAGAGATGTTGGTGCAATCCAAACTGAAACACTGTTTGGTAATTGGGTTATATATAGAGGTGTAGATCTTAGATTTAGATCTGTTTTATATGGATGGAAAGGTAAGACATAGGCTTACAACTTTCATATGGAGCCTAAGACTTAAAAAAATCATTTTCAAGTTCAAATTGTAGCAATAACAATAAAAGTCCAAATTTGTCCTCTAGCTCAAGTACTGTTCAGTATTTGGCCTATATCTGGAGTTTTAGAAGTCCAAATGACCTGAATTGTTTACACAAGAAAACTGAGATAATTTCCTACAACTTTCATGTTTTCAAGTGATTCTAATTTTGACGCTATCAATGATGTTTTAGGCAAACAAAAAAAGATAAGGATTGTTTCCAGGTCAAGAGTTGGTCACCCACTCATCAATTAGTCATCAAATCAATAGTTCCTAATTTTGGCTACCATGCATTTAGGCATCTTGGTTTCCAGATCAAAATCATACTCTTTTTTTCTCTCTTTGTAGTTTTTATAATGTTTATGATTTGCTTTCATTAATATCAAGTTTATACCTTTCGTTTTTTTCCTTTACTTAGTTAACTTTTATCTTATTTATGTTTTTATTTTATTTTTTTTCTTTTATTATGTTTAGTTAAGTCTATTATGTCAAGATGAAAAAGTTACACTAATAGTGTAAGAATAAGTATAATATAAACTTAATATGGACTTTAATATGTGATACTAACATGTTTTGTATTTGTTATCTTGTTCACTCTTTAATACTTTGCTTGTTAAATGACTAATCTTGATTTATATTGTATAACACTTGGTACAACAAATACTCGACACTCTCATAGCCCATACTGTATGGTATAACCGACACCTGAACTATGAAAGGAACTTGATTTGTTGTTAACATAAGTTATAATCATGAATGCTTGACGAGATTTACAAGTATTAGCATTAATCGAATAAGATGACTAATGTAATCATGTTAACAATTTATAATCTGATTGGAACCTCCTTTGTGCATGGTTTTTAGTTGAAAAATAAGAGTTTATACTATACTTGTTTGGCATACCATTAGTGGATCCTCCAACCTTGATATTTATTGTTATCATTGTTTAATCCTTACGTTAATCTTTCATCTCAAAATTCACATCAACTTTTCTTCTTCTTTTTCTTTATTATTATTATTATTATTATTATTATTATTATTATTATTATTATTATTATTAGTACTACTACTATTAATATTATTATTGCTACTATTATAGTTGTTGTTTTTATTGTTACTATTGTTGTTATTTATAATTTATACAATTAACCTCCATGTGGTTCGACCCCGGTCTTGTTGGGTTATTTATTACTTCGACACTCCTGCACTTGGAAAAAGATATCAATCTTTTTGTCACGTTATATGTCAAATAGTATAGTATAAACTCTTATTATTGAATTGAAAACTATATATAAAGAAAGTTTCAATTAAATTATAAATTGTTAACATGATTACAATAATTATCTTATTTGATTAATACTAATGTTTGTAAATGTTGTCAGACATTTATGATTATAACTTATGTTAACAACAAATCAAGTTTCGTTCATAGTACAGGTGTAGGTTATTGATTAGTACTTAAAAGTGCATTTTTATCAAGGTTTTATATCATTATTTTGCACTTGAAGTATCAATGACTCCTTAACTAAAGCATGTTTTATAATAACATATCTAATAATTTAAGATACCTTTAATTTATGGTAAATGTTTATTTTAAATGTAGGCCTATCATATAAAAAAATGATTGATTGATGAATTTAAGAACTAAAATTAAAAGGACAAAGAGATGGCCAAACATAGAAAAAAGATGGTGTAGTCCAAATCGGAACACTGTTCAGTAATTAGGTCATATTTGAAGTTGTAGATCTTGGATTTAGGTCTACTTTATATTTTACACAGGTCATTTTCAAGTCCAAATTGTAGCAATAGTAAAGAAGTCTGAATCTGTCCTACAACCCATGTATTGTTCAGTGGTTGGCCTATATCTAGAGTTCTAGAAGTCCAAAAGACCTCTATTTTTTTCTTGAAAAGTTGAGACAATTTCCTATAACTTTCATGTTTTCAAGTGGTTTCAATTATGACGTTATTAATAATGTTTTGGGCAGACAAAAGAAGATAAGGATTGTCACCAAGTCAAGAGTTGACTACCCACTCATCAATTAGTCATCAAATCAATAGTTTCTAATTTTGGCCTATAAAAGGAGGCATTTGCTATGCATTTAGGCATCTTGATCTCCAAATCAAGATCATGCTTTTGCTTTCTCCCTTTGTATTTCAGTAATGTCTAGGTTTTGTTTTTATTAATATCAAGTTTATGCCTTTCATTTATTTTCCTTTACTTAATTAACTTTTATCTTATTTATATTCTTATTTTATTTATTTATTTTTGTTTATTTCATTATATTTAGCTGAGTTTATTATATTAAGATGAAAAGATTAAACTAATAATGTAAGAATAAGTATAGTGTAAACTCAATATAGACTTTAATGTTTGATACTAACATGTTTTCTATTTGTTATCTTGTTCATTCTTTAATACTTTGCTTGTTAAATAACTAATCTAGATTTATGTTGTATAACATTTGGTACATCAAATGCTTGACACTTTCATAGCCTTTATTGTATGGTATAACCAGCACTTGAGTTATGAAAGGAATTTGATTTGTTGTTAACATAAGTTATAATTATGAATGCCTAACGAGATTTATAAGTATTAGCATTAATCAATAAGATAACTAATATAATCATGCTAACAATTTATAATTTGATTGGAACCTCCTTTATGTGTTGAATAATAAGAGTTTATACTATACTTGTTTGACATACTATTAGTAGATCCTTTAACCGTGACATTTGTTGTTATCATTATTTAATCATTACATTAATCTTTCATCTTAAAGTTCTCATCAACTTCTTTTTCTTCTTCTTCTTTATTAGTACTACTACTAGTAGTAGTACTGTTGTTGTTGTTGTTGTTGTATTATTTATAATTTACACAATTAACCTCCTTATGGTTTGACCCTTGTCTTGTTGGGTTATCTATTACTTCGACACTCCTGTACTTAGGAGAAAACATCAATCTGTTAGTCGTGTCAATTATACCATACGGTTGAGCTATGAAAGAGCCAAGTAATTGTTGTACCAAGTGTTATACAATATAAATCTAGATTAGTCATTTAACAAGTAAAGTATTAAAGAGTGAATAAAATAACAGATACAAAACATGTTAGTATCAAACATTAAAATTTATATTGAATTTATATTATACTTATTTTTACACCATTAGTGTAACCTTTTCATCTTGACATAATAAACTTAGTTGAACATAATAAAAGAAAGAAACATAAATAAACAAAATAAGAATAAAAATAAGATAAAAGTTAACTAAGTAAAGGAAAGAAAATGAAAGGCATAAACTTGATATTAATAAAAGCAAAACTTAAGCAATACAAAAAGAGAAAGCAAGACCATGATCTTGATATAAAAAACAAGATGCCTAAATGCATGGCAAATGCCTTCTTTCATAGACTAAAATTAAAAACTATTGATTTGATGACTAATTAATGAGTGGGTAGCCAACTCTTGATTTGGTAATAATTCTTATCTTTTTTTGTCTACCCAAAACATCAATGGTAACATTAAAATTGAAACCACTTAAAAATATAAAAGTTATAGGAAATTATCTTAACTTTCTAGGAAAAACAGTTAAGATAATCTAGACTTCTAAAACTTTAGATATGGGCTAAACACTGAACAGTATTTGGGCTATAGGATAGATTTGAACTTCTTTATTATTACTACAATTTGAACATGAAAATGATCTTTTTAATTCTTAGGCTCCAAGAAAGTTGTAGGCCTATATTTTACCTTTTCATCCATATAAAGTAGACTTAATTCAAGATCTACAACTCTAGATATGACCCAATTACCAAATAGCATTCTGGTTTAGACTGCACCAATATCTCTTTTTTAAGTTTGGCCATCTCTTTATCCTTTCAATTTAAATTCTTAAACTCAGCAATCAATCCTTCCATTTATATGATAAGCCTGCATTTAAGATTAATATTTACTAAAAATTAAAGGTATCATATATTGTTAGATATGTTATTATAAAACATAATTTAGTTAATGAGTTATTGATACTTTAAGTGCAAAATAATGGTATAAAACCTTGATAAAAATGCACTTTTAAGTACTAATCAACCTACCTCATTGTTGGGATAAGTGTTTGAAATATTTGAATAAGTAAGGGTTATCCCAACAAAAATTCTTCATTTCATTCAAAAAATTTCTTTGTCTTGGATACTCTAATGAATTGGCAAATCTCATGTTGCAAGAAAATTGATAAATTAGCAAAACAAGACATTGGACTAACAGAAAGTAAGAATTTATTAGGAAAGTAATCATCGATTGGTATAGTGTCAAATGTGGAATTTATTGTCAATCTTGATAAATGATCTACAACAATATTTTCTGTGCCATTCTTATTTTTAATTTCTTTCTAAGAATAAATCATTTGTAAATTTTCAGATTCATTAAAGTCAGTTTTACTCAAAGTAGTTTCAAATTGATCATAAACTAATTCTTCAATAAGATCTACTTCTTAGAAATCATTATCATCACAAGGTTGCTTGCAAATATTGAAAATATTCATTTCTAGTGTTATGTTTTCTAATGATAACTTTATCAGTCCATTTCTATAATTAATTAATGCATTAGAGGTTGCAGGAAATTGACATCTTAAAATAACTGGAATTGAATTACATGTTTCAATAGGTTATGTATCCAAGACAACAAAATCTACAAAATAAATGAATTTATCAACTTGAACTAACACATCCTTAACTATTCATCTATGCACTTTTATAGATCTATCAACAAGTAAAAGAGTTACAGAAGTTGGTTTTACCAAACATAAATTGACTCTAAAAAAATAAATATGAAAGTAAATTCACACTAGCTCCAAGATCAAGTAAAACTCTTTTAATTTTATGTTCTCTAATAAAGCAATAAATTATAGGATAACTAGGGTCATTATATTTCAAAGCATTGTTATTCGGAAGAATGACACTTGTTTTGATAAAAAAAAACTTTTTTTTCATATTCAATTTTCTCTTCATACAGCATAAATTTTTCAAAAACTTAGCATAAGAAGGTATTTGTTTAATAGCATCCAATAAATTTATATTAATCCTTATCTGTTTGAAAGTTTCAAAGATTTTAGAGTTGTGATTGACTTTTCTTTGTTGGCCATGACTTGAGGAAATGGAAGTGCTGACGAGAAATCAGTCTTTTCTTTGTAATGTTTAAATTCAACCGCTTCCTTACCCTTAAAGATTAACTCATCATCTTTTTCACAATGTTCAAAAGTAGTTTTTTCAATAAACTTACCACTACGAAGAGTGTGGCTAATTTGACTAGATCTATATGTTGGCTTCTGGAATTACTTGCATTTGCATTGAATCGCCCCTTAGGATTTTCTTGCGGTTGAGATAGAAACTTACCTGTCTCTTGAAAATTGAGAGTATATGTGAATTTTACAAGAGCATCTTTAGTTTTGCCATAGTTTAAGCATTTTGAGTGTTGATTGTCTCCTGTTTTTCAATGAATATATGCAATGTTTCCTTAAGATTTATTCTAGGATGTAGAGTATAAAAAGATGCATATCCATGAGAATTACAAAAATTATAGTGTGCTTGAAAGCATGGCTATCAAGTTTGTGCATTATTGTTATCACTCTTCTAACTAAAATTTAGGTGATTTCTTTAACCAAGGTTGTATATTTACGAGTATGGATTATAATTAGGCCTTTAAAAATTATTTAAAGTATGAGCTTGTTTATGAAGGCATTCCTTGAAAGAAGGCAAAGTTGGACAATTAATGTCTTGAATTGAGTGTTCATTGGTTTCACAAATTTGACATATAATGTCTTGAATAGATTTTAATTGACCATTTTTTTTTTAATTATAGTGCCTCGACTTTTCTAGCTAAAGATGCAGACTTCGCTTGAAGGTTATGATTTTCTCTAAAGTTGTATATTCTTTCACTAGATGTATGAGATTGAATTTTACTTAGTGTTTTATAAGTGCTTGTAGTGTTATAATTTTGAGCATTTTTAGCTTGGAAGTTTAGGTGCTTCATTGCTTCATTGGGGTATTTATCTTTAAAAATTTTATTGCACATCAATTCCACTATCTATCTATCTTTAGGTGTTAACCCTTTATAAAAATATAAAATCAATATTTATTTTTCAAAACCATAATACGGGCAAGTATTAAGTAAGTCTTAATACTTATCTCAATATTGGTAAAATATTCTTTCTAGTTTTTTTAGTGAAAATGATGATTTATCTTTTAAAAAAATTTGTTCTATGAAAAAGAAAAAACTTCTTTAAAAACAATTGTTACACTTCATCTAAAGCATGAATGGATCCTAGTCTTAGAATTTTTAGCCATGTTTTAGCTTTATCTTTTTTTAAAAAAAAAAAGACTTTAATTTGATGGTGTTCATGATACAATTTAAGTTATTATAGGCATTACAGAACTCCTTAAATTCTCTTAAATGCAAGTATGGATTTTCTAAATCTAATTCATGAAAAGAATGTCAAAGTTTAATAATGTCTGACTTAAAATTAAAACGAGATGCATTAGAGAGGAAAATTATGCATGAAGATGCACTTATTTTTGTGAAATTCATATGGTTTCTAAGTGCTATAACACTGCTATTCTTATTATTCTCATTATGAAGCGACTAATTATCTTTTTTTGACAATATTTTCTGAAAATGGCGAGGATAACCTAAAAAGTCTAACACTTAATATGCATGATCAAACTCTCATACACATATAGAAAGAGAATAAAAGGAAGAAAATAAAAAGAAAAAGAAAAGAAGACAAAATACAAGAAACAAAAGTTAGATAAAAGAAAAGAGAAAATAAAATAAATATAATAATCTATACAAGAATTTACCTCCCCGATAACAACACCAAAAACTTGACATAACTAAAAGATTGATGTTTTCTTCTAACTACAGGAGTGTCAAAATAATAAATAATCAGCAAGATCGGGGTCGAATCACAAGAAGGTGAACTATATAAAATTATAAATAATAAATAAAGAGTTGAAGAGAATTCTTGAAATGTGATATTGATGTAAGGATTAAATAAAAATAAAATAATTGACAAGGTTAGAAGATCCATTAATGATGTTTCAGATAAGTAAAGTATAAACTCTTTTTATTACTTAATTGAAAACCATACACAAATGAGGTTCTAATTAGATTATAAATTATTATCATTATTACATTAGTTATCTTATTAGAATAATGCTAATACTTGTAAATTTATCAGGTATTCATAACACTAATTTATGTTAACAACAAATCAAGTTTCTTTCAAATCACAAGTGTCAATTATACTATATGGTTGGACTATGAAAGTGATAAGTATTTATTATTCCAAGGGTTATACAACATAAATCTTAATTAACCATTTAACAAGAAAATATTAAAAGTGAACAAGATAATAAATACAAAACATGTTGTATCAAACATTAAAGTTCATGTTAAGTTTATATTATACTTATTCTTATGGCATTAGTATAACATTTTCACATTGACATAATAAACTTAACTAAACATAATGAAAAAGAGAAATATAGATAAGATATAAATTAACTAAGTAAATAAAACGAAATAAAAAGCAAAGCATGAACAAGAGATTAATATAAGTAAAACTTAAGTATTACAAAAATATAAAGAGATAGAACAATAACATGATCTTTATTTGAAAACCAAGATGCATAAATGCATAGCAAATTACGGCCAGAATTTGAAACTATTGATTTGATGACTAATTATTAAGTAGTTGACCATCTCTTGACTTGATAACAATCCTTATCTTCTTGCTTATAGAAAATGTCATTACTAACATTAGAATTTAAACAGATAGTTTTCATAAAAGTTTTGGAAAATTATCTTAGCTTTTCAACAAAATAAGAATGAGATCATTTGGACTTCTAGAACTCAAGATATGGGTTGAACACTGAACAATGTCTAGGCTGCAAGATAGGTTCAGACTTCTTTTTTGATGCTAAGATTTGGACTTCCAAATGGCAGAATTGAATCTTAGACTCTCATGAATATTTTAGACCTATGTTTTAGCTTTCTAGTCATATAAACCAAACTGAAATACAAGATATACAACTTTAGATATGAGTTAATGACTGAACAATGTTCTATTTTGAATTGAATCAACATCTATTTTCAAAACTTATCCTTTTGTTTGTCCTTTCATTTTCAATAGTTAATCACATCAATCAATCCTTTGAATTGTGAGATATGTGTTTAGTACTTAAAAGTATATTTTTCTCAAGGTTTTATATCATCATTTTGCATTTAAAGTATCAATAACTCCTTAAGTAGAGCATGTTTTATAATATCATGGTTAATACTATAAGATACCTTTAATTTATAGTACATATCCATCTTCAAAGCAAGCATATCATATAAATAAAATGATTGATTGATACGTCTAACTTTTGAAATTTAGAAGACAAGGAGAGGGTCAAGTTTAAAAATGAGATGATAGTTAAATCCAAACTAGAACACTATTCAGTCATTAAGTCATATCTAGATATGTAAAATTTGGATTTAGTTTACTCTATATGGATAAAAAGATAAGACACGGGTTAAAACATTCATGAGGAATGCAAGATCAATTCTGCTGTTTGAAAGTTCAAATCTTAGTAACAATGAAGAAGTTTGAATCTATCATTAAGCCTAGATATTTTTTAGTGTTCAGCCCATACCTCAAGTTCTAGAAGTCCAAATAACTTAATTGTTTTAATTAAAAAGCTAAAATAATTTCTTAGAACTTTCATCAAAACAATCTATCTAAATTCTGATGTTAGTAATGATGTTTTTAGCAAACAAAAAGATAAGGATTGTCACTAAGTCAAGATGTGGCCACCTGCTCGATAATTAGTCAACAAATCAATATTTTTAAAATTTTTCCTATAAAAGAAGGTATTTGTTATACATTTAGGCATTTTGGTCTTCAAATCAAGATCATGTTCTTGCTTTCTTTCTTTATATTTTTATAATGCTTAAGTTTTGCTTTCATTAATCTCTTGTTTATGCTTTTCATTTCTTTTTCTTTACTTTGCTAACTTATATCTTATTTATATTCTTATCTTATTTAATTATATTTCTCTCTTTCATTATGTTTAATTAAGTTTATTATGTGAAGGTAAAAAACTACACTAATAATGTAAGAATAAATATAATATAAACTCAACATGGACTTTAATGTTTCATACTAACATGTTTTGTATTAATTATCTTGCTTACTTTTAATAGTTTGCTTGTTAAATAGTTAATCTAGATTTATGTTGTATAACACTAGGATAACAAATACTTAGCACTTTCATAGCCCAACCATATGGTATAACCTACACTTGTGCTATAAAAAGAGCTTGATTTGTTGTTAATATAAGTTATAATCATGAATATCTTATAATATTTATAAGTATTAGCATTATTTAAATAAGATAATTAACATAATCATGTTAACCATTTATAATCTGATTGGAACTCCTTTTATATGTGGTTTCCAATTAAGTAATTAAAAACATTTATAATATACTTGTTTAAAATATCATTGATCGATTCTCTAACTTTAATATTTGTTGTTATTGTTTAATCTTCACATTAGTCTTACATCTTAAAGTCATTTTTAACTTATTATTATTATTATTATTATAGTTAACCTCCTTATAATTCGACCCCTGTCTTACTGGGTTATTTATTACTTTAACACTTCTGCATTTAAAAGAAGACATTAATCTTTTGGTTGTGTCAATATTAATCAATCATTTGAATTGTAATATATGTATGTATTGAAAATGCATTTACCATAAATTAAAGCTATTTTATTGACATAATCAAAATATTAATGTTTTATCCCAAGTGTAGGAGTGTTAAAGTAATAAATAATCTAACAAGACCAAGGTTTATTCACATGAAGATCAACTATATAAATTATAATTAATACATATATTTTAACAAAGAGTTAAAAAGATCTTTAAGATGAGAGATTAATATGAAGATTAAACAATAATAAAAATATATATTAATGTTAGAGGGTCTACTAATGATATTAGAAATAAGTATAGTATAAATTTTTTTTATTACTCAATCAAAAATTACACATAAAAAAAGGTTTCAATCAGATGATTTATCCTTAATAGTTTATTATAAATTTTTCATATGATCACATTAATTATGTTATTTTAGTAACATCATACTTTTAAATATTGTCAGGAATTCATAATGCTAACTTATGTTAACAACAAATCAAGTTCACCTCATAACAACAATATCGGTCGAAGACTATAAAAGATCAAGTATTTGATATACCAAGTGTTATAAAACACAAATCTAAATTAATTATTTAACAAGCAAAATATTAAAAATTGATAAAAAAAAGGATAAGACATATTAATAACAAATTTTCTTAGATATAAACATTAAAGTATATGTTAATTTTATATTATATATATTCTAATACCATTAGTAAAACATTTTCACCTTAACATAATTAACTTAGTTAGACATAATGATGAAGAAGAACTTAAATAAATAAGATAAGAACATAATTACGATATAAGTTAACTACAAGTAATAAAGGAAATGAAAAGTATAAATAAGAAATTAATAAAAATAAAACATGAAATAAAATTTGAACATCACAAAAAGAGAAAGTAAACAAGAAAATAATCTTGATCAATGCCTAGATGAATAACAAATGACTTCTTTTATAAGCTAAAATTTAAAACTATTTATTTGGTAATTGATTATTGATATAGTAGCCAACTATTGATTTAGTGAACTTGATAGACAGCAACACTCAAGCACTTTGACTAGATGAAATGACATTAATGCAATCAGAATTTGACAAAGTATTCTTCATGAAAATTGTTAGAAATCATCTTCTTTTTCCACCCACAACATTTTATAGCATTTGAATCACTACAGATCGACATATGACTAAAATACTAAGTAATGCTTCTGGTGAACGTGGTGGATAACTTTTAAGCTCTTGTTTAGATAAAATGTCATTGCTAACATTAGAATTTGAGCAAGTTCATAAAAATTGTTGGACATTGTCTTATCTTTCCACCCACCAAAGTTGATATATTTTAACTTATATAACTTTAGTTATAGGTAAAATTCGGAGCAGTATTAGGGCTGAATTGCAAGACAAATTTTGATTTCTCTTTCGTAGCCAAGTTTTGAATTTGAAAAGGATAAATTTAGGTTTTTCATTTTTCCTAAAAATTCTAGGCCTATGCCTTAACTTTCTAGAATAATAAACCTAACATCGATCCAAGGTCCACAACTTTTGATATAATCAAATGACTAAACAGTGTTCTAGTTTGATTCAGCATCTCTTATTTAACCTTAGCCCTTTCTTTGTCTTTTTATTTTCAATAGTTAATCACATCAATTAATTTTTGATATTATAGATTTGCCTACATTTAAAATGAGCAATTACCATAAATTAAAGTTATCTTATATTATCAGACTTGTTATTATAAAACATGTCTAGTTAAAGAGTTATTGATACTTCAAGTGTAAAATAATGATATAAAATCTTAATAAAAAGACATTTTTAAGTATTAATCAAAGACTACACTAGTGAGTGGAAGACTTAAGGTCATCTTTGATAATAAGGTGAGGTTTGAAAGCCCAATCAAAGTGTTATGTTGATCTGGGATTACACTGATAAGTAAAAGGCTCTAGGCCATCCTTGGTAATAGGGTAAGACTTAAAAGCTCAACCAGAGTTTTGTGCTAGCCCAAGACTGCACTAACAAGTGGAAGGCTCGAGGTTATCCCTAGTAATAAGGTAAGGCTCAAAAGCCTAATTGAAGTGTTATGCCAGTCCAAGACTACAATGGTGAGTAGGAGGCCTAAAGCCTTACTAGAGTGTTGTGTCAGTTCGAGATTGCACTGGCAAGTGGGAGTGAATGTATAATAGAAAGACATATTTCTTAAAAAATTACACTCCAATCTACAATACATTTTGAGATGGTCTGAGTGTCAAGCATGAAAATTGTTTTTGCCTTTCATATCTTAAAGATGATAAGTATTAGCTTTCACTATCCTAATTACTCTAAAAAGACCATCTCATTTTAGTGTTGGTTTCCCATTTTTTTCTATGTTATCAGTTTCCTCTAACTTTTAAAGTACTAGGTGTCTAAATTTAAAACTCTTATTTTTTACCTTAGCATTATAATATCGACTGATTTGGTGTCGATATGCTTCATTTCTTATAGTTGCCATCAACCAAGATTCTTCAAAAAGGTCTAGATTAGCTCTCAATCCATGCTCATTCTTTTTTAGGTGGTAACAGGTTAATCTAAGACTTGGACATCCAATTTCCATATAAATCAAGGAGTTTTCTTTTTTTATTACTATATAAAACCATTCCAGAAATAATTTCTAATTACCAACATTTCTGTAAAGTTTGTCTGCTAGCTAAGCAAACACGATTATCTTCTAGTTCCATTCATTGCACCTTTTGATTTGGTTCATTGTAATATTTAGGGATCTCATAAAATTAATTCTAATGATTTGTTTATTAAACTATTCTTGATGATTTTTCATAATTCACTTGGATTCATCTCATAGATGTTGAATCAAAAACACAATCATAGTTGAAATTATTTTTCATCTATGTTAATAAAATTCAATTTTATTATAGTATTAAAACCTTATGTATTGATAATAGAAGTGAGTTGGTGTATATGCGTTCCTTTTTTGTGATCATAGAACAATATTTTAAAATTAATGTCTCTCCATGCCTCAATAAAATAGGATTGTAGAACAAAGTCATCTTATGATCTTTTGAATATAAATCATGCTCTTTGACTTCAAGCAAATCAACCTTTAATTTTTTGGGTGAAAGTGTCTAGACCGCATGTTATTTGATTAATTGTATGCTAACTTCTTTTGAAATATCCCACATTAACTGGTGAGGACTTAGGAAAGGGTCTTATATGAGCATGCTCACCTTAACTAGCAAGATATGTTTTGGGGCCATGTGTGGCTGCCAAGAACAAATTCATGAGGCCCATGGATCAAAGCAGATAATATCTTGCTATTGGGGTAGGGTGTTACATTTGGTATCAGAGCCCAGCTCACTAGCTGTCAGATGGTGTTGATGGGGTTGTTGAGCTCCTTAAAAGGGGTGGATTGTAATATCCCATATTAGTAAGGACTTGGGGGAGGGCCTTATATGAGCATGCTCACCTTGATTATTAAGATGCATTTTGGGGTCGTATGGCTACCAAGAACAAATCTATGAGGTACATGGGCCAAAGTATATAATATCTTGCTAATGAGGTTGGGTGTTATACCTTTGTTGTCTCATAAATCACCAAATGAAACTTTTCATTGCCAAGTTTCAAATTACTTACACTTTAGAGGTTTTAATTATTTATGTTATGCAATTAATCTCACCCCCAATCATGATTTTAAAGATGTATCTTTATTAGTTAAGAAGGATATAGGGTATATGATCTTAAAATATGAAGGTTTTTTAACATATGAAGGTTTTTCACCCTTTGAGATGTTTATCCTACTTGATAATGCTTGGCACTTAAGATGATTATCATATTCTACCTATACCACTTGATGACATCATAAACTCTCTTCCTCTTACTTCTAATGTCACATTTATCATTGATTAGTATTTAAAAATATATTTTTATTAAGATTTTATATCATTATTTTGCACTTGAAGTATCAATAACTTCTTTTCTAGAGCATGTTTTATAATAACAAGTCTAATAATATGAGATAGCTAATTTATGGTAAATGCTCATTTTAAATGCAGGTATATCTCACAATTCAAGGAATTGATTGATGTAATTAACTATTAAAAGTGAAAGGATAAAAAAAAAAGCTAAGCTTAAAAAAGAGATGTTAATTCAATTTAAATTAAAACACAATTCAGTCATTGATTCATACCTGGATCTATACATCTAGGATTTTTGTTTGACTTACATGGCTAGAAAGCTAAGAAATAGGCCTTCAACGTTCATGAAGAGTGGAAAACTCAAATCTATTGTTTTCAAATTCAAAGTTTGGCCATAAAAGAGAAGTCAAAATTTATCTTGCAATCTAGCCAAAACATTGCTCAGAAGTTTATACATAGCTAGAGTTATAGAAGTCAAAATGACATCAAATTTGATAGGTGGAAAGATAAGATAGTTTTCAACAACTTTCACGAAGACCACCTGCTCAAATTCTAATATTAGCAATGACATTCATCCAGATAAGAGTTGGAGGGCTATCCACTACGTCCACAAGAAGCACTACTCAGTATTTTAGTAATATCTAGTGCTTTAGTGATCCAAATGCTCTAACATTTTGTAGGTGATAAAAGGAGATGATTTCCAACAACTTTCATGAAGAACATTTTGCTAAATTTTGATTACATCAATTTTATTTCATCTAGTTAAAATGTTTGAGTGTTGTTATCTACCAAGTCCACTAAATTAATAGTTAGCAACTATATCAATAATCAATTATGAAATGAATAGTTTTGAATTTTAGACTATAAAATGAGGCATTTATCATTCATTTAAACATCTAGGTTTTCAGATCACAATCATTTTTTTATACTTGCTTTCTCTATTTGTAATGTTCAAGTTTTATTTTATTATTTATTTTCATTAATCTCTTGTTTATGATTTTCATTTCCTTTGCTAATCTTAGTTAACTTATATCATAATTATGTTCTTATCTTATTTATTTATGCTTATTTTCTCATTATGTCTAGCTAAGTTAATTATATCAAGGTGAAAAAGTTTCACTAATAATGTTAGAATATATATATATATATATATATATATATAAACTCAACATGAACTTAATATTTATATCAAAAAAAGTTTGTTATTAATATGTCTTATCTTTTTATCTTATTAATTCTTAATACATTTCTTATTAAATTATTAATATAAATTTGTGTTGTATAATACTTGGTTCATCAAATATTTGATCCTTTATAATCTTTGATCGATATCATTGTTATGAAAAGAAATTGATTTATTGTTAATATAAGTTAGCATAATGAATTACTAAAATATTTAAAAGTATGATATTAATAAAATAAAATAATTAATATGATCATGTCAAAAATTTATAATGAACTATTAAGGATAAATCATCTTGATAAGGAATATGATTTTATTCCTTGGTTTTAGATGAATTGTTTTTATATACATATCTTATAAGATACATATTTTGTTACATTTTATTTGTTTCCTATTATATAGAATTTGCTAACTGTTGTATATACAATATATAATGAGAATCAATCACCTTTGCATCATTGAGGGATTACAGCTATTCTTAAAATCTTGTTACTTTCGATTATAATCTTCTTTATGTGTGGTTTTTAATTGATTAATAAAAAAAACTTTATACTATACTTATTTCTAATACCATTAGTGGACCCTCTAATCTTAATATTTGTTTTTATTATTGTTTAATACTCACATTAATCTCATATCTTAAAGATCTCTTTAACTTTTTGTTAATATATATATATAACCTCCTTATAAATCGATCTTAGTGTTGCTGGGTTATATATTATTTTGATACTTCTACACTTGAAATAAGATATCAACTCTATGATCGTGTCAATCATTATAATCAACACCTCATCTCCTAAACTAGCAGAATCTTCATCTCATTCATTATCAATATTTATTGACATTTCCTCCCCTTGTAAATGTCACATTACAACAATTTGATCATATACTCAACAACCTTTTCATTATTTTATACAACCATCAGCACGTTTCTAATATTATCATGTTCAGTATGCCTCATTACTCAATCTAGTTATCCCCTTCTCTACCATGTCTAATACTCTTCATATGTCTAATACTCTTCATCCTATTTCAAGGCATATTTCTTACACTAATTGTTAGTAATATCTTTTATTTTTATTTGATCGAACCAACTTCTTATGAGAAGGCTTGTTATAATCTAAAATGAGATCAAATAATACAAGAAGAACTATATGCACTAGAGGACATGGTTTCTTTATCTGTTGGACATCATGCCATTAATTGCAAATAGACATTTAAAATTAAATACAATCTAATGGCAGCATTAAGTGTTACAAAACTCACTTTGTTGTCAAAGGCTTCACATAACAAGCCAGCATTGAGTGCAAAGAAAACTTTTCTCTAGTTTCCAAACTCATTATTATGCATTGTCTTTTAACTGTTGTTGTTGTTTTCTATCATTGGAATCTCTATCAAATGAACATTTAAAATGCTTTCATTCATTGGAAGCTTGTTGAGAAAGTTTATATGAAACCTCCTCTGAGTTTTTGTCGATAAGAGGAGAGAAAGTTTTTGTCGATAAGAGGAGAGAATTGTTTCTCAACTTAATAAAGGTAGACTATTCACTCTTTATCAAAGATCATAGTGATTCTTTCATAGCTATTTATATTGATGACATGGTTAGCACATGAAACAATGAAAAAGCAATTAATAATCGTAGGAAGTTTTTGAGCACTTCCTTCAAGATTAAAGATATTGGACCTTTGAAGTATTTTTTTATGGTAGAAGTTGCCCGATCCAAGGCTGGCATTGCTATCAAAGCTTTAAGTTAAGGGTCACGTGGATAATGGTCCAAAGTTTCCAATTAACAAAAGAAACAAGAATTAGTAAAGTATATTTGTCGATTATACTTTATGAAATAAAGATTACTACTACTCAACAAAAAGCCCCAAGTACAAAATGAAGACTGCCCAAGACCTTATTTGTTAGATATAAAAAAAAATATTTCTTACATATTTTAAAAAAACTTCATTAATAGTTTTGCTTAAGGCCCTCATTCACCTTAAACTGGGCTCTGATTGCTATTAATCAACGAAAGTATACGTACTAGGAAAAGTTGGTCTGCTTAACGCAAAACCTGCCAAATTCCCAGTGGAACAGAATCTAAAGTTGATTCCTATAGATGGTGCACCACTCAAAGACCTAACTCATTATCACAGGCTGGTTGAAAAACTGGACATCATCACATACTATGTTGTCACTCTTATTTAGTTCATGCAACAACCTAGAATACCACACCCTGATGTTGTGCCCTGTCTTTTTCGATACCTAAAAGGGGCTCCAAGTCAAGGATTGTTCTTCCCATTACATGCACCATTATAGTTAGTTGGATAGATGCAGATTGGGTTGAATGCCTAACAACAGGGCGATCGGTCACTGAATACTGCATATTTCTTGGCAAGACTCGTGTCACGGAAAAGCAAAAAGCAAATGATAGTGTCAAGATCTCCGGCATTGACAAAATACAGGTCCATGACAGCAGTTACTTGTGAACTCACTTAGCTAGGATACTTCTAAAGGATTTATGTGTTGATCATCATGAGCCTGCAAAGTTGCTCTGTGACAATCAAGCGGATCTACATATTACAGCAAACTCGGTATACCATGAACAAATTAAACACATTAAGTTGGATTGCCATATGATTTGTGAATGGATTCAAAATGGGAAAATTAAGACAGCATACATACAAACATAAAGACAAGTAGCAGACATGTTCACAAAAACTTTAGGGCAAGCTACTTTCCAATTCTATCTAAGCAAGTTAGGGGTTCTGACGTCCATACACCAACCCGAGGGAGAGTGTTAAAGGAAACAAATCATTACTCTACTTGGCAACAAATTGCAGCATGATCTGGTATAATGAAGACTCGGAGAGATTCATGGAGAAAAATATGCTACTAGTGACCTGCCATGATATTGGACATTCATGATGTATATTTCCTGGTATAGTTCTATTCCCTGTATAAAACCTTTTGTGTTACAATGAAATAATAGATGCAAAAAACGTATGCCTTCTCATCGTCACTATCTTCTCATGATGACCTCAAGGATTTCAGGAAATATGAAAGCATCTAGAAAACTCTTCTGCATGAACTTGTAATCCTCATAATCATTTTTTTTTTCTTTCCCCTTCTTCTCAAGTTTTTAGATTTTTCTTGTTGAGATATTCATTTTAACTCTTATTTTCCTTTCAGACTCACATGGTGTACACAGAACACGATGCAAACTTTTATTCTTTGGATAAACAGGAACAAATGTGGATCCATACACATGTTTATGATTGGGCCGTAACTACCGCTTAAGTTCAACAGAAATAGCCTTGTCTAAATTTGCGTGTTTTTCTGCCAGCTGAACCAAGAAAATAATAGTTTAATTGGAGTAAATCAAGGGAGCATACCTTGAGTGCTGTCAATCATCCAGACCAGTACAGCGAAGACCTCTATGTTTCAGACAGTAGAAGCTCGGGGGAATGTGTCAGATCAGCTGGCTAGTGCCGTGCATCTTCCTTGGCTGCTGCTTTTCGCCTTTTATTAAACGCCTCATCCAACAGCTCTGGAATCTCTAAAATACATGAAGAACCTGACCCAGATGATTCAGTTTTTAACATGCATAATGAACCTGATTCTGAGGAGAAAAAAAATGTAGCTCTTGAAAATCCACATAAAACTCAGTGGAAACCTCAGCATCAGCCTGGTCCTGATGAACATTCTTCTAATCAAGGCAAGAATGGACCTGATCCTAGTGATTTTGAAGTCAATCACCGTGAGATGATGGGCAAACTGAATGTTGAGGTTCACTCAGGAGAAACCATTGATGAACCTGATCCTGATGATTCTCTAGCAACTGAAACCATTAAAGACCAACCCCGACCAAATAAAGCTTATAAAGAACCCGACCCCGATAAATCTGAAACAAATCAAGTTGTGCAGGCTGAGCCTGATGTTGATGATGATTTAGCAGCGTCACATGAAGTCTCTAGGATGCAAATTGATGAACCAGATCCAGATGATCAAGAATTACAGAGAATCCAAGATCCTCTTACTGCTGTTTGCAGCCACCTGCAGAAGGCTATTGCGACACTGAGAGCTGAATTGAAGGCAACAGAAGCAACCACTTGTTTGCAAGCTCTTTTTAAGATGATCAGGTAAGCTTGTCTGACTTAATAATTTATTTGGTTATTCCCATTAGTGCGGTTGGGACTGCAGGTATATTGCAGTGTAAAAAATAATGCTTAATATATTATTGGATTTTAAAGAATGGGAAAAAATCCACGACTCGACATCATAAAAAAATAACTAAAAAAATAATAATTATTAATTTTTAAAATAAAAAGATAAAAATAAAAAAATTAATAAAAAAATACTAAAACATAAACACTAACAAAA
Source organism: Populus ilicifolia (assembly GCA_015708895.1). Lineage (NCBI taxonomy): Eukaryota > Viridiplantae > Streptophyta > Magnoliopsida > Malpighiales > Salicaceae > Populus > Populus ilicifolia. The sequence continues at coordinate 67,344 of SRLM01001502.1, read as the reverse complement.
CCAAGGTTATTAAACTCTCAAACAAAACTAAATAAATAATCATTATTTTATTGGTGGCTTGCACTGTAGAGTTATCAATTTTTTTATTGTAAAAAAATATTAAAATAATATATTTTTAAAATAAAAGAATAAAATCTAAAGATTATGATTATTAACTCGAGATCTAAAAATATTAAAAATAAATGAAAAAAATGATTAAACCAAATCTAGTAAACTTACTGAATCCATGACTCAAGACATGATATCAAAATAACTCAATAAAAAAAAGTAAATAAACAAAGAATACTAATTTTAAAAAATAAAATTAAAAAAAAAAACAAAATTCTTTCAAGTATTGCTTCAAATTAAACGTTAGGCATGCAATCAATAAATTTCATATAATAAAAAATAGAGCCAACCATATTTTTCATAAAAAAATATATGAAAATGATGCAAATCTTATAAATCTAGATTAAATTCTCAAAGTTATAATCCATTAAATTTTTTACCCAAGCTTAACCTAGAGCTCAACATTTAAAAAATTAAATATTGGATAATGAAATTAATCCAATTCAATTAAAAAATAGAATTCCTTTAGAAAATATAAATTTAACAAGGAAAAAAAACATTAATAAAACACAGATTACATTTCACAAGAAAAAAAATAAAACAATGATGAAATTGTTGAAAACAAAATGCAAAAACCATTTAAAAAATAAAAAGAACAGGAACCAAATCTGATAGGTGAAAAATATCTATTTGGATGAAATTAAAAAAAAATCTAAATTTAATAAAGAGAAGAATAGTAAAATTAAAAAAACCTATATTCCATAAATTGTAAAAAAAATTTAAAAAAAATATAATAAAAAGAATAAGGATAAAATCTTAAATATAACAAACTCTAAGAGTTGATTTGATCTTTTTTAAGGCCACCAAAAAAATCAAGTGGAAGAGAATGAAAAAAAAAACAAAAAAAATGCTACATGCTCAAACTAGGTCACTATCAAATTAGATGTATTGTATATTCATGAAGGAGATGTTGAGATGCTTGGCTATCTAACACTTGGGATAACCCTGTGTAGAGAAAGATGGACAATGACAATGCTCAAAAGTTAATAATTTGTGGCGAAGAATAAAATTAAATAAAAAATTAATCTAAAAAAACAAGTCAATCCATATTAACTTAAGCAACTTGCAAAGTAAGATATGAGATGGGATAATCCAAAAAAAAATGAACAGATTATAAAGCTCATAGCCTAATAAATCAATTTAAAATGAAAAAAAAAACATATTGATAAGTCAATGTCAAATGAAAAAAAAAACAAATTCTAAAAAGGATTTAAAAAAAATTAAACTCAAACAAAGTAAATTATTGAAATTGATGAATCAAGTCATGAAAATGAAACAAGATAAAAATAATCACAAAGTAAAATTCTCAATTATAAATTTTTTAAAAAATATATACAGTGAGGACCAAATCTTGCACTAAAAATAATTAAAAGAAATTAATTAGAGATTAAATTAAAGAAAAAAAATGAAGAAAAGGATAGAAAAAAGTAATGAAAAAAAATGATGATTAAAATTTGAAAAAAAAATGAATTAAAATTCTAAAGGATAAATAAAAAATAAAATAAATGCAAAGAATAAAAAAATAACATTTAAAATAATAAAAATCAGATTGTAAAAAAAAAAAATTCAAGGCTTGGCGCCAACATTCAAGAGAGAGAAATGAAAAGCTAGAAAAAAAAACCTCATTGTCGCCGAACTACCACCCATCTTGGTGAAGCGCCACTCCAAAAGCTACACCTCATCCTTGCATATTGGATGAAATGGTAATTAACTTTTTTTAGTCACTTTAATTATCCACACGTGCTTTTGATATAGCAGAGAGAACTCTAACACATGCATTACATACGTTAGCATATTTTATTAATATATAAATATTTTAATAAGATAAATTATAAAAAAATTAATTACAAAAAAAAAATTCGAACACATACCATTATTGTAACAAAATTATGGTGCAAAGACAAAAATGCACTCAGAAATCATTCTTTAAATTCAAAAAATTAAAGGTTAACCATGTAATTTTACGATGTAATAATAATGCAAAGACAAAAAAAATCCCCTCCCTACATAGCCATTTTGTTTGAGCACACAAGAATATAAGTGTTATTTTACTATGCAAATTAAAATAATTAAAAAAATTCTTAATAAAAACCCTTTTTTTTAGATTTTAAGAGCAAAAGAGTATTTTATTGTGCATTATAAAGTTGAATAATAATTTTGTTTATGATTAATTCTCAAATGATATTTGATTTCTATAAAAAGAAATTATTTTGCTCCAGTGCCAAGATAATTGATAAGAGAAATGAGCATAAAATCATCATTACACAGCTACAGTAAACAACATAGGCCTTTCAGTTTTTTTTTAATTATTAATTTCATTTAATGCATGTGACAACTTGCAGGGTCATAGAACGCTTTCCGATTCTCTTATTTTACTTGTCCTTGAATCCCATAATCCAGGAAAATGTCGCCAATCACCAAGGTCTTACAGTGTCTTTTAATTAACGACTAATTGGATGGATGGATGGATGACGTTCTTGATAGTCAGCTTCTCTGACTTATATTTGTTTGCATATCTGCTTCTCATGATTTACAGATGCAGTTGAAATTCTTCTTATGGTTGGATTTAGTGAGGATGTTGGATATGATGAAACCGGGAAGCGGAATGACCCTGGCTGCTTGTGGCTTTCCAAGTCATCCCTTGAAGAATGCATGGCCTAGAAGTCCTTGAAGTCTGGATTCATATAAATAAAATGCCCAAATTGTTTCATGTATTCTCTGTATAAATGGTGTGTTGGGTGTATCAAATTACCTACAGGATTGCGCTCTGGATGTCTGCATTTTTCAGGCGACATAAATTGTGAATGGAAGTTCTGTGTGGAATGGCCAGAATTGAATTGCACTGCTATTATAAGATAATGCTGGATCGTTTTTATGGATTTAAAATCAGATGATGCCGCTGATTGAAACATCCTTCGTGGATTATTAGCAACGATTGATGAGACCCAAATCTGGGAAAAACCAGTACCTTACCTGTGAAATAAACATCCTTCGTGGCTAAGTAGTAAAAGTTTGAAATCAAGAGATTTGCTTCTTCTGTAATTTTAGATTTGAGTTTTTAGTTACTCATGTGATGACCACTGAATATTTATATAGTCGTTAATTTCAGGATACGTGGAATTAGTTATAATACGTGCAAGCTCGCTCGAACACCCATATTCATCTAAAAAGTATATTATTATAATAAAATCTTAAGAGATGTAGATTAACTTATTAAAGTTTAAATTTGCTCTTTATAAATTATCAAGTATTATACTTATAAAATTGTTAATTTTAAAATATGAAAGTATTACTTGAGATGCACGTGTTTAAAATTATAATCATCTTTAAAATCCACTAAAAAAAATGGGTGAATAGCATCAACAATTAGCAACCAAATATTTCATATACAAATTTAGCATCTAATTAGCAACGGATTAAATATATATTAATTTTTTAATATTAACAACGGATTTAGCAATAGAAAATTGGTTATTAAAAATTAAATTAATATATTAAAAATCAGCAACGTATTATATTATCTATTGCTAATACAATGGCACAGTTTACAATAACTGTGTTGATAAAAAAACAAAATTTGAATTATATATATATATATATATATAAACAAAAAAACACCCCACACGTTATATAATTGGTACAAGTATATAAATGAAAAAACACCCGGGAGGAGATAATTAATTACTCCAACTCATATTCAAACAAGTTTCATTCTCCACATAAAGAATCCTAACCCAATCAATTTGTCTCTTTCTTTCTTTTCTAGAAATCCACCCCTCCTCTGTCACTTTCTCTTAAATTAATGTCCAGGAATATCTAATTCCAAAACATCCCTTTTTAATAACCCCATTTTTATTTCTTTAACTTCTTATGTGTTGTGCTCTCAAGAACCCACTTGCAAAGGACGGTGGTGTGCTCCCCCTTGCAAAGAATTGTGTTGTGATGTGCTTCCATTTGCAAAGAATTATGCTGTGCTTCTAAGAATTCACTTGCAAACGGTATAACAAATTAAAACAGGTATAATTAGAAACTCATATTTGATAAATTTTATTTGTAATTTAGAGATAATGTAATTATTTTATTAATTAATTTTATTGATGAGAATAATAATTTTGTTTGATTTTTTGCAAATTATTTGTTAAATATGGCTTTTATCACATGTTAATATTTTTAATTATTAATGTAGTATATTTTATTTTAAATTTATTAACTACGTGAGGTATAAAAAAAAATATATAGAGAGGGAGGGTTGAGATTTATGTTAAAGATCATGCAAAACAGAGCATGAAAAATGTAGTGGAAAGTAGCCTAAATACAGTTGCAAAATTATTGCTTTCATTGTCGTAACTAGTAAAAATGTTGCAAAACAAAGCATGCAAAAAGATGTAATCCTAACTAGTGGTATAAATTACTAGTTACAAAGATCGAAAAAGACTAGGGAGAGAGCTTTTTCTTTATAGTAGCCTTCTTATCATTTGTGCAATTTCAATAATTTTGTAGTGATAGCACTGCTTGTGTACGTCACCATGCTTTTATTTAAGTGTTCATTTGTTGAGCTTTATCTTCATTTTTTTGTAGGAGCCCAGGAAAACTTTTAAGTTTCATCATCCCTTCATTTAAAGGTCTTGCTCAATTTGGTGTTGCTACAGTTTCTGCTGAAAATATTGGAGGAAGTGGAAGCATCATATAGCTTAACGGTGTTTTAAATATTGTCTTGGTATATTGAGTCACGATGCAAAAATATTTAAACACATACATGCTAATGCAATATTTACTTTTACTTATACTTAGATCAAAATGCTTAAATAATGTTGTCATATATAAAATATAACATAATATTCATTACTATTGGTTAATAAAATCTAGTATATTACACTGCTAATATATAGTCATAATCACTGTTAGTACTATATTTTAAAAATCTAGGACATAAGATGAGAAGTTAACAACTAGGTATATATAAAACTCCAAAATCATACGCACATATAAATTAATAGTTTTAAGTAAAAATTTATATAATTTAAATAATTTAAAATTTTAATACAAACATTCATAATATCCATAGATTTTCATCAACCAACAATTAATAAATTTAAAATAAATAATATATCAGTGTTTCATCTCAAACAAAAAATATCTCAATTGATAATTTTATTAACAATGCTTACATTGGATTTTTCTCAAATTCAGTAATATTTTAGTTAATGTTAAATTAAATCACATCTTATGATCTCTCAATCAGGGAACGTAAAAACAATTAGCAATAAAGGATGTATTGTAAGAGTTTTTTATTTTTAAATTATTAGCTAATTATTAATGAAGTTATTTTGATAATTTGTTATATAAAGTTTTAAATATAGATTAAGAAATATATTAAATAATATTGTAATTTTTTTAGTTTTAATTATGTTAAATAGATTAATATGGACGATCTATCATGGATGTATCGCCGTCGTAGGTCATATTTGTTCAGAATTTATTGCGGGTGTACGAAGATTTATTAATTTTGCATTTTCAATTGATGAAAATGTATCTAAAGTTAAAATTAGATGTCCTTGTGTTAGGTGTAAAAATCAAAAGTTTTTAATGGAAGAAGATGTTTATAAGCACCTGTTTTCAAGAGGATTTTTACCTGATTATGAAAATTGGACTGTACATGGAGAGCTTTATATTTCAAAACCAATAATTGCTGGACTTTTATCAGTTAGGTGCAATCATGTTGTGAATGATATTTTTGAAGAAAATTCATATAGGAATATGGTTCTGCATGCAATGGGGGTTGGTGATACATACTCTAATGATATGGTTTCTAGTCCTATGGTAGCAGAAGAACTTTCAAATCTAGAGGCAGATAAATTTTATAAATTACTTAAAGCTGTAGAGGAGTCTTTATGGGATGGGTGTACCAAGCAATCTAAATTATCTGCTTGTGTACAATTGCTTAATATGAAGTCAACTCTAAATTTGACTCAGACTACCTTCAACAAATTTACTAAATTTACAAAAAGTTACATGCCTGATAATGAAAATTTGATTTCAAGTTTCTATGATGCCAAGAAATTTATGCGGCCACTTGGACTTGGTTATGATAAATATAATGTCTGTCCTAATTATTGTATGTTGTACTATGGGGTAGATGCAATGAAAACAAATTGTGACTTTTGTGAAAGTTTACGATACAAACCTAGAAATTCCACTAATAAAGGTTCTAATAAGTCAGAGAAACAACTCCGATACTTTCCCTTAACACCAAGACTTCAGAGGCTATTCATGTCTCCACATCATGCCAAAGATATGACATGGCATCATTTTCATAGGTCAGATGATGGAGTTATGGTGCATCCATCTGATGGGGAGGCATGGAAAAAGTTTAATCAAGACCATCAAGACTTTGCATCAAATCCATGAAATATTCGGTTAGGATTATGCACTGATGGTTTTAGTCCATTTAACATGTCTTCAAATGTCTACTCTTGTTGGCCAATAATTGTGACTGTTTATAATTTGCCTCCTTGGAAGTGCATGACATGACCATTCATGTTTTTGTCAATGATTATTCCTAGGCCGAAGAATCTAGGGAAAAAGCTTGATGTTTTCTTACGACCATTAATTGATGAGTTGACAAAGCTATGGTTTGATGGTATTAATACCTATGATATATATAGGAAGGGAAATTTTCAATTAAGGGCAGCTTTGATGTGGACCATTAGTGATTTTCCAGCTTATGGTATGTTATTGAATTGGAGTACTCATGGCAAGTTATCTTGTCTTTATTGTATGGAGCATAGCAAAGCCTTTAGATTAAAGCATGGGGGGAAATAATATTTTTTGACTGTCATCGACGATTCTTACCTATGGATCGCCTATATAGATATCAATCAAAAAAGTTTTTAAAAGGAGTAACAGAATGGCTCCCTCCTTTACCTTGTTGATCTGGTTCAGAAATGTTATTTGAAGTGTCTAATTTTACAGAGAGGCATATTAGAAGTTCATCTCACAATGACAAAATACCAGGCTTTGGTGTTAAACATAATTGGGTAAAGAAAAGCATTTTCTAGGAGCTTCCATATTGGCATACAAATTTGATTCGTGATAATCTTGATGTCATGCACATTGAAAAAAATTTCTTTGATAATATTTTGTATACATTAATGGATTGTCCTGATAGAAGTAAGGACAATGTAAAGTCTAGGTTGGATGTTCAGTTGTATTGTAAGAAGCCTAACTTACATTTGCAACAAGATGCAAATGGTCGGGTTTACAAACCTAAAGGCACTTATTATCTCTTCAAGAAACAACAACAAGAAGTGTTGTCATGGATGAAAGAACTGTCCTTTCCTGATGGTTATGTTTCAAACATCTCACGTTGTGTAAAAGAGGCACAATGTAAGGTTTCAGACATAAAAAGTCATGATTGTCATGTTTTTATTCAGAGATTTCTTTCAATTGCTTTTCGACCTTACTTGTCTAAGCCACTGTGGGAGTCATTAACTGAATTGTCAGTATTTTTTTCGGGACATTAGTACTACAAGTTTAAATGTCCAACACATGGAGTTGTTGCAGATAAATATCATTGAAATTATTTGCAAACTTGAAAAGATTTTTCCTTCATCCTTCTTTGACTCTATGGAACACTTAACAATACATTTACCTTATGAGGCAAAAGTCGGAGGACCCATTCAATATTGATGGATGTATCCATTTGAACAGTATGTTTTCATATCATATTATTTTTTATTCTTTTCTATTTTTTCTCAAACTAATTGATATTAATGATATAGGTATATGTTTTATTTGAAGAAAAAAGTGACCAATAAAGCTAAAGTTGAGGGTTCCATATGTGAAGCATATTTGATTGATGAAATTACTAATTTTGCATCTTATTATTTTAGTGATGAAGTGCAAACAATATGGAATTGAGTTCCAAGGAATGATGACAGTGGCCTTAAAAATCTTGATGGACAACTTTCAATTTTTTCTTACCCGGGGAAAAAATTGTCTAGAAGATCGTATAGAAGACAATTGTCACATGCTGAAATGAAAATTGCACATAACTATATTTATTTCAACTGTGAAGAATTGAAGCCCTATTTGGAGTAAGTATGGATTTTTTTATATACTTTATACTTAATAATTTAATTTTAAAAATAAATTATTTATAATTTAGACAATGTCATCAAGAGCTAAAGTCCCAACAATTATATGCAAGTGATGCTGAAATAGAAAAATTATGTGAAGAGATCTTTCCAATTTGGTTAAAAAATAATGTAAGTAGTTTTATATAATGATTTTTTTAATGCAATTTTATTCTTTTAATAAATTATTTTATTTTTGAAAAAAATATTTTTTATGGTGTTAAATGTTATGGTAGGTTGAATATCAATCAAATGGAATTGAGAATCAAATCTTTGCACTTGCTATGGGCCCTTCAAATTTAGTTAAATGTTATAATGGGTATTATATGAATGGTTTCAAATTTCACACTCAAAGTTATGGTCGATTTAAAAAGATGATGAATAGCGGGGTTTGTGTGAAAGGAAGTTGCTATGATGAAAATAAATGTGATTATTATGGAATGCTTGAAGAAGTTGTTCGGCTAAAATATTTGGGGAGTAAGTGCAAAGTATTCATGTTTAAATGTCATTGGTATGATACAAGAAGAGGAATTAGAATGCATCATTCAAATGATTTGGTTGAAATCAAGCATACTTCTCGACTATATAGAAATGAAGACTTTGTGCTAGCATAACAATGTCAACAAGTCTACTATACATGTCCACCTGATAATAAATCTTCTAAATGGTGGGCGGTAATTAAGACAACTGCTAGAAGTCGTTATAACATTGACATGGGTGAATTTATTGAAGACGATAACAATATGAGATCATTTGATGTCGCATAGTCAGATGAGATTTCTCAACCATGTCGTGTCCTTCCTACTCAAACACTTGATGATTCAAATATGGTTGTTGAAGCATCATATTATACAGAAATCAACCATTATGAATTGCTTCAGTTATAGGCAAATTCGGTAAAAGTTGAAAGGGCTTCAGATGAAGAATTTGATGATGATGCTAATAGTGATTACGATGATGTGGTTATGAGTGATGATAATGATAAGCAACATAATGATGATGTATTGTAAAATTTGTTCTTATTTATTGTATTTGGACTTATTTTTAAATGATGTAAGTTATATTTGTATTAATGGTATTAATTAAAAATAATTATTTTGTTCATTTTTATTTTTTTAGTGTATTAGTTAGTTCATATTCAATAATTAAAAATAATTCAGTTATATTTATTTTATAATGTTGTTTATTGATGTTAATTTTTTATTCTATTTCAGGTATCTAACATGCCTCGACGTGGTTCTATATAAGCTTCCAAGAGTAATAAGACCACTTCATCTAGATCAAATGGCCCTTCATCTGGGCTGAATAACCAAGCATCCATTTCTCATCAACCTTTTCATCATGAGTTGCATGATTGCTATAATCATACTCGGCAAGATTATGGGCGGAGGGATGATTATCAATCGTATGAGGGTTTTCGCTTTCAAGATTTACTTCAAAATCAAGAAGGTTTTCATTAATATCACCCATATACTTTTAGGGGATATAATGTTGATGAGGGTTATTATGATTGGAGGGGCAAGGATGTTAGGAGAGATGAGAGAGTTGAGGAAGATGAAGGAAAACAATATGAGAGAGTAGATGGTGATAATGATGAAGATGAGAGAGATGATGTTAATGCAAGAGGATTAAGTGATAAGAGAGATGATTGTAATGTTAGAGATTCAGAGGATCGAGATGACATCCCTTCAATCCATAGTTCAACATCTTCTTCAATGCATCATGAGCAACAGGTTTTGACACACATAAGGATCCAATTACCAAAAAAAGAGAGCTTCATTTATATGGAACAACAGAGTAAGTTGAGATTTATAAGGTTATTGTGTTTTATAATTATTTTTAAGCTTTATTAATTTAATGAATCTTTGTCATTTTTTTAAGCTTCAATAACTCATCCTTTAGGCATGAGATCGGATTTATTTTGAGATCAAATTTTAAAAGACCATGGCACAATTGGGAAAAAGTTGGTTCAACTAATAAGGATGAGCTCTTTAAAGAGTTTAAGGTATGAGATTATACATTTTTATTTTAGACATAATTATGTTAACTTATTAATTAATATTATAAGACTTGAATATATTAATAAATATATGTATTGAGAGATTGTTTGATGGATGGGATGTGATCCAGGATGATTGGATCAAGATGGGAGTTGTAATGACATATAATAGAAGTATACGATAACTTGATACCAATAAAAATAGAGGAGATTCTGCTGAATCTTTTTTTAAAAAAATTTCCATGATTTTAGACATACCATTCAATAGTTGACATTAGTAAAGAAATGTTTGAAATTTCATGATATTATATTTAAGGATGTTATATTTTTTTTTTCTATGCACACCATATCTTAGATGCAAGGATTATTACTGTAGTAAAAAATAGTTTTTATGGAAGTGAAGACCAAAATGAAATATGAACCTCTTAGATACAATTAATGTAAAGAATAGTTTTTTATTGATTGAAAACATAAATTAATATATAATTGTTTTTGCATATCTAACGACTTCAATTAGGTTAGAACATGTCATGTTACTATGATATAAGACAAATTAATTCTATTTTAGGAATATATAAGAAATGGTAAGGTATATACCAAAAAAATATTATAATAATTAGAATATAAGACATTAAATTACATTTTATGATGTAGTTAAGAAATTTTTATTTTATCAATATTTTTTGTTCATCTTTTTTACTTCTGATTGTGTGATTGTAATTATATAGGCTAACTAACAAATATGTTGAGCTTTGTTTGTTTTTTTTTAATATAGAAAAAATATATATTTTTTGAGGATGATGAACCAGTTGTTCGTAAGATTTAGGAAGATAAGACTAGAATTGCTTTGAACCAGTAGTTGACACGAGCTCATAAAAGAGCTATGTCTGACAGAAATACTACAAATATTATGGATTGCATTGATAAAGGTCCAGTTTGGATACACAATGATGATTGGAATCAAATGATTAAAGAAATTTGGTCCACCTCAGAATTTCAAAGGAGATCAAAATCTGCAAGAAATAATCGGCTAACTGAAACAGATGGTAAATTAAGCACTCATTCTGAAGGTACGGTGTCATTTGCATTATATCGAGCTAGCATGGTGAGAATTGTTTATATTTGTTATAATGGACTTCAAATTTTTATATTTATATTTTCTAATATTTTTTATTTGTTGAAAGCAAGAAAAAGCAAGTGGAAAAGAACCTCTATGGGATGATGTGTTTTCGGTGTTGCATTAGAGTGTCAAGTAGCCTGAAACATTCATAGATAACAAGTCTAAAAAAGTTGTTATAAGTATTTTTTAATGTAATTTAATATTATTTAAAATTTAAATGAATTATTATATTTAATTGTATTGTAGGAGAATTACAAAAAAAAGATGATTTCAAGATATGGAGCTGATCGGGAAAATCATCCTTCATTTAATGGAGCAGCTTGGTGTGTGGCTATAGGAGGAGTTATAAAGGGTAGAATATATGGTGCACCTAGTATGCCAAAATCCATGGTTAGCACAAGTGCTTCATCACAATCCTATACGATGGAATCAACACCTCCTAGCTCATCAATTCAGGCATTGAAAGAGCAAATAAAGGAAAAGGATGGTCATATTTTATCATTACAACAGTAAATGACCTTAATCAAAAAATTTCTTAGTAATATGGGATACCAAGCTTGGGCATCAAATATGGACCAAGGTATGTTGGCACCTATGACTTCATCTATGTCGTCACATGTGGCTCCACAGATGACGACACCTATGTATCTCCCGTCTAATCTAGTATATCAATCTAAACCTCGACCACCATATACTGATCCCACCTATAATGGTCAGCATTGTTTTGGTTTGTTTTCACCACCTTTATGATAGAACATATTTACTAAATTGTGACTTATCTATTTTGATGTAAGTTTAATAAGATTTAGAAATTTATTATGAAATTTATTTTTATTTGCGTTATTATTTTTTATAAAATAATTTCTAGTATTAATTTATATTCTTTATATATTTATCTATAATTTTTTAAATATCCATAAATAATTACAAAAAATCAATAGATGAGAAAAATAATTTAAACAATTCAAACAAATTAGTAACGAATCAACAACAAAGTTTTTATTGCTGATTAGCAATGATTCAGCAATAGAACAACCATTACTGATTTACATAATCAGCAACTGAATTTCAGCAACGGAATATCCGTTGCTAATTTACATAATCAGCAACCGAATTTTAGTAACGAATAATCTATTACTAAAAAATTAGTAATAGATAATTCGTTACTAAAAGATTAGCATTTATTATTTGCATATAAAATTATTGATTGCTAATTTTATTGCTGAGTTTTATCAGCAACATATTTTAATATTATCTCCAACGTGTTAGGTAGTTTCTAATAGACTTTTTATTTTTTATTTTGTAGTGATCACCTGTAGCAGGATCCTTGATTAAGCATATCCCTGCACTATGCTTGTCAAGTCACCATCGTTCCGATCTGGAAGATGATTCTGACTGTCAGAACAAGAAAACAAGAAAGTTTACTAATGTCGGATGTTTATATTTTGATTATGCTGCACACTCATGTTCTTTCAAACGGGAGGTCAAATATTTTAACTTGATCAATAGTTCTCTTTTCTCATTAATATTAAGGGAAACAATACAAATTTAGCTAAATAAGGAATATTTTGCAATCATTTTCATTAACAAAATATGGATACATCATTATTTTCCTTCTACTTGTAGATGATATTCTGTAATTTTAAAGAAAAAACTATTTCTTCAATGTGCAAAGTTATGGATAAGCTTATTCACCGGTGATAAAATTGCCTTGACAATGAGTTGATCAAGTGAAGGTTACCCCTTTCTTCAGCAGTGAAAAAACGTTGCAAGAAGCCGCGGAGATAACACAATTTTATCACCCGTGTATATGATGAAAACTCTACTTTTGAAATTAACGCTCTTGTATAAATTCATGAATAACGAAGAAAGGCACCAGCCAAGACTCAAACCAAAAGTATAATTTCGAGTATCAACTTTTGGGACTTGCACTCTTGCAAGCTCACTTGACGCTCATTAATCAGGGAGGGCGTTAGAAATTCATGAATTCATTGATATATCTGCTGCACCATTAGGGTTCGGCAAATTGGTACCAGAGGAGCTTTCTGATAGACTGTTCTGGGGATGACCAGCTCCAAACTGGAATTCTTGTGGGGGAATTCTAGAGGACTCGTGAATTTTGACGGAGCACCAACGCCATTAAACACGGTGACAGGAACTGGATCATTTGCCTTTGGGAAGCCAGAGCTAAAAGATGGCACACCTAAAGGAGTGAAGACTGACAGGGCTGGAGTGCTATTATCGTTTGACCCTAAAATCTTCTGTTCATGCTCCTGCAACTGCTGGTAGACAGCTAGAATTCATTAAAAAAACTGAAAGTGGCACTGTTCTGTAGACATAAATACAGCAGTTATAAACTCGGTAGTCTTGAGTGCTAACTAGAAATACTGAATCATAATTTAAACAGTACAATATCGACAGTAACAGCAATTGTTTTACCCTACAAAGGTGCTAGCAGATCAGCATCAAGGCGAGCAAACCTTGAGCGAGATCAACAAATGGTCTACTCTCTTTCACCCACTTGTAACATTGTGCAAGCCTCCATCCTCTGGACTTCATCAAGCAAGCCATTACAATAGCTGGAGACATGTCAGAAAGAACAAGGTTCAGATTTCCATCAACAAGATAACAAAATACATTGCTGATCCCCCAAAGCACATGCCAATAACGGACAAGTTTCCCGGGATTACGCTGCTGTTTATTTTTATGTTTTCAAAATATTTTTTATAAAAAATAATTACAAGTATACTTTCAAACACATATATAATGTAAAATGACGACCAAACTGGATGTTATCCATGGGTTGGATTTTTTAATATTTATATTTTATTAATTATCATACACACACATGTGTGTGTTTGTTTTATATCAATACTAAAATATGTATATGTTATATTGTATTAAAAAAATCTAAATATTTTATAAATATATTTAAATAATATAAATATATATTTTCATTTAGGTTTCGGGCGAGTTTAGAGTTAAATTTAATAATACTTATACCCTACATATTATTGGTCTAATAAGTTTTTACTCATTCAAGTCAAGTTGGATTAGAATCATTGGTTTTACTTTTCAGTTTCCCCCAAATAAGAAAGGAAACAAAGATAACAAATATACTTTGCAGAAAAAACTCAAAACTATTTTTCACAGACGTGCAATGGACAAGAACACGGGCCTTGTCCTTCTCACATTACTCTGCAAGAAGCTAGGATGTGGCATCTAGAAACACTGCTGCATGCAAGGTCGAAATGAAGTGAAGCAGAGTCTGGCTATGAGCCCCAGACAATTTCACAGCCACATAGATGTAAAGAGAAGTAATTAGCACCACAGGCACATGGCATAAACCTTTTAATGCATTTATCAGTGAAAATTCCAACAGCGCAAGGAAACATGCAGTTTCTAGTTCTTGGGATATCAAGTCAAATAATTATAGGCTTCAAGAAGTGAGAATAATTGGAAAGAAAAGAAGTCATTTTGACGAAATAGTGAAACTAACAATCATAAAAAAATTATTATGTATACGATAAAAAAATAATAATAATACTAGCAATAAATTATTCATGAAAATTATATTCATATTTTTTTTTGTTTAGAGTTTTTAAGTAGATTTTGATCATGATTTTACATTTATGATTTTTTTAGCTTTCAATAATATATAAAATATAGACATATTGTTGATATCTTTTGTTAACTTTTTTTTACAATCATAAAATATTTTATTTGACAGTTAAAAACTTGTGTTTGCTAAAATAAACATGAGATATATTAATAAAAAAAATTAATATTAACAGAAAAAAATTAAAATTATTATGCTCTTAAATTCAATAACAATGCTAAAAAAATTTCTTAGACTTAACAAGTTTTTTTAATGTTTTAAAATTTTTTGATCCTTGTAATATAGTGTGGCATAAAACTAATAAACAAAATAATAAAAGGCTTGGTGAAATCGTTGTTCACCATGACATTATTCACACAAAAATAAGTCATTATTGATTGCTACATAGTTTATTGAGTTGGGTAAAAAGGTAAACAAAAGGGGTGATTGTTTAAAACTTGGGATAAATAATATAATTTGGTTTTTATACTTTATAAATTATAAAATATAGCTCCTTTCTAATTTTAAAAAATCAATTTTGATCCTATAATTTATTTTCTTTTTGGTTTGAGAAGAAAGAAAGAACATGGTTGGATTCTTGTCATAAAGAGAAAAAAGATCACAGTTAATATCAATTCTAATTATATAAAAAAGAGATTTATGTATTAATGACTTTTATTTGATTAAAAAAAAATTATTCCAGCTAAGTGTTTTTTTTCCTTTAACCTTGTTTAGTATGATAGATCTGAGATTAATATAAATTTTAATTTTGGGTTGATTTTGGTTGTTTAAAGTGATTTTTTTGAGTTTTTTAAGATTATAAATAGATTTTTAAAATTATTTAAGTTATTTTTTAGGATTTTTGAATAAGTGTTGTGTGGTTTGTTTTTAAAAAAGAAAAAATCAAAAGAGGACAGCAAGTTATATATCCCAACAAAGAAATAAAAGAAAAAGAAAAGCGTCAGTTTCATCTGCCTCATACGAAACAAAAATAGATAAATAAGAAGGTCCAAGTGCTTCGGCGACTACATGCCTACAAAGCTAGGCCATTTGTCACGAGGCACAGGCGCTACAACCTTTTTTTACTTTTTTATTTTATTTTTTAAAACCAATTTGATTCTTCAAGCTTTTCTTTTTTAATTCATCCTTTAATATTTTATTATTTTTTAATTTAAAAATTTAATTTATTTTGGTTTTATATTTATTAATTTATCAAAATGTTAAATAAATACTTTAATATGGTTCAAATATTTATTTTAAACAAAAAAATTATAAAAAAAATTATATTTATTGATTTTACGATTCAAATTATAAATTTAACAATTTAATTTCATGTTTGAAGTTGAAATATAGCTTAGTGGGTTGCTGTATTTTTTTAAATGAAATAATAATATTTTCTATTGGCCTTACTTGAGACTTAAAGCGTGTAAATTATTATAAATTTTTTTATATAAATTTAAAATTATAAATTAATATATTATGAACAACAACTTTGAAATAACAATATATATGATGACAAAAAAAAAGCTTTTTTTTTCACTAAATGAGAGTAAAAATTAGAAGATGAAGTAAACTCATCTAATAATTTTCTTAATATTTAATACTTAATTACTTTCACCAATAATTTTAAAAAGACTTTCCCATTCAGCATTAAATGCAAAATACTCATTAATAATATAGATTTTATTTGATATGAATTTTGCAAAATAATTATTTTTTAAAAATATATTTGATTGGAAATAAATTTCGACTTTAATAAAAAATTGTTTAAGAAAAGGAAAAAAAACTGAATTTTTTAATTTATACTACTTATCTTTATAAAAATATAATTTTATTAAATATACTTCTAACTTAATTCATTTTGTTGAGACATTTTCTCCGACAAATTTTGATGCAAATAATGATTTTAGATTTGAGCGCATTTCAAGATTACCCGGAAAAGAAAAATTGAGACGTCACTGTTAATCATTCTTGCCAAAGCCGAGCAGAGCAGAGCAGCGCATCTCCAGCTCTGTACTGAAACCAAAGCTAAAAGAAAGCAAAGTCCATGGCCAGCTCTTCTCGTTGGCGTCGATTATTATCATCATCTCCCCTTGGCTACCAACTGACTCGTCGTCATTTATCTTCTTCCTTTGGCCCTCCTCCACCAGTCACTCCTCGCCGAGTAGTCGTCACTGGTATAGGCATGGTGACCCCTCTTGGTTGCGGAGTGCAAACGACGTGGAAGCGCTTGATAGAGGGAGAATGTGGTGTTCGGGCAATAACACTAGAGGATCTCAAAATGAATTCTTCTTTCGATAGAGAGACTCAGCTGTACACTTTTGATCAGCTTACCTCTAAAGTTGCTGCGGTCATTCCTTGCGGCACCAAAACTGGCGAATTCAATGCGGATTTATGGCTTAATTCTAAGGTGCCCGTCAAGTTTCCCTCATTTCTTTTCCCCTCAATTTTCCACTTTCTCTTCTGTTTTGATTTGGTTTTATGGTTCTCAGGAGCATCGATCAGTTGCAAGGTTTATAGGCTATGCGCTGTGTGCTGCTGATGAAGCTCTTAAAGATGCAAAATGGGCGCCCACTGAGCAGGAACAGAAGGAAAGAACGGTACTTGTTGTTTATTGTTGGAGTATATACTTTTTGATAATTCTGTGGATAGGATAAAAATGTGTTCTTATTTCCTGATTCTTTGATTATATATATTTTCCTTAACGTGAAGAATACCAGGGTGTCTCTATTGGTGGGGGGATTGGAAGCATAACTGATGTGCTGGAGGCCTCGCAACTGATTTGTGAGAAGGTAATTTATGTTCCTGCCTACGTAGTCAGAAATGAAGAAAAAGCATTTAACCTTATGTTTTCTGTATAATTGTGGTCATGTTATGGCAACTTCTCTTTGTAACATCATTTATCCTTGGAAGTAATCTATGCCTCTTGAAACAATTAACCTAAGACCGGGACTTTCTCAATGCAGCGACTTCGTCGGCTGAGTCCATTTTTCATCCCTCGGATATTGATCAACATGGCATCTGGTCATGTAAGCATGAAATATGGATTTCAGGTGTGTATTTAACTTCCATATCTAATATTATTGATAAATGAAACCTATGACTTCCTTATGAGAACATGCCTTGCTGTTTGTTGGTGGACCAATGAACTCTTGTTAGTTGGTGCTTCACCTCTTAGATCTAGTAGGTTTCTAGTAGGTTCTTTGGTAGATTACGTGGGAGAATCGTACTTAGGGTTTAGGTTCAAGATAGACCTAAAATTCTGCAAGTTGTATTTGAAGGTAATTAGACAATGGTGGAGCGTTCTTTGGGGTTATGAATGAGAGGTTTGATTCAATAGATAAGGAAGAATGGCAAATCGATTTGAACGTGTGCCTAGTGATGGTCAATTCTCCTTATAAGTTTTCATCTTGTTTATTTTTCAGCTCAATGTACCAATCTATATTGTTTTTGGAGATTTGAACAAAATGAAGTCCTCAATTATGTGTAAAGTAACATGTTGGCTACAGTCAGTTTTTTTTTTTTTCCTGGATACAGGGACCAAACCATGCTGCTGTGACAGCTTGTGCTACTGGAGCACATTCTATTGGCGATGCTGCAAGGATGATTCAATTTGGGGATTCAGACATTATGGTGGCTGGAGGAACCGAGTCCAGCATAGATGCTTTATCTATAGCAGGATTTTGTAGGTAATTTGCTCTACCAAGTTTTATGCCTTCTCTGAATGCAGGCTATCACTTAGAGCTTTATAATAGTGCAATTTCTTGTTTGGTACTGAAATTTTATGTATATATATATAAAGAATAACGCAATTTATTGAATCAGATTTCTATTTTGTAGATAAATTTATTCGAAGAAATTTTATGCCTTCTTTGAATGCTTGTTACTCAGATCATTATTAATAATTTCCTTTTTGGTAGGGTAAAGCACCCCCTTGAGACATGGTGAAATTACAGGCACTGCTAAAAGAGTGAAGGTTTGACCAGAAACCTCCTCCATGTTCCAGAAAATATTACTGAGATCCGTTTTTCTACCCAAAATGCCCATAATTTTTGTAAATTAAAAAGGACTTTTGGGAGTAAAACTGCAGTATTTTCCTAAAAATGGCGGTTTCTATTAAACCTTCAAATTCATAGGTGATGCCTGCAATTTCCTCTGGGGGGTTTACTGTAGTTTATTATTTTTTTGTGGTTAAGGTTCACAAATCTTGATCATAAGCTCCCATGAAACTTGATTGCAAGTTTGAGGTTTGAGAGCAGTTACTTCATGGAAAAATACCAGACTGCTTTGGATTTTCTGTCCTAGGATCATAACTAGATCCCTTATGACGTTGCTTTCCATGCTGCAAGTAGAAACCAACTGCAAGCAAGGTAAGCTTTGGAAATGAGCACTATAATACCTGTTTTAGCATCCAATCATCAAAGGGATGGGCTTGGCATCATCTTGATGGTTATGTGCTTATGCTACTTCTCTATACCTTACCTTGAAAATGCAGTTAGATAATCAATTCTTAGAGTAGATCTGTCACCAGATAAAGTCTTCTTGATGGAGTCATGCTCAGCTTCCTTTCCTGTGTCATTTCATCACATTTACCAAGTTTCTTAGCTGGTAACTTTGTCATGTTTAATTCCAGATCAAGGGCATTAACCACAAAGCACAATTCCATGCCTCTAGAAGCTTCGCGACCTTTTGATTGTGATCGGGATGGATTTGTGTAAGCACATTTTCATAACTTCTGATTTTCATTTTTCACACATGTTCTTTCTTGTTCTCACTCCCATCTTATGCTTTGAGCTCAGCATAGGTGAAGGTTCCGGAGTCTTGGTATTAGAAGTACGTTGACTTGTTTCTCTATTAACTTTTAAACATATGAATTTTGTCAATTGGATGAGTTGAATCATGCTTATGATATTCATGATCTTTTCTCCTTTTACCTTGCAAAGGAACTTGAGCATGCAAAAGAACGAGGAGCAAAAATTTATGCAGAGATTCGCGGCTATGGGATGTCAGGTTTGGGGGGGCAAGTCGTAAATCTTTCGTTAGTTGTTTTTAGTAGATAATGTCATTTATGGTGATGTTGATATTGTCTAGGTGATGCATATCACATTACTCAACCACATAATGATGGAAGGGGAGCTGTTCTGGCAATGACACGGGCCTTGAAACAGGTAATTAAGATATGTGGGCTTTGACTTGTTTGTCCACTGTGCATTAGTTGTCAAAATGTTTGTAATCTTGTTGAAAAGGTATCATTACCTGAGATGCAGACTACATCAAGGTGCAAAATGTCCAATGCCCAGTGTTTAAATTGTTAGATCAACTTTTATACTCTGCTAATTTCTTGGCTCCTTGCTTAGCAAATTCTTTCTAATAGTGTTAATTTTTTTAATACCACCATTCTGATGGAAAACGTTGTTTGTTTTTACTTCCCTGATTTCTTTTTTCAATGACAGTCAGGTCTTCATCCCAATCAAGTGGATTACATAAATGCCCATGCTACATCTACACCTTTGGGTCAGTCTTATGGACAGACCTTATCACATTGCTTCCCTTTCAATTTATCAATTTGTATCTTTAGAATGTCAATTTGTGTTATGACTTGTGTATCTGTGGTCCATGCTGAAATATCTGATTCAGGTGATGCTGTAGAAGCCATTGCCATCAAAACTGTGTTCTCTGAACATGCAACATCAGGTGCTTTGGCATTCTCTTCCACAAAGGTAAACGTTCAGTTTCAAATCAGATTTACATTTTGAGAAAGACAAGAACAGTGTGAGTTGGCATTAGCTCATTGATCCAGGCACCGTCACTCACACTGTATGAGGACCTAATTATTCAGAATAGAGTTCTATTGTCAAAGCTAATACTCAATGAAGCATGCACTACTGAAGATGGTGCTTGTAATTGAACTTCTTAACTTATGCATATTTGTAAATCTTATGTGAATAGTTCTCACTTGTGCTCACAATCCTTATTTCATTCTTGCATCACTGCATGCTGAGTAGTAACATCCACTTGCTTTAGAGACGAGCTTGAAGAGGCGCGGTCTTGAATAGGGCTGATACTAGAATAACATGGGTTATGAATGAGGAATTATACCCTGCTATCATGAAGAAAGGGAATTATATCTCATCCTTGTTTGAAGCATGCATTCTAGTTGCTGATTTTTTTCTGATGCCTTCTATCTTTAGAGAACAAAATTTGTTCTTGTTTATTGTCAACAGCCAGTTCTCATGATGGTTTTGTTTGTGATTTATATTAACTTCAGGGAGCCATTGGCCATCTACTAGGAGCTGCTGGTGCTGTTGAAGCCATATTTGCAATTTTAGCAGTGCATCATGTAAGCATTTCATACGGCCAGCTTGCTCCTTTAATGAGAACCAGCTGAAACACCTCTACCATAAGAGAGTCAGATTCATAATATCTAGGCTTTTGAAAAAGGCAATAAAGAGCTGCGCATATTTGTACATGCCTTCTCCTATGTGATTTTATAGCGAATGATCCAGCAAACTGACAACATGTCTCGCAAACTTAAAAGGAAAAAAGCTAAACCTATATGGCTGACTATGGAGGTTTGCATAGATGGCTTTCCTGTCCGTTGCCTGCTCTTCTTATACAGCAGCTACAAAATCACTTGGCTTCCTTATATTTAATGTTAAAAAATTTTATTCTCTTTTGAGAGGTTTTGCAATCATAACAGAATGTTTTCTGTGGATGTTTCAGGGAATTGCACCATTGACTCTTAACCTCAATAAACCCGATCCCCTCTTCGAAGACAATTTTATGCCATTGACTGCATCAAAAGAGATGTTGGTAAGAGCAGCTTTGTCGAATTCTTTTGGCTTCGGAGGAACAAATGCGTCTCTACTTTTCACCTCTGTGTAAGACAGATTGATTGGTTCTGCTCTCATGATCTCGCATCGGAACTGCTGGCATGAAAAGTATGTTTCTCCAATTATCAACTAAATCTGCATCATCTGCAGTTTCTAGATATGGAGTCAACGAAATGAAATGGCGGGTATAGACTTTAAATTTACACTCTCAACTCTTCATAGACGTTGAAATTATGATCAATTTTTTTTGACATCAAGCCAAAAATGAAGTTTTGCTAGAGGAGCTGACCAGAGATAACTGCAGGAAAAGATTTGAAGGTTGTTTTCTGGCAGAGTTTAATGAGGGTTTTGATCGAGTTTTACATTATGCCTGATCATGTTTGCTGAAATAATTTATTTTGAGAACAGGTACATCTAGCTCATGAAAATCAAAACAATTCGATTTTTTTTTCCTAAGGGATGGCAACTGGTTGTTTTCGCATTTCACTTGGAGCGATCTAGGAGCAATATTTTGCGTTTTTGTTTGTGGAAGGAGAGGCAGTAGGTTTTTGAGTTCATGTGCCTTCGATTTCTAGTTCTAAAATTTACCCTTTTTGACTTAGTTACCTTTAGCCTTATATGCAAGGAGCTTCAGGCATGTGGATGGATCTGTGATCCTCTCTCTCAAGCTAAATGGTTTGGGTTACTGAGACTCCATTCCAGATAATGCACTGTCACCTCTATGGTTTTAAGAAAGGGGATTTCACCCTTCAAAACATATTTTGGAAGATCCTCCATTTGTACAATGCCATAAAAAATCTCATATTATAACGCATAACCAATGGATTGAAAAAGAAACAACAATCAAGAAAAATAAGAAAAATATTAAGTGAATGTTTAGGATTGTAGTGGTAGTTACAATTCAAAGTATTTTTTATTTTAAAATCATTTTTAATAAAAAAAAATTAAATTTTGAGGAAACACCTCTTAAAAAAACTAGGAGTCAGAAGAATTTAAAAAACAAACCTAATAATACAAATCTAATTCAATTTAAGTGATTATCAATTGAAAAGAACTTAAGAATCTGAAATTCATATAAATTCAATCAATAAGCACTCTTGATTTTGCAATTATGATTTGCAATTTCTTTCTTCTTTTTTTCGGCATAAACAAAATAACATTTGACTTTTCTCTTATATATATATATATATATATATATTGGCAAAATTCAAGTTTGATGGATACTTTTTTTAATCTATGAAACCAAAAAAATAAATTTAAGATAAAGCTGAAATAAAAAAAAATAAAAACTATAAAACTCGAATCAAGCACTTAAAAACTTGGGTTCAATAATTTTCAAAGAAAATTGAACCTTACAATAAAAACAAGACTTAAAACACTAACATAAAATAAAATTAAAGATAAATTAACTAGTATTTAAAAGCATATTTCTATCAATGTTTTATATCATTATTTTATACTTGAAGTATCAATAACTCTTTAACTAAAGTATGTCTTATAATAACATATCTAATAATATATGATACCTTTAATTTGTGGTAAATGTTCATCTTAAATGCAAGTCTATCACATAAATGAAAGAATTGATTGATAAGTTTAAAAATTGAAATTGAAAGAATAAAGAGTTGGTTAAACTTAGAAAAGAGATGTTAATGCAGTCCAAATAGAAACATTGTTTGGTAATTGGGTTATATTTGGAGTTATAAATCTCTGATTTAGGTCTACTTTATATGGATAGAAAGGTAAGACATAGGCCTACAACTTTCATGGAAGCTCAAGATTTAAAAAGGTCATTTTTAAACCCAAATAATAGCAACAACGAAGAAGTCCAAATATGTTCTACAACCCGAATACTATTTAGCGTTTGGCCCATATCTAGAGTTCTAGAAATCTAAATTACTTTAATTTTTTTTCTAAAAAGGTAAGATAATTTTCTAGAACTTTCATGTTTCAAGTGGTTCCACTTCTGACGTTATCAATTATGTTTTGGCAGACAAGAAAAGATAAGGATTATCATTAAATCAAGAGATGATTGTCCACTTATCAATTAGTCATCAAATCAATAGTTATCAATTTTAGCCTATAAAAGGAGATATTTGTCATACATTTAGGCATCTTAGTTTCCATATTAAGAACATGCTCTTACTTTCTGTCTTTGTATTTTTTATAATGCTTAAGTTTTGCTTTCATTAATATCTTATTTATGCCTTTCATTTCTTTTTCTTTATTTAGTTAACTTTTATTTTATATATATTATTATCTTATTTATTTATGTTTATCTCTTTCATTATATTTAGCTAAGTTTATTATGTCAAGGTGAAAAGAATACACTAATGGTGTAAAAATAAGTATAGTGTAAACTTAATATGGACTTTAATGTTTGATACTAACATGTTTTGTATTTGTTATCTTGTTCACTCTTTAATACTTTGCTTGTTAAATGACTAACTAGATTTATGTTGTATAATACTTGGGACAATAAATGTTTGGCACTTCATAACTTATACTGTATGGTATAATCAATATTTATACTATGAAAGGAACTTGATTTGTTGTTAATATAAATTATAATAATGAATGTTTGACAATATTTACAAGTATTAGCATTAATCGAATGGGATAACTAGTATAATCATGTTAACAATTTATAATTTGGTTGAAACGTTCTTTGTTTATGATTTTCAATTGAATAATAAGATTTTATACTACATTTATTTGATATACCATTAATGGATCTTTTAACTTTGACATTTGTTATTATCATTTTTAATCCTTATTTTAATCTTTCATATTAAAGTTCTCATCAGCTTCTTTTTCTTTTATTATTATTATTACTACTACTAGTAGTATTATTATTGTTGTTGTTGTTTTTGTTATTGTTTATAATTTATATAATTAACCTCTGTAGTTCGATCCCGGTATTGTCAAGTTATTTATTACTTCGACACTCCTACATCTGGAAAAAAATATTAATTTTTTGATTGTTTCATAAGTAGATGAAACTTGATTTTAAAGTCAAGATTTGATATTAATAAATACGAACTCGGATGATAAAAATCTTGTAACAAATAAATAAAATTGAATCCTCATATAAAAAACCAAAATTAGATTTGATAAACTTGACCTAGTAATTACTTGAATCAAAGTTATAAAGGTTAAACATCAATAAAAATAAATCTTTGATAAATTCTAAATAGTTCAATGAAGAACTAATAACCAAAAAAATCATCTCCAATATTATTTATGAGATGAATGAATTGTTATTCGCACAAACCAAAGAAAGTATTTATAGTTGAGCAAAATAAACACTATTAGAAAATTGGAATGCATTTAAAATTCAAATATAAACTAGTTTAAGAGTACTTTACAATAAAATAACAAATTTCAAATCTTAATAAATAAAGTTTAATTTGCATAGTAACTTCTCAACCTTATCTAAAAGCTTTCTCCAATGATTTTTTTCTATAAAATTTTAAACTTACATAAAATATAACATTCTAAAATCTTCTAGAAATATCTTAGTGAGATCCAATTATCAAATTAAAAATTATAATCATTAACTTAAAACTATAAGTCAACCTCTAGTATATGTTAAACAACTAACTCAGCTCCATGTTTAATGTCACCTTGTAAGTAATTCTTAAAGCTTGGTCAACCTAAAAGTCTTGAATGAGCTTATTAAATTTCTCTTTAATTATTTTGACTCTTCTGGTTCAATTGACATACGCAATGGATTCTATAATGTTAATTATTAATTCTCATTATGTTGTATGCTTTTGTTTTTTTAATAAATAGGCACGAACAATATGTTTTACATTCATTTAAACGAAGAAAAAATAGTCAGACATGTGGGTCTAGCCTTATAAGCCTAGTTGATTAACATCTTTTTTGTCATTTATGTTTTTTTCCTTTAATTTTAATTATAGTTCATTAAAATAAATAAATTACAAATTTTAAAGGGTATTTTTTTATCAAACATTGTTGGATTTGTAGTTTATTTTTGAATAATATTATCACATTTTTTATAACATTAATGCAAATTTTTTTATAGCTCTTCTTGGTGATTTTTTGTTTCTTAACTTTTATTGGAAGATTTTCTCGTTTATGTCTATTTTATTGTTGTATAATTTAATGAAAAATAAATTCTAAAAAAAGTTATGAAACCTAATTATATAATCTAAATCATAAATTTGACAAATTGATTTAACTGAGGTTTCAAGTTGACCCGTCATTCCAATCTAAGTTTAATAACATTATCAAAATATTTTCTATAACAATGCTTGAGTAGTGTATTGTTCTTTTATTTTTTAATATATTGGTATCCAAACGATCATAATATTATTTTTTTTAACAATTAAAACTTGCCTATATGATTAATATATTATATTGTTTGAAAAGCAAATATTATAGTACAAAAAGCCAAAAAAATGGAGCTAATTAATGAGATAAAGTGGTTTTAATTATAGAAATACATTTTCAATCCTTATTTCAAATCATCCAAGTATTTTTTTTTCTTATTTCTTTTGGTTTTTGTTAAATAAAGAACATAGAACAAAAAATTTATATTTTCTATTGAAAAAAATAAAGAGGTGATTGTTTTGACCTGCATCAATGAAATGTGATTGTCATATTAGCAAATTATTATATTTCAATGAAATTTATAT
This sequence comes from Populus ilicifolia, assembly GCA_015708895.1. Lineage (NCBI taxonomy): Eukaryota > Viridiplantae > Streptophyta > Magnoliopsida > Malpighiales > Salicaceae > Populus > Populus ilicifolia. The sequence continues at coordinate 40,887 of SRLM01001502.1, read as the reverse complement.
TATTCCTTTGCTTAAAAAAAAGTTTATATAATTAAAAAACAATAATTTAAGAGCTCTTCATAACACGATTTTGAGTATTTTAATCTACATCAATTTTTTAGCTTCAATAACTCTTCTTAACATTTATTAATCTATTTTATTTATTTTTTTTGTTGAATACATGCATCAAATTTTTAGTCTGCAATTAATTTTTTTCCTCAATGCTTGAGAACAAGTTGACAATGCCTTCATATATTATTTTTGTGTTTAAAATTAATTTTAATTGAGTATGCAGCACACCCCTCTGACCAACTAGCTAGGAACATCCTAAACAACAACCACATTATTCATTTTATTTTAAATAAGCTATTATTATAAAATTATTTAATGAACTCAAAAATTATTTTAAATTTTTATAAATTAATGAATCGGTTCATAATTACAAATAATTAAATATTATCTCAATTAAAAAACACAATGTTATCTTAAATAAATATATATTATTTAATTCTTAAATAAATAGTTTCCAAGTGATTATAAGCTATATATTTATAATAACACCATTTCTGAGTGATAAAAGTATTTTTTTTCTTTGAAAAACATTGTTACTTCAAATTTCGAGTTATTATTAACTGTAATTATAGTTTTGATTTTTTAATAAAAAAAGTATTAAAATAGCTTTTAAGGCAATGGAATGATTTCACAGGGTTAACTGATTATTATTAAATTGATAAAAAATAATTTGATTTTTTTTATTTCTAAAATATAGTTAAACAACTAAATTATCTTTTAAAAAAATTAAATTGATATCCAAGGTTTTTTCTCTCATTTTCATGTTATTATTTAGTTATTATTATATTGATTGGAAGATAATTTAGTATTTTAATAAATATAAAATATAATAAAAAAATCAAAATAATTAACACATACAATACACATGTCAACATGTAGGAGGTGCTCTCAGTCTTCTGACAGCCCATGCAATGTCCCATAGAATCAAAATACCCATCCCTTCTTGTTATTGAAATTATTATAATGTCCTTTTCCTATTGAGTCAGCATTGGTGATGTTGACAAGGTGATTTGTCACTGACGGTATTTTTTTTTCCTCTCCCATCCCTTTAAAATTCATACTGGTTATTTAAAATTTTAGAGTTGTTCTTTTATTTATAAATATTTTAATTTTAACTTTTGATTTATAATTTTTTTCCTTGGTCTTTTTGTAAAGGAAATTTGTTTTTAATTTCATTATTCAATCATAGTTTATGATATATTATTTTTTTAATGTGATGCTCATTCTTTTGAATTTTTTTGTCATTTTGTTAAATTTATTTCTCTTTTCACCCTTCAATAAAAACTATAGTTGTCCTCTAATTTAATTTTAATTGGTATTTTTTGTTTTAGATTATTTTTGTATAATTGATTATTTTTTTTACAATTTCATCCTTGATATTTGATTAGTTGAGAATTAAGTCTCGTGACTTTTCTAGATAGGTTGTTTTTAGTTTAATAAAATGGATCGTATGTTTTAAAAGTTAACTTCATTTTTGTTTTTACTTATTTTCACTCCAGCTTTCATCATTTGATTTAAAAAAAAAACTATGATTTTTTTATTAAGTTATTCTAATTTTATTACCTTAGTTATGAGTTTGGAGGATTAATCGAGTTGTCTCGACCCTTATTAATTGGGTTGTAGATTTAATATGTTAACTCGGGTTGACTCGAATCATTTTCTAACCTAATTTCATCAGTTCATATTTAATTAGTTAAAAATTCAATTACATTATTTATGTTTTTTCTTTCGAAGAAAAAGGCTTTGTTCTCCCATGTTATCATAAACATTTTATTTTGGTTTTATTTAGTCTAATTGTTGTTATTGCTGTTTTTTTTTCTTCTTATCATCTAATTAAAATAAAATTAACTTATTTAATTCAATTGGATCTATAATTTAAGTCAAGGGTTTTTCTTTAAAAAAGAAAAAAAATATAATATGAACCTTTTGATCACTAACCTATAATCAAGATTGAAATCTGATCTTGCAAAGCTAAAATAGGTCTGATGAGAGTGTAACATAATGAAAACTCGTTTTAAGACACCAACTTTATTAGAATGAAGTGAAATGATGTCATGAAGTTAGATAATCTTCTATAAATCAGTTTTAATTTGTTCAAGAATCAAAAAATATAAGAATCTCTTTAACATGTTAAATTGCAAAAAGTTTAGAAGTATTATTAATTAAAAATTCTGAAATTTAGACTTACATGTGTTTAAATAGTTATGAAAAATTAATCGTAATTAATCTATTTTTGTGGGTTGAATTGATCCATTTATAAAAACTAATCCAAAACCTTTACCAGTAAGCCCAAATTCTAATCAAAACAATTATTAGATCTTGAATGAAAACAAAGTATTAATTAAATCTAAACAAACATTGAACTGTAGCTAACAAAATAAAAATAAAGCCAATAAATCTAAGTCTTGTTTTGCCATGAGAAACAATACAAGTTTGATATAATATCTATTTATAACCTACAATAATACCCAATAATCTTATAAACTAATTTGTCATTAAAAATCACTATTTTTTTTAGTGCAACTAGGATGAATAAGAAAATTTTATAAAAAAATAATTTTAAAATATTAATGAATCTTTATCACATTTGAAAATTATATTGAAATCCATTTGAGAACCTTGTAAAATTAAAAAATTTCTAGAATAAACTATCATATTCTTGTAGAAAAAAGATCTTTACAAAATAAAAAATATACAAGTTAAAATAAATTAAATAAAAAAAATCATATAATATATATATATATAATTTTCGTATAAAATTTCAACTGATTTGAAATTATATTTAATAATATAAAACTAAATTTAGAGCACTTAAATATAATTTCTTACAAAATAAAATAATTCAGCCCTACGTTGGTGTGCTGTAAGCTTTTCTTTACATGACACGTGAGCACAAAATCAAGTATGCAAGTATGAAGTTGCAAACGTACAAAAAAAAAAAGAAAAAAAGAAGGGTTTTTCTTTGGTTTGGAAAAAAAAATGCAAACCCACCGTAAGTCATTGCATTTAACAATGGCAATTTGGAAATTAGATTTCCTGCAACCAAGTTTTTTAACTCGTTTCATGTATCGGTACAACATCTATGTTATATGTTGGGCAAATTCACTTAAATCAATAAATAATATATAGTTTTAATTTTTAAAAAAATTAATATAATATTATTTTAAATTAAAAACAAATAAAGTTTTAATTAGTCAATTTGAATTACAAGTTGATTTGTTGAGTATATTACGGAAAATATATATTATTTTTTAAATTTATTACTCAAAATTTTAATTAATTCGGGAGACTTAATTATATTTAATAACTTTGATGATATTCTTTTTATTTCATGATTTATAATTAAAAATTATAATTTTATCCAAAGTCAAATGTATTTTAAGCCTGAAACAATTCAAATAAATATGTTTTTTATTTTTCAATAATTACCTCTCAGTCGCAGATATAGCTTTTACACGGGAGTGAATTCGACTTCTAAAACCCAGGAAAAAACAAAGAAAGGCTTCCTTGTCCGACGCAGCACGAAAATTATAACCAGCCTTTTGATTTTTGACAGAGCAAAAAGAAAACGGCAGAAATACACACAAGAACTCATCTGCAGCCTCCATCGAGAGGAGGAAGGAGAGAACGATGGCTTTGCAGGCAGGGGTCTCCACATCCAAGGTTCTCATTCTCGTCGGTGCAGGTCGGTCCCCCCTCTCTCATCCTTCCTTTCCCTTCTCCTATTATATTTATAAAAGCTTTGAATAGAAATTTATTTATTTTGTTACGATGATTGACCTGATAAAGAATCTAATCTGTTTCAATCTTGGTTTTGTGCTTTGCAAATATCAACATCTCATATAAATTGAATTGGTAGAGTTTATCTTTTCTGTTTCTTGTTTGGTTGCAAAAATCTACGAATCTATAGTTATTTGATAGGATTTTATTGTTCTTATTTATGCTAACATATTCCTTCAATCATGTCTCTGTGTGTATTTTTTTTTCAGGTTTGACTAGTTCGATTATTTTGAAAAATGGACGGTTGTCTGAACTCATTGGGCAGCTGCAAGAATTACTCAAGGGTGTTGATCAAGTTGAGATCGCCCCCTACAAATACGATAGTGCTCTTCTTGCAGCCCAGGTATTTTGCTTTTTATTTATTTATTTATTAATAAGAAATGGATTTTGTTTTCATAGAAAAGCAGAACCCAAAGGGATACTCATCTTGTTTTGATACATGAACTAAAATAAAATATAATAGCAGATTTCTCAACTATGTTTGAACAATGTCAGTTTAAAGAAATGCAGAAGTGTGCTCATGTGGTTTTTTTTTTTTTTTAGTTATAAATTGAAATAACTTATTTCTGCATTAGTTTAGCACTGCTAGTTTTAGAGATCCTATGTGAAATCAACCCATGGAGGAAATCCTCTAATCAAATCAAGGGGGTTTTCTTCCCAGAACCAAAGAATTTTAGGTAATTGAAGTCCATTGAAATTGTGATAGACTGCATTCCATGTGTGTTTTCTTCCTTTATGGTCGTAGTTGTATTATTATTTGTGAGTTTTGAGAAGATTTTTGAATCTTCTAAGGGGTGATTGTATCTTTTCAAACTGATTGACATGAATAACGTGCCAAACTCATCTTGATGTTTGGAAATGTTGGTTTTAGGATAACAAACATTTTTCTTAAAAAGGGGGCATTAATGTGAGGAATAGTAACTAGTTAAATTTGGACTCAGGGTTTTTGATGATTGTCAGCAAGCTATTATATTTTTCTTCAGGTTGACTGTTTTTTTTTTTTTTTGTATCCTCGTGTGCCTTAGATTCGTCAATTGGCGCAAGAGATTAAGGAGTTGACCTTATCCAGTCCTGTAACCATCTACAATGGAAATTCAGCTTCTAATGGTAAGCATACCATATTTTTTCTTTAGAGCTTAAGATTCTAAGTAGTTTCTTTACTTTCTTGAAGTGATATTGATTCTTATAGTCCACTTTTTGCCATGTCCTTCAATTTTTATATTCTATTGACACTTGTATGCAGTAGACCAACCTTCCCAGTAGGTTTAAAGTTGATTAAAGTGCATCAAATCTGTGAAGTTTTTGTCCGGCTCTAACAAATCAGTGTGTTAAAGATGAGGAGGGTTAACCTTTCAGGGCTTTGATAAACATTGATTGTTGGTTCATTTTACTGTGAGATGCAATGTATGCTTATTTTGAAGGCCATACGTGGATCAACTAGATGCAAAGAAACCAAGTGGCTTTCTAATAGGATATTTCATTCTTCCTTGATCAACCATTGCAGACTAGAACATGAATCTTAAGTTAACTGCAGTTGAGATATCAAGTGTATCACGAGACTCCTTTCTAATTTTATTTTTTAAATAAAGCCCAATGGACTAGATAACTCTCTAGGTAAAAATATTATAGGATTTAGAATTTTCTCTAAACATGTTCTTTTCCTGATGTCAGAAAGTGAGATTCCTGCATTTGGAAGAAGACAAAAACTTAACACAATCAAATAATTAATTTCTTCTTCCAAGTACAAGAGTGTCAAAGTAATAAATAATCTGACAAGATCGAAGTCGATTAAATAACATGGCAAGATTGTAGTCGATCCACATGGAGGTTAATTATATAAAACCATAAATAATAAAAGAAACATAGTCGACAAAAACTTTGGAAATGTGATATTAATGTAAAGATTAAAGAAAGATAAAACAATTGTCAATGTTAGAGGATCCACTAATAGTATTTCAAATAAGAATAGTACAAATTTTTTTATTACTCAATTGAAAACCACACACAAATAAAGTTTCAATCGTTGACTTATCACTAATAACTCATTTTATATTATTAATATGATTATACTACTTATCTTATTTGAATAATGCCAATACTTGTAAATGTTATTAGGTATCCATGGTACTAACTTATGTCCACAACAAATTAAGTTTCTTTTATAACATAAATGTCAGTTATCCATACAGTAGGCTATGCAAAAATCAAGTATTTGTTGTGCCAAAGGTTGTACACCATGAATCTAGACTAACCATTTAATAAATAAGGTTTTAAGAATGAGTACGATAAGAATTATAAAATATATTAATAGCAAACTTTCTTGAATATAAATATTAAAATCCATGTTGAGTTTGTACTATATTTATTCTTAACTTTTTTACCTTGACAAAAATAAACTTAACTAAATATAATGAAGAAAAAAAACATAAATAAACAAGATAAGAACATAGTTATGATATAAATTGAGTAAGCAAAGTAAAAGAAATGATAAGCATAAATAAAAGATTAATGAAAATATAACATAAAATAAAACTTGAACATTACAAAAATACAAAGAAAAAAAAGCAAGAAGAATATTTTTGTTTGAAAACTCAGATGCCTAAAGGCATGGTAAATGCCTCTTTTTATAGGCTAAAATTTAGAATTATTAATTTGGTGGCTAATTATTGATTTAATAGCTGGATAAAACATTATTGATAACATTAGGATTTAAATACATGGTCTTCATGAAAGTTGTGGTTATTTATCTTAGCTTTTTAAAAAAAAAAAAAAAAAGATTCATTTGGACTTCTAAAAAGTACATAGTTTTATTATATATTTTTGGCAAGTTGCGACATTTCTATTAGTATATCTTGATAGAAGAGTTCAAAATGTAACAACACTTGTAAATTCTCTTGTACACATAGGGAGTTTCTCATCTTACCTAGTGCCAGCTGCTGCTCTTGGAGCAATGGGATATTGTTACATGTGGTGGAAGGCAAGATTCTTAATGCTTAAAATTAAAAGTATTTCTTCTCACAAATGCTGACGGTGTTGCACTTGTTAGCACATTGGCTTCTTGCTGATTGAAGTGTGTATGCATCATCTATTTGCTTTATGGCACAGGACTGGTCATTTTCAGATGTAATGTTTGTAACAAAGAAAAATATGGCAAATGCTGTTGCAACTGTGTCGAAACAAATGGAGAATGTATCAGAAACATTGGCTGTAAGTAGTATGGGCTATTCTTTTGAATAAGTCTTATGTCTTATATAGCAACTCTATTTTTTGGATCCTTTGCAGTATTCTTAGTTCTCAATCGGCCATGAACTTGTGCAGTCAACAAAAAGACATCTAACAAAGAGGCTGGAAAATCTGGACTGGAAGATTGAGGAGCAGATAGAAACATCGAAGCTCATTGCCAGTGATGTACTTTCAATATTGTCCTTTTACTATTGATAGATATCAATTATTTCTCTCTCTTTCTTATTTTCCCACCTTTCTTCATTTCCTAGGGCATAAGGTGTGCTTAATTGTATACAAGCCAAGCTTAGCTAACCATCACTTAACATGTCCAGCTCAGCTTGTTGAAATCTGTGGCACGGTAGGAACATGAACTTGAACTTGATTGAGCTACCGTTTGAACCTGGTCTGTTATGTGGTCATAGAACAGAAAGGCAACATGATGCAGAGTAGAAAAGAGAAGGGAAAAGGCAGAATAATAGAGAGGAAATAGGGTAGAGAATAGGGACATTTAATTTGATTAAGAAATGAAAAATCATGTGCTTGTTAAGTTTGATAGACTTAAGTAACGAAAGGTTGGATTTGAGAATCTGGTGAAACCAAAGGTTACAACAGCTTAATTTATTACTCAAAGTTGTGATTGAGAAAACATGTAATATATAAGCTACACTAATAGGTTTTCCCTGTTTTCTTTTCCCACAATATTTTCTTTCTTTTTGTGTAGCTTAAATAGTTCACCTCAGTGACCTCACTCTATTCCTTGCCTGTAGTGACATGGATTTAAATATATACTGCGAGGGGGGGCTTAATAAAGAAGAACCTTGTTTGATACTGAGAATCTATGTATCTGTTGATTTGGGTACAGTTTGAATTAGAATTTGGGATCATGGTTTATTGTGGTGGTAGAAATATTGGGTGCGGAGCAGCTTCGCATTGAAGAGCACAATTTCATCCCACTGACTCTTCACATAATCCTGTTTTACATAGAATAGGACCGTGGAATGATCTTCAGAAAGGAAGGTCTGCATCCACTATGCCCAAAGGATTCTCTTTCTGATAAATTAAGAAAAATATGGAATTTTGTGTCCCAATGCATCTGATTCTGTTTCTTATGAACTCCCATACCCACTCACAAATGAATATACAGACAGCAGGTATTATTTTAACTAGATCATCTCATATCAAGATAGACATGTATTTCAGCTATAGTTCTACTTGCAATTACTTGCATGCAGGTAGATGAGATGAAATCAAACCTTTCCCAAATCGGATATGATGTTGAATCAATCCATCAAATGATATCTGGCCTGGTGAGTTGTGATGCTGCTTCTTATTTCTTAAATTTAGTTCTGATTGAAGGATGCCTTTGCTGACTATTCATATCTCAAAAATCTCAACAGGAAGGAAAGCTTGAACTTCTAGAAAGCAAACAGGTTTCATTTCGTCTTCTTACTCAATGAGTTCCTTCTAGCAATTTGCAGTGGCTCAGAAATTTCTGAATCCATGCCATGCAGGATACCACAAACTCTGGTCTCTGGCACCTATGTCAATTTGCTGGAGGCTTTAAAGATGGGTTTGCTACTAAAGTTTATCAGGTCTGATAACCATCTGCTGCAATTTAACCTCTTTTCCGCTTATAATAATTTTAGGTGATGGACGTTTTGCCAATTATCCACTATCTACCTGCCTCTTCCCTCTTCGTTCTCCCAGCTTGCTTTGCCAACTTTATTGGCATCTACATGGATAATGCCCAGGTTGTGACCTTTGCTCTGTGAAGAGTTGAGGATGGGCTTCTTGGGCTGATTCTGGTCGCACCTTGCCAATCGTTGTACTTAATTACTAATTGAACTATTTTACCTTGGGATTTTGTTAGGATGTTGGTGCTAAGCTAGCGAACCCTTCAGCAATGGCATATGAAGAAAGGTCTCTAAAGGTATGTCAACTCCCATTTTCTTCACTTATTCCCCATTCCATTTTCCATGACATGGTCCCTCGTATTGTTTCAGGGTCTTCAATTTATCGCTGAAACCAAAGAGTCGGATAAGGTTGAGAAACCAGTAGAAAATGTGAAGACTGATCTTGATATCTACCCTGGTGAAAAAGTCAAAACTGTGAAGACGAGAATACACAGGTCATATCCGGTCGGGTTTTCTTTGACCCGAGACCTTGTCGGATCTGGCATGTAGATTTCAATTATCTACTGGATGTTTTTGATCTTTTATGCAGACATCCTTTCTTTTGATTCCATGATGTGCATGGTTCGTTAAATTGACTTACCGATCCTTGCATTCAAAAATGCGGGTTAGCTTTGGGTTGCTCAAGTGTATTTAACCATTGCTTCCAGGATTCTTTTGATTCCATGATTTGCTCTGATTTTTTTTTTTTGGTAACTACATGTTATTGCTACTTTTTGAAATAAACGTCCAAGCATTTTGAGAAGGTTTTTTTATGCAGACGGGAGTAGTACAAAAAAGGGTTGCAAACACGATCTAAATTCAAGTTTTATTTTCTGAAATAAAGTCTACCAACGAGATTTACGATTTAAAAATAGGCAAGAAAAATCAACTTTGCTAGTGTTGTAGTTCAATTTTGATTTATTGATTTTTAATTTAATTTTGTTGAGTTTAAAATATAAAATAAAAAGATTAAGAATTTATTTAGATGAAAAGTGAGATTTATCAAGTTGCACAAAAACTAGGGGCTGTAATATGTTTTTGTTATTTTATTTTTATCTTTAAAAAGATAATTTTGAAGATAATTTTTATTTTTAAGATAATAATAATTATTTATTTTTGAATTTAATTTTTAATTAAATTTAATCTTTAAAAAAATATGAGTTTGACTCAAATTTTATATTTTACATATAATAAGGTTTTTATATTATAAATATAAATCTTGCATACAAAAAAAAATCATTNAAATTTAATCTTTAAAAAAATATGAGTTTGACTCAAATTTTATATTTTACATATAATAAGGTTTTTATATTATAAATATAGATCTCGCATACAAAAAAAAATCATTAACAAAAACTTTAAAACATAAACAACATAAAATAATAAATAAATAAATAGTAAACCCTATACTAGCCGTCCCTCCACCTTCAACTCTTTTGCTTTTTTTTTTCCTAGCCCGACCTCCACAAACCTCCAGGGAGCAAAGCCTCCCCCGGCAGCCCCGGTTAATGCTCAATAGCACCAAGCCATCTTTTCTTTCCTTCGCCGCTACTTGCAAAGAATATTGGACTCCCTCCCCGTGGCCAAACAAAGCTTAGACTTCACCACTCTTACTTTTTGAAGAAGGAAAGAGAACGGGACCTTCGGAGGAGGGAAGAGGATTAATTATTGCAGTAACAGCAGCAAGTTTCCTCCTTCTGCACTAGCGACGACCACACCAGTAGATCAGCAATGCTACTTCTTCTTCTCCAGCACATCATCTTCCTTTATGCAATACCATAAGCCGTCCAACATGCACTCCTCCTCCAACAACAGATTTTTAAATTGTGAGTAGTAACTTTGTCTTTAACCGTGGGGATCTTTTAGTTCAAAACCTTGATCACCAGCATGAGTCCAAAGTTTCAACATTCTTGATATTCCACTTTCTGCTCTCTGCCGCCACCCCCCTTCAACCTCCAAAAGCCACCATATAGGCTTTTGGCAGGTGTTGCAGGAGACGCCGTCGTTTGTTTTCCCAGTCCAGCAAGAGCTTCTTCTTTGCGCCATAGCAACAACAGGAGACTTGTTTCAGCAGCGTCTGGTTGGGAGAGAACTTGAATCCCTTCTCTTCGGATGGCAGCAGCACTTGGGAGTCTTTTTTTTATTGAAACAGCGACGTTGGGTACTCCTCAGCCACACCTTCCCTCAGCTGCAGTGGTAGAACCAATAACAACCTCCTCTTCCCAGCAGCGACAGTGCTGTTTTTAGCAACTTGACTTTCAGTCGCACCATCAGCAACTAAGGACAGCAACTCCTCTCAACAAGCTGCCACTGCAAGCAACCGACATCCTTTTCTCAGCAAGTTACTATCGTGAGTAGTAAAGTAGTGTCCAACATCCTATCTTCAACCGAGAGCAGCGTCCAGGAGAGATTGGGAACGAACAATACAAGGCAAGACAAACAAAACAGGGAACCAGAAAAAGAACGGAGACGAACTAGCATCGATCAGTTCTTCTCCAGCGATCCAAAAATTAGAGAAAGAATGGAGGAAAAGAAGTAGCATTGGTCAGCCATTACCCTATCATCCCGTTTCTTCTCCAGCGAACCAGGTAATTCTCCTATTCCCTGCCTCTGCAAATATAATTCACTTGTCTCACTATATATACAAATTTAATTACCCTGTCATTGTTGCGCGCATGCGTGAATTGTTCACGCATGCGCGCAACAGTGACCAGTCGGTTCTTAGGGGGTTGGCTGGATCCAACCCGACTAGTGGCGAACCTGACCAGTGGCGAAACCATGTAGTGTAAAAAAAAATAAAAATTATCTTCTTAATTTTTTTAATATTTTTATATTAAAATATATAATCACCCCTTTAAACATTTTTTTAAATACTTTTATATTAGAATGTTAATAATATTTTAACATGTTTAATTTTTTTTGGTAGCTACTAATTAACCCAAGTTAGTTATTGGTAACTTACAACATAATATAATATATAATATATATATTTAACACATTTCACTATTTTTTTCTTTTTCTTTCATTAATTAACCGAAAGCTTTTTTTTGTCTTTCGAGCTACTATTCATCTCCTTTTCTTTTACAAAATTTCTCTTCAAGTACTGAGTTATTAGTTAATTAAGTAAATAATTTTTTATACTTTATACTTTAGTTAAGTTCATTTTTTCTATTTGTTTCATTGTTTAATTTTAGTTTTATTCCTTTACAATTAATATTTAAAAATATTAATATTTATAATAATTTAAGAATTTATAAATTAATGAGTAATATTATATGCATATGGATATGAATTGAAATGAGTTTTAATGAATTAATAAGTATTTTACTACAAATTTCATATAGAAAATGGATTGTAATGAACTTACTAGTGATTAAAAATGAAGTATAATACAACTCAAAATATTAAAAATATAATAAAGAAATAAAAAAATATTTAACATTTATGTTTAACCTACGTATAAAAGACAATAAGTTAACAATAACGATATCAATTTATCATGACATTCCTTTTAAGTAATGGTTTTAATTACTTTCTACCATATGTCAGTATAAAATTATTATCAATAACTTCACTATTTCTTAGAAAATTTAGAAAACACAAGCATTCAATCCACCCTAAACTAAAAATAGATTAAGAGAGTTTGATTGTATATATAATAAAGTTATTATGAAGCAATTTTAAAATATAAAACTTGAAAGGAATAATTATAACGTACGTGGTTTTATTTTGAAAATATTTTTAAATTAATTTTATTTGATATGAGTTAATATATATATTTCAAATTGATTTTTTAATATAATGCATGCCTACAAAATACATAATATCAACTATTTGTTAATAGTTTTTCCTCTCAACCACTATATCCAGTCCAAAAAAAGATAAAAAAAAAAGTTTTTATTTCATTTAATATAGAATTTTTTGGATTTATTTATTGGTACTAGAGACAGGAGTACCACACTTTCTAGGCCATGCAATATTTACCAATATTAAAATTGGAGTATTCACTAATGCCAGAGTTAAAAATATTCTAGGTAGACTATGAAAAACATAATACAACATACTCTTATTAATTTTAGATAAAATTGACAATGCAACCTGCTTTAGGTAGGATGTTTAAAGGGTAATAACATCTTTCCTTTCATATAATTAGTCTCATACCATAAAATCTCTATTGACCAATTAGGGTTCTTAATAATCATAATACTAAGTGACGACTCCTTAACTTTTCTTCCTAAAAAATAAGCTACTAAATATCTATTTTTTTCAATTAAGATGATTTCTTTATCAAATGTTGCGATATCTGGATGTGACAGCTAGTATCAAACTATTAATAATCAAAATCCTATATAAGAAATCAAAAAAACTCAAGGAAAAATAATAAAATTCAATAGAATTGGCTTTTTAGAGCCACCCGAATAAAATTCAACTAAAAAAGAAGAAGAAGTTTGATTCATTGGCATGTAATAGAAAGTTATGGTATATTTTTAATTGCTATGCTAATTTGATGTAACTAGATTAATTTTTTTTGAATTTATTTTGAATTCATTAATTTATAAAAATATTTGTTAGATCATATTCATTTGTGAGATGATATATTTTCATTTAATTATTCAAAACTTTTAGTTTTTATATGCTTAAATGCATCAATGTTTTAATTATATTAAGTTCTATTGGTTTTATGATATTTAGCCATATTCGAAACCTTTTTTCTGCGATATTCTTATAATTAAGTTGCAATTTTCAGAGTCTCGGAATTGAATGCTTGATTGTGTAGGATTTTCATGCATTAGAATGTTAAGTATAGCCAAGTGAAAATGGTGTCTCTTATCACCGGGACTTTTCTAGTTCTTGTGAAAGGATTTTCTGCTCTTATAAAATGGAAATTATATGCGAGATGTCGAAGACATAAGCGAATAAAATAATAAAATCTTGTATCTATTAGATTAGTGGGCTCTGCCAATTTAACGGTCTCCAATTTAAATTTTCTTTTTGTCCTGTTAGAGATTATTATTCATTTTTTTAAAAGAAAAAAAATTAAACTATCATCCTATGGTTTTGACCAAATTATACTTGTTTATTGAATTTAAAAAAAAATAATCATGTTTTTTTAACTTATATTTGGATTCCTGCATACACTTTGCATCCTATAAATCTTTTAACTAAAAAAAATAATCTATTTATTTACAGATTTACCATTACTTTTATTTAATGTCTAAAGTACCATTGAATCCAATAAATAACAAAAATCCCATTCAATTTTCAAACAAAAATATACTCATTACTCTCACTTCCAGTAAAGACAATAATGCCACTGCTAACAATTATTTAAGAAGATCACTATTTTGTTCTCAAAACACCAAAAAAATTATAAAAACATAACAATATCATTTTCTTTTCAAACGAGTTGCAAAAGGTCTGGATTCAAACTAATTTTTCAGAAGCAGAAGAGTATAATATTCTTTTAAAACAAGTTATAGAAATTCAAGATTGGGGCTAATTTTTTGAGAGCTTAAGACACTATATTGTTATCTAATCTCCACCAAAAACTCAATCATTCTAATGTTAAATAAATAAATAAATAAAAGAGTTTTTTTATCCAATATTGAGAATATATCTTATATATCAGTTTATAATCTTGTATATTAAAAGAAAAGAAAATAATTTTTTAGTGTTTTTGAAATGTAGGCCAAGTTTTCATGATTTTAATAAATTAGTTATTAAATAAAAAAAATTTATGAAAAAATATTTTTTGAATTTTTAAAAATTGCTAAATCATGCCTAGTATATATTTTTTTATTATTTATAAAAATATAATTTTTTTATTTTTAATTTTTGAGAGACTTAGTCATGCGCATAAAATAAAAACATTTTTATTTTCTTTGAATAAGATAATTTTTTTTTGTAATTTTTTGAAACTTTTGAAGAAAAGTGAATATATTTAATATCTGGTCAATATTTTATAGTATAAGTCTATAATCTAAATATTTGTATTTGAAAAACAAGTGAGGTATTGAAAAATAATTTTAAAATGGTTCTTTAATTTCTTCAGAATTTTTAGAAAATATTTGGGGGTTGTTTAGCAAAAACATAAAAATAAAAAATAAGTATTTTGAAAAATCAGCAAGACATGTTGCCAAACACGCCTTTATCAATAAAAAAAGTCTTAAAAAATACCTTAAAGTTGTGTTTGCCAAACACGTCTTAAGGGAAAAAAATATTTTTTTTCCTTCGCTAAAATTTCATCCAATTAAACATCATCTAAGCTGATGAAACAGTCTACCTATATAGGCTGGGCCTTTGAGTTTAAATTCTAAATTCAAAAATAGAACATAAAATAAAATAAAAAAGAGAGTAAAGATCAAAAGAAGAAAAATCCTTGAATCCCATTAAAGAACATGAAGAAAAAAACTAAAAATATAAACTCGATTTAAAATCAAATTTCATTAAATCATCAACACAAAAAGATGCAACATGCAACATTAAAACATAATCATGCATCAAAAAACTAAAATGAATTTTGATATAAACAACCCAACACTAATAGCAACAAAACCCTAAACCTAGCATTTAAAAGTTTTAGGGATAGATTGGTCTAAGATAAATTTTAAAAAAATCAAATAAAGGTGTGAAATGATAATGTGTGCGCTATAATTTTTATAGAAGCTTAACAAGGAATTTAAAACATTAACACCTGAAAAGATCCAAATATGTATTCAAGAGCATTCAAAGTTAAAACTAAAAAACCATCCTTTAAACTCAAAAAAAACAGCACCACACTTTAACTCATAAAAAACATAAAAACTTAACAATAAAACCTAAATATAGTAGCCTTGACTCAAGCATACTTATATACACTTTAACAAACATAAAAAAATATTAATAAAAGTAGAATATTAATATAACATTACTTAGATAAAATTTCATAACAAACATATTTTGAAATTTAATAATTTGAAAACATTAATCTGCCATATTTTTTAGGTTTCAAAAACATGAAACCTCTTTAAATTTTAAAGTGGTTAGTTGAAACCCATGAAAAGTGATTCGACACTTAAAAAATATTTTAAAATGATAAGAGGATCTCAAAAAAAATGACCTATGTTAATGTCTATATTTAGAGAAATTTATATATGTTAAAGGAGAGCAGATCCATGTCAACACTTATATTTAAAAACAATTCTAAGAGATAGAGAGGACAAATCAATAAAGGATGATTCTATTACATTAAAAAAACCAAATACATTCTTTAAAAAGCGTTTATATTTGAGTGTGAGATATACAAGACTATCTTAAAATAATATAAAATATAAGAATTTCTATTAGAGTATGGTATTAATTCAATACTATATTGGAATGGTAAGAAATTTAATATCAATTTTATATCTTTAAAAATTACTTTGCATGTTAAAGAGAGACCGTAGAATTTTTAATATGTACAATGAATTTGCTTATAAAGATTAAAAAGAAAAATAGATTTTCATGTTTTAATAAGCATGATATTGGTGTTTTTTCTTGGTACATGTGACACTTAGAATGGCATGCTATCCTAGTTGCAACCTGACTTGCTTAATAGATTACATTCCTATTAATGAATTAGGTTTTTGTTTATTCATTTTCTTAACAAAAATGATTTTAGTTAAAAACGAATTTTAAATGACTTTGTTTAACAAGTGTTATGATGAAAGTCCAACACAAAACAATTGGGCTTCTAATAACCAAACCGAATTTACATTTAGCTCAGGGACAATTAAATGGGCCCGATCAACATGGCTCAAGTTCAAATTGGTACATAATAAATAAAGAGAGAATCAATCCACTTTCTGTTTTCTTTTCTCTCTCTTTCAAGCTTCTTCGCTCGTCTTCACCTTAGCACCACCGCGCAGGTTACTTCTCTGTTCTTCTTTCCTTTTTTTTTTTTTTTAATTTTCTGATCTTATTCAACTTACTCAAGAGATTTTTCAGCTGTTCCCCTCCCCTTAACCTTAATTCGTGTTCTTGAATTTGGACTTTTGTTCTTTATTTTCAGATTTTTATTTTTTTCTTATTTTCTCCGATCTGATTGTTCCCTGTTTTTTTTTTTGTTTTTTTTTCTAATTACCATGTTCCTATGTTATTTTTCCTTGGTCCTATGTTACTGTGATCGAATTAATTTAGGAAAAAAAAAGTAATAGAAAAATTGGAAATTATTAGATAACTGATCGGGTATTTGTTATTGGTGTGTGGGAAATAGAAACAGAAACCATGCCGAAGAACAAGGGAAAGGGAGGAAAGAATAGGAAGAGAGGAAAGAACGAAGCCGATGACGAGAAGCGTGAGCTTATTTTCAAGGAAGATGGGCAGGAGTATGCCCAAGTGCTTCGCATGCTCGGGAATGGTCGTTGCGAAGCCATGTGTATTGATGGGACCAAGCGTCTTTGCCATATTCGAGGAAAGATGCACAAGAAGGTCTGGATTGCTGCTGGTGATATAATTCTCGTTGGCCTCCGTGACTATCAGGATGACAAGGCTGACGTTATATTGAAGTATATGCCTGATGAAGCTAGGCTGCTGAAGGCGTATGGTGAGCTTCCTGAGAACACGCGTCTCAATGAAGGTATTGCTGGGGGTCTTGACGAGGAAGATGATGGTGCCGGTGATGATTACATCGAGTTTGAGGATGAAGATATCGACAAGATCTAGATTTTTTTTTTGCTTTTTTATATTTAGTGCTAAAATGAGTGACAGCTGAGTGATGATAATGAATGCTAGTACAAGGTATGTGCATTATAAACCTGAATCTGCGATGTTAGCCTGTTATATTTTTTATGTAATGGCTATTTGTATCTCTCATGTGTCCTATATTCTGCTTCTTTTCTTGTTGATGCTAGTCTGGATATCCAGTGCTGATTCTGTGTTTGTTCAAGGTTTCTTGATGTTTTTAATGGCTTTTGAATGGAGAGGAATGCTGCCCTGGGTTTGATTGTATTGCATAACGGGTGCAAAATGTGATCTTTGACATTTTTCATGTAATGGCTATTTGTATCCAGCAGTGTTTGTTAAAATCACATTTTCCAAAACTTTGAAACAATTTTCTGCTTTTTTTGAAATGTTTTGGTTGCTTTAATGTTAAAAATATATATATATATTTTGTTCAAATGATGTCTGAATGAGATTGTTAACAGATATTTAAAAAGAAAATTAAAATTTTTTATTTTTTTAAATTATTTTTTTTGATATTTTTAAATCATTGTAACGTATTATAATTAAAAATATTTTTTTTAAAATAAAAAAAATATTATTTTGATATATTTAAAAATTAAAAATAAAACAACCCAAGTATATTAACATAAACCCCTGTTCTGATTGTATTTACTCTTCCAGGGCTTTGGTTTATTGTCAGCTGCTATGTTATGCATCGACAATGGAGGTAACTAGAAAGGAATGCATTTTTTGGGAACGATACATATTTCATGACATGAGCTTCCAGCATATAGTTATTGTTTTCCAAAACACTAGGTTACCCTTTTGCTTTGCCTCAGGCAAATTTATGATGCCCTGGTGTCGCTGATGTCAATCCAGCACATTGTTGCAGTCATCTTCTCCTTCAATCCTAGCCCTATTTGACTTTCTTCGGTTCAAGTGGTATAGAATGAGTATCTCTTTTCCGAGTTATTCCATATTTAGCGAGTGTTTGGAATGTTGCTTGATGTTTCATCTCGATCGAACGATATTATGTCATTGCATTTGCAGGAAACTAAATAATTTGAAGCCATGCATCCTTCTGAAATGGACTGCAAGTGGTAGGACATTATGTTCGTCTACAGATTAGAAATTTGTTGGAGATTACGACGTAACTTACTAGCTACATTGCTTAAGATGAAGCTTTGCATTGTTACTTGATGGCGGTTTCGGTTTCTTCTCCTTATATTGTTCAATCTCCTTCGAACACCCTGTCTTGATTACCTGTTCAACAGTGATAAACGATTGGGAAGAAGTATAAGCATGATCACCTGTTCAACAGTGATAAATGATTGGGAAAAAGTATAAGCATGATCACCTGTTCAACGGTGATGAATGATTGCTCTTTCGAACACTGAAAGCTTGGTGCTGTTTTCCGCCTTGATATGGTTATGGTGGCCTTAAGCCTACTCTTCGTGCGCTTGAGGCCATCCATGTCATTTGATACAATTGATAAGCTATCAAATTGGACAGATACCTCATTAGACCCGCAACTGTCTTTCTCGTCTACCAGCTGAATCAGAAAATCTCTTCCGAAATGCAAGTCTGTGATTGCTTTTTGCTGGCTCAAGTTGCCTGCCAGTACAGCTTTACACTGAGCATTCCGGAACTCGGGTTGCCACCCACCTTTCTAGCCAGCTCTAACATAAAAGGCCATTTGGCTTCTCAAGGAAGCTAAGTGCAGCCGGCCACTAGAGGAAAGAACAGGGGAGGGAAATTCAACGGTTTATGAAAAAATTTCCATAAACCATATAACCTCTCCTGAATAAAAGGATTGATAGGGAGTCTCGGAAGATCTAGGAAGGTTATTTACATCAATTTAGAGAGTTTAATGGTTAGGAGAAGGACGAAATTTGGGGGGGGGGGGATGAAGGGAAAATGAAAAGAGAGAAGAAACCATGCATTCCTTCTCATTTTTCTTCCTGAATCCTTCATATTATAAGGTAATAACCGTTGTTGTTTTCTAATCAATTGATGTAAATTGAGTATGTTGAGCATTAAACACAATTGTTTCACAGATAAAATAAGAGATTTGAAGAATTCTAGCTTGAATTGTTTCATTTACATTGAAATTATGTTATCACGCATAAATAAATGTTGGGACAAGTGAGAATTGAAGCAATTAAGAAAATTAATTGCTCTTTTTTGCTTAATCTTGGTGCCAGCCTATATGTACCAAGAAAATAGAGGAATATTTCCTTCAAATTGGTTATATTATAGTACATGTGAGATTTTGTTGGTGCTTGTAGTTATGAATTTATGCAAAATTTAAAGGAAAAACAACAAGGAATTTATAATTTCCTTGATATTAAGTCTCGGCCTAAAAGACATTAAAATAAAAATCGCCAAGTTTTAATTGGTTTTAGTGGTATGGTGTTAAAAATATACATAATAAATAAATATAATGAGATGGATGTGTCGAAAATAAGAAACAATTCTTGGAATCCTCTGTTAAAAAAAATTAAGTAGAATATAATTAGCCTACTAAGATTTGAAGACTAATGATATCAACATAAAATATATTAATATCAACATTAAATAATATTATGATATTTTTCTGAATTATGAAAATTAAAAATATTAAGATTATATTGATATTAAAATTAATGAGAATTTGATTAGCCTAAAAGGAATTAGAAGCTAATCATAGTAACATGGAATATGTTGATACCTGTATTACATGATGTTATGATATTCTTCCAAATTATATAAGGAATGATGCTTATATCCCTTGCAGACTGGCTACAAGACCACTTATCTTCATTGTGCAGCAGGTCAATGCATACATGCACTTATCTTCAATTATACCACTTGGATTCTAAAGTTTGTGATGTGTCCATGTCAAAGTATCGATGTTGTGGAAATGAAATTTAGATCATCGATAACTGACGGTCCAGCCAACGTAGTGCCAACAGAATCCTCACCATTGCACATGTTATGGGAACCAATAACTCCAGCTCCTTCAGGTGATTCTAAAATGGGACCATCTATACCATCTGATCAGATGCCTAATGATAGTGATGCAGGCTGCAGAAATTGAAAATGCAAGGGTAATCGTAAGGGCATGAAGATGACAGCCATTCTCAACCAGGTTTGGAACGATGACTTGAATACTGGGCATCTTCTGGTATCCCTGTTTGAGCTGTTTGGCGAGAGCATTCTCTCCTTCATTCCATCTCCTGAGACGTCATTGTTTTTGTGATCCAATGTGGGAAGTTTGTTTCATTCACATGCTAAATAAATCATGATGGAATTAGGTGTTTAGAGCGCAAAATCTAGTTGAATCGCATCGCGGATTCGACTCAAAAGTTTTTATTTAACTAGACTTTATATTCGGACAGTTATTTCTTTAATTTTTATCTGTTACCCTGTACCTGACACGCAAGTTTTTTTTTTTTCTTTTTTTCATTCTGATGCAACTTTGATCTACCAATTCCATTCCCCTGAAGCTAAATTTTGAATGATGACTGAGATGCATCCAGCTCAATCCTCGTGCCCATGAATCTATTAGTTGATGAAGCCTTCTTGAAAGAGGAAAGATATTCGTGTTTCTGTCAGCCTTTTGTTATATTAACTATGGCTGGATGGTCATGACCAAATTGCATTAGGAGAGAACCAAGTTTTAAGATACCAAATTACACCTTCACCAATAACAGAGCGTTTCATTTATTTTCCGTGCTAGATTCAGCTAAACTTGGAATGCGTTCGGAGAAGAAAGAAATAACAAAGACAATTAACCTTCGAATATATTGCGAGAAGAAAGAAATCACAAAAACAATTAAAGAGTCAAGTCTAGTATAGGGTAATGGATGTGTAATTAATCAGGCAATCATTAATGAGTCAAGTATAGCATAGGGTAATGGATGTGTAATTAATCAGGCAACCAATTTAGCAGATTCCCACTCCACAGCCTTCTTCAGGAAACTGTCTTCTTCCAGGACCATCTGAACAGGCAAGAAACCCATACCATTGGCCATGGCTAGCAGCATTTGCTTCGTCTCTGACTTGAACTCTTCTAAGTCCACTGTCCCATTCAAGTCATGATCAAATTGGACAAAAAGAGAACCATAGACGAGAGCAAGCTCATCCGGGTCTGTTTCCACATCTACGCCGAAGTGGGTTTCCAATAACCTCAAACACTGCAGCTCCTTCAACATTTCCCCGTAGGAAAGCCGGCCATCATGGTCTGAATCAAGGTGGGCGAAGCGGTCACATACATGCGCGTTGAATGCCTCCTCGTCCTCCAGAAAGTTGACAATGGTGGCACCATCCAAAATCTCCACACTCATTTTTGGTCTCTCGCAATTTACTCACAAACTAGAACTAGAGAAGGTTAAAAACCGTAAATTAAAGGGAAGCTTTAGAGAGAACTAATTTGATATTTTGATGGATCAGGAGTTGGTTCTGTGCTTTGTGAAATAAAGAGAAGCTTTCGAGATAACTGGTTTGATGTTGATGAACAAGAAGTTGGTCTTGTGCTCATTTATACGTGAAGGAGGGGCACACAGACAGGTGACGAGCAGTAAGAAATATAGCTAGCACCCAGTTTCCATTTGGTTTCTGCTTTCCTGAGATGCTTTTAACCTTCGAGGATCCGTGGGTCAGCCACTAAAAAATTATTATTAGTGCTATCTTAAAAAGGTGAGCCGTAAGTCGTAATCCAATGGCAACGGACACTTGGGAACGGGCTTTTCCCCTAATAAGATTCGGTGGGCTTGCCGTGTTTATAAAGTCGAGAATCAAACGAAAGTTCACTTACTCGAAGGGTCAAAGATTGTGCTGGTAATTTCAAAGAAGCACCGACAGCGGTCAATTTCCCTTCTCCTTGCGCGTCAGACCGTGTTCATTTTTTATTTATTTTTTCCCACAATACACAGCAAAAATGCAAATATTGTACTATAGGTTTGATTTCACCTATTCTACATGTTGTTTGTCATACATTAAATAATGGGCATATAGTTGTCTTAGAGATTTAAACAAACTTAATTGAGGTTCGAATTGATTTTTTTTTCAGAGATGGACTTTTAGAACTTAATACTTGCAATATTCTTTACTTATTTATTTTCATTTCATGTTTGATGGATTATGTCAAGATTAATGTCAAAATAAATTTTAAATTTAATTATAAAATTATAATTAAAATTTAGAAATTAATACTTAATATAATGGTTATTAGAAAACTTATGGTTTATGATACTCTAGATAAAAGACTAGTTATATAAGAAAAAAAACACATTATTCCTAGTACATTCTATCTAAAATAAATTATATTTTTATTTGATTGTCATTTAAGTTAAGTTTTTATTTGTTGGAATCATCTAAAATTCAAGATAAATTTTTCTTCATGAAAAAATCTATACCTTATAAGATGAAATCCTAACTATTCTAAATTTAAAATTTAAGTATCACTTTAATATTGAACTTTATCTTTAATATATGAGGTGAGGATGTACTCTATTATGTAATTTTATACCCTTAAATATTTAAGTATACTTTTAAACCATAATATAAAATAAAAAAAATTGGTGAAGGGTGTTTGCTATTTCAGCCAAATCCTATCAGATAATTATAAATTAATTATGATATTTATTTTATATTTTAAAATATGATAAAAATATAAATTTTTTTATAAAAATATGCTTGGAAAACTTTGAGGATCTAGCTATATACATGAAAACAAAATATTTTTTTTGAAAGAGAAAATTAATTTAAAAATTTTTGAATTATTTTTTGAATTTTCTTTTGAAATGTTTTAAAAAAAAACTAGGTATTTTAATAATGGTATGTATCATATAGTATAATTATATAGCCTAATATGATGCAAAATTGATAAAAAAATATGTGAGAAAATCATAAATTTTTTATATGGCTTTTGAATTTTTTAATATTATTTTTTAATATATTATTATTATATATATTGGGCTAAGCCCTACCCAGCCATTTGGGTCAAACCTAATTGGGTTAGATCACTAGGCAGCCCAACAGACCTGGCCTTTATCTTTTTTTTTTTTTTATGGGCTAAACCTGACCAAACTATTATAGGCCGGGATGAAATGGATCTAACCTATCTTCACATGGTCATTAGCCCGACCTAGTGACCATGTGAAGTGGTTGATTTTTGCATGCAGAATCAATGTTTCACTTGCAAATGATTGCCTTATTTGCATAAAAAAAAAAGAAAGAAAAAGATTATCAACTATAAAGGATTGCTAATTGATAGTGCTAGGGAGTTTGGCATGTTGTTGGCAACATTGCTAACAATGAAGATGTTGCAAAAAATAAGAAAGAAGATTGCTAGTGAAGAAGAAGAAAAGATTTGGTAAGAAAAACTAATTTTCACCAAATTTAGGCTATGGTTTCTTCATGCTTGGAGTATGGAATGCTATTATTTATAGAGGATAAAAGATGAACATCTTATCTTTACTAGTGTCAAATCATGGCTCTTGATTGAACACAAAAAGATCTTAACAATTGGTTTAAAGTTGCTATCATGATCTGAAAAAATTAGTTGTCAAAGGTTGGTCAGGTTGACCAATTGGAGGCGACATTATAGTAGCTGCAGGGACAATTGGCTGGCAAGATCTACTTTGGGATGAAGTATAATGTCAGTCATCATGGTAGTGCATGGTTTATCCAGTATAGTTGAGAGATGTAGTGTTAAATATCCACCAAACAATTTGTTCAGGTTAAAAAGAGAAGACAATGAATAGTAACTAGATGATATGTCATCAGGTCGTGTTTTTTTTTTACTATTCTTAAACAACTCCATTTTGAACCTTAAATTAAGTTTTTTTTCAAAGTTCATTTTGGTTCTTTAGCTTTTGATTTTTTTTAATTTGACCCCTAATTGATTCTAAACTTTTGATTGAATGCAATTTTGCCTCTGTTGAATTTCAATATCAGTCCCAAATTTCAATGCCCTTTTCAATTTGATTCTTAGTGTTGGATTTATACAATTTGACCATCAGTTGACCATTAAACTTTTAATTTTCTTTAATTTCACCTTTGATTTTTTTTAGTTACCCCATAGTTTGATGGTTTTTGCAAAATGGTTCTTAGTTACGAATCTCTTCAATTTAACCCGTAATTGACCAAAAAATTTGATTTTTTTTTTTATGATTTTACCTCTAACTTGAACCAATTAATTTTATAGAAATTAAATCTGGTTTTTTAAAATTTTAATTTTCTCAATTAAGTCCAAATTGGGCTTCTAAACTTTAGATTTCACCAATTAAACCCCTAATAAAATTAATTTGACATATTAAAATATAATTAAGTTCTTGCATCTAATTAAATCTTTTAATTGGATCCAAATTAATTTTTAAACATAATTAAATTTTTAATTTGATCAATAATTAAATTAAATTGATTAATTAAAATTCTAATTATATCCTCAGGTTTAATTTTTAAATAGATTAATTCAATAACTATTTAATTTGACCTTTAATTTGCATTATCTCTCTAGTTTTGAATAAAATAGGATATAATTAAGCTTTCAAAGTCGTAACTTGATCTTTCTATATGTTTGAAATCATCTACAACATACTTTTCCAAGTCGCTAGTTTTCTTGCTTTCTTCATTTTTTTTTGACTTTTATTTTGGAAAGTGAAAAAGTGAATTTAAAGAATAACCTAAAAATAAGTTATAACAATTACCCTTCTCTTTGCAACGTTTAGAATGAAAGTCTTATGAGAAATTTTAGACAATAAGCTTTGTAAAAAAAAGAGAAAAAAAACAAGATTATGGATTCACCATATTAAGAAATGGTCAATCCTTATGAAAAATGTTAGTAATGAGGGATTAAAAATGCATTAAGAGAAAATATAGATAGAAATAAATAGCACACTATCTGAAAAACAAGGGATAGCAAGTGTATTGAAAAGAAAAGTAAATAAAGTTTCTAAAAACAAAAATAATATTTATGAAAGATTTTAGAAGTGATATGGTAGTACCAGACAACCTACCTATATATTGGTAGAATTCAAAGATTCTAAAATGATCAATTTGTTATGAGCGGTCAATTCAAGTGAAAAACATAAACGTTTTTTTTAAAGTAGTTTTATTATAATAGATGATTTATCTAAGTAGAGATATAAAAAAAATTTTTCGAGTGGTTTTATTATAATGGATAATCTATCTAGATGAAAAAATTTTTTTTTTGAAAAATAATCTTATTATAATAGATGTTGTACACATAAAAAAAATAACAATTTTCAATAATCATTGTTCATGTCTTCACACTAGAATGAAAATATTAAGAGTTACAAACCCGCAAGTGGGAAGCATCCAGATTCCTCGTTCATGTTGAGTTGCGCTCCTGTATATAAAGGATATTAAGTGTTTCCTTCTTTTCAATGTGGGAAGTTTGTTTCATATGCATGCTAAACAAATCATGATGGAAGTAGGTATTTAGAGCGCAAAATCTAGTTAAATCACACCGCATATTTGACTTGAGGTTTTTATTTAACCAGGCTTTATATTAGGACATTTATTTCTTTAATTTTTATCTGTTCCCCTAGACCTGACACATGCAAGTTCTTTTGCAACTCTGTTCTATCAATTCCATTCCCTTGAAGCTAAATTTCGAACGATGACTGAGATGTATCCAGCTCAATCCTTGTGCCCATATTTATCTATTAGTTGATGAAGCCCTCTTGAAACAGGAAAGATATTCGTGTTTATGCTAGGTTTTTGTTATTAAATAATATTCTAGAATGTGTCGAGAAAATACTTAGCTTTTCTCGCATGTTTTTTATTTTTTTTATTTTTTTGTTTTACATTTTTTTCAACTTTTTCCTCACGTCTGTATCCCCCTTTTTTTTTAAGTTTTACATGTATTTCCCCCCTGAGATTCTTCTTTTTCTTTTTTATTTTTTTTGTGTTTTTTTTAAATTTATTTTTATTATTTTTTAATATTAAACTGGTTAAAAATTTAATTTTATAATTTTTTTTAAAAAATATTATTGATTGCTATACTGCTTTTCTTTCTTTCTTTTTATGAATTTCTTCTTCTTTTTTTGAAGATTGCAGTAGAAGAGAACCAAGTTTTAAGATACCAAATTGCACCAATAACAGAGCATTTCGTTTATTTTATTTGCAACATTCAGCTAAACTTGGAATGCATTCGGAGAAGAAAGAAATAACAAAGACAATTAACGAGTCAAGTATAGTATAGGTTAATGGATGTGGAATTAATCAGGCAACCATTTTACCAGATTCCCACTCCACAGCCTTCTTCAGGAAACCGTCTTCTTCCAGGACCATCTGAACAGGCAAGAAACCCATACCATTGGCCATGGCTAGCAGCATTTGCTTCGTCTCTGACTTGAACTCTTCTAAGTCCACTGTCCCATTCAAGTCATGATCAAATTGGACAAAAAGAGAACCATAGACGAGAGCCAGCTCATCCGGGTCTGTTTCCACATCTACGCCGAAGTGGGTTTCCAATAACCTCAAACACTGCAGCTCCTTCAACATTTCCCCGTAGGAAAGCCGGCCATCATGGTCTGAATCAAGGCAGGCGAAGCGGTCACATACATGCGCGTTGAATGCCTCCTCGTCCTCCAGAAAGTTGACAATGGTGGCACCATCCAAAATCTCCACACTCATTTTTGGTCTCTCGCAATTTACTCACAAACTAGAACTAGAGAAGGTTAAAAAACGTAAATTAAAGGGAAGCTTTAGAGAGAACTAATTTGATATTTTGATGAATCAGGAGTTGGTTCTGTACTCTGTTAAATAAAGAGAAGCTTTCGAGATAACTGGTTTGATGTTGATGAACAAGAAGTTGGTCTTGTGCTCATTTATAAGTTAAGGAGGGGCACACAGACAGTTGACGAGCAGCAAGAAATATAGGTAGCACCCAGTTTCCATTCGGTTTTGCTTTTCTGAGATGCTTCTAATTACCCTTTGCTGCATGGTTTTTTGACGCATAGCATGGTCCGCTGCTTCGAGGATCGGTCGTTCAGCCACTAAAAAATTATTAAACAGGCGAGCCATCGGTCAGAATCTAATGGCATTGGCATCTTCGGAATGGGCTTTTCCCCTAATAAAATTCGGTGGGCTAGCCGTGTCTATAAACTCGAAAATCAAATGAAGGTTGACTTCTAGAAGGTCCAAAGACGGTGGTGGTAATTTCAAAACACCCGTCGAAAGTACCGCCGGCGGTCAATTTCCCTTCTCCTTCCGAGACAGACCATGTTATTATTTTATTTATTTTTTCCATGCACAACAAAAATGCAAATATTGTACAATACGTTTGATTTCACCTATTCTACATGTGTTGTTTGTCAAGCATTAAATAATGGGCACATAGTTGTCTTAATTAGAGATTTAAAGAAACTTAATTAAGTTCCGAACTNGATGTGTATAAGAGACAGCCCTAGATGAACCTTTAAAACTTGATACTTGCAATATTCTTTACTCATTTATTAACACAATTGAATCGGTGTTGTTGGAAAAAATATGGTTTTTGATTGAACAATAAAATTATAATTATAATTTAGAAATCAACATTTAATATTATAATTACTAAAAAATCTATGATTTATAAAAATTTGGGTAAGGGACTAATGGTGCAAAGAAAAGATACATCATTTCTAGTATATCATGTTTTAAGTAGGTTACATTGTTATTTGATTGTTATTTTAAGTTAAGTTTTTATTTGTTGAAATTATTTAAGATTTAAAGTAGATTTTTCTTCATAAGAAAATGTATATCTTATGGGGTTAAATCATAACCATTATTAAGTTGAAATTTTAGTATTGAATTTATTTTGAAATTTTATTTTTAATCTTTGAGGATGTATTCTACTATGTAGTTTTACGCACTCAAATATTAATATTTATATTTAAACCATAATATAAAATGAACAAAATAATTGGTGAAGATTTTAACATTTTAGCTAACCTGTAACAAATAATTATAAACTAGTAATAATATCTATTTTACATTTTAAAACATGAGAAAAATATAATTTTTTATTTTTTTGTTTTTATGAAACCATGCTTGGAAAGCTTTTACGATCTAGTTGTATAAATAAAAACAAAATATATATTTTTTTATTTTTTAAAGAGAAAATTAATTTAAAAATATTTTAGAGAAAACCAGATATTTTAATATCAAATCTATATCATATAGTATAATTATACAGTCTGATATTATGCAAAATAGATAGAAAAATATGCTAGAAAATCATAAATTTTTTTAATAAATCTTTTGATTTTTTTGTTTTTTAATATTATTTATTAATATATAATTATTATATATATTGAGTTGGACCCTACTGATTAATATTTAAAAATGTATTTTTATCAAGATTTTATATCATCATTTTGCACTTAAAGTATCAATAACTCCTTAACTAAAGTATGTTTTACAATAATATATCTAGTAATATAAGATACCTTTAATTTTTGGTAAATGTTCATTTTAAATATAGGCTTATCATATAAATGAAAGGATTGATTGATGCATTTAAGAACTGAAATTAAAAGGATTAAAAGATGACCAAACTTAAAAAATAGATGTCGGTGCAATCTAAACGGAAATACTGTTTCGTAATTGGGTCATATCTGGAGCTATAGATCTCAGATGTAGGTTTATTTTATATGGATGGAAAGGTAAGACATAGGTTTAAAACTTTCATATGGAGCTCAAAATCTAAAAAGGTCATTTTCAAGTCCAAATTGTTGTAACAACAAAGAAGCCCGAATTTGTCCTCCAGCCCAAACACTGTTCAGTATTTTAGCCATATCTGAAGTTCTAGAAGTCAAATTGAGCTGAATTTTTTACACAAGAAAGCTGAGAAAATTTTCTACAACGTTCATGTTTTTAAGTGGCTCTATTTTTGATGTTATCAATGATGTTTTAGGCAGACAAGAGAAGATAAGGATTGTTACCAAGTCAAGAATTGGTCACCCATTCATTAATTAGTCATCAAATCAATAGTTTTTAATTTTGACCTATAAAAGGAGGCATTTGCATGCATTTAGGCATCTTGGTGTTCAGATCAAGATCATGCTCTTGCTTTCATTCTTTATATTTTTTGTAATGTTTATACTTTGTTTTCATTAATATCAAGTTTATGCCTTTCATTTCCTTTCCTTTACTTAGTTAACTTTTATCTTATTTATGTTCTTATTTTGTTTATATATTTTTCTTTCTTTCATTATGTCTAGCTAAGTTTATTATGTCAAGGTGAAAAGGTTACACTAATGTTGTAAGAATAAGTATAGTATAAACTTAATATGGACTTTAATGTTTGATACTAACATGTTTTATATTTGTTATCTTGTTCACTCTTTAATACTTTGCTTGTTAAATGACTAATCTTAATTTATATTGTATAACACTTGGTACAACAAATGCTTGGCACTTTCATAGCCCATATTATATGGTATAATCAACACCTGAGCTATGAAAGGAACTTGATTTGTTGTTAACATAAGTTATAATCATGAATGTTTGACAACATTTACAAGTATTAACATTAATTGAATAAGATGATTAATGTAATCATGTTAAGAATCTATAATCTGATTGGAACCTCCCTTGTGTGTGGTTTCTAATTGAATAATAAGAGTTTATACTATACTTGTTTGACATATTATTAGTGGATCATCTAACCTTGACATTATTTGTTATCATTGTTTAATCCTTACGTTAATTTTTCATTTCAAAGTTCTTATCTTCTTTTTCTTCTTCTCCATCTTTTTCTTTACTACTACTACTACTACTACTATTTATTGTTGTTGTTGTGATTACTATTATTGTTGTTTATAATTTTCATTTATAATTTGTACAATTAACCTCCCTATAGTTCAACCCCGGTCTTTCTGGGTTATTTATTACTTTGACACTCCTGCACTTAGAAGAAGATATCAATTTTTTAATCGTGTCACCTACATAGTCATTTAAGCTAGACTTAGCTAGGTTAGGCCACCAGGCATCCTAACAAACCTGGCCTTCATCTTTTTTTTTTACTGGGTTAGACTTGGTCAAGCCATTATGGGCTGGGTTAGAATAGGTCTAGCCCATCTTCATATGGTCATTGGCCCTATCTAGTGACCATGTGAAGTGGTTGATTTGTACATATAGAACCAATGTTAGAATAGGTCTAGCCCATCTTCACATGGTTTAGCCCATCTTGTCTTTACTAGTGCCCAACCATTAACTTAAAGTTACTATCATGACTTGAAAATGTTGGTTACTAAGATTTTCAAAGTGGTCTTATTGTAACGGGTGTCCTATCCAAGTGAAAAATACAAAGATTTTCCAAAGCATTTTAATTGTAATGGGCAACCTATCTAGGTAGAAAAATACAAAGATTTTCAAAGTGATCTTATTGTGATGGGTCACCTGTCTAGGAAAAAAATACAAAGAATTTTTAAAGTGTTTTCATTCTAATAAGTGACTTACCTAAATGAAAAGTGCAAGGATTTTGTAAAATGTTCCTATTGCATTAAGCTACCTGTTGACATGAAAAATACAACTTACTTGGCAAAAAGATTTGGCTAGAGATATCTTAAAAGAACAATAGGATAGAGCTCATAGGTGCAATATCTAGGAGATAATAGCTTAAAAGAGCATTTAAAGGGAAAAAAAATACAGGGCTTAAAGGCATCCTATTTAAAAAATGAGAGCTTAAAGAGGGATAAGGGCTCAAATATGCACTCATAAAGAGGTAGGGTTAAGAGACATATAAAATGAGAGATGAAGGCTTAAAAGTGCTCTATAAATGGTAAGAGATAGGGTTAGAAATATGGTTGGAAAAAAAGCATTATTTGAGAAGCAAGGGCTAGAAAGCGCACTTAAAAGAAATGAGAGTTATAAAGTGCACTTTAAAGGAAAATAGAGATAGGACCAGGAAGCGTACTATCTAAAAAGTGAGAGCTAGAGAACGCTATAAAAAGGGTAAGGTAGAGGGCTAGAAAATGCATTATCTGAGTTGAGAGCTTAAAAAAGCTCTCAAAAGGAAAAGGTAGGGCTCAAAGGCATACTAGAAAGATGAGGGTTCAAAGATGCACTCGATAAAAGGTAGGGTTATAAAATATACTATCCGAGAATGAGAGCTTAAAAGCGCACTTGAAAGAGACTTACTGGTAAGACACTAATCTGCGAATGATCAAAAGTAATGCATTATAATCAACATGCATGTATATTTACTTGAGAAATATAAATCATTTTTTCTTTATGAATTTTCCTTTTTCTCAAAAGTTGAGTCTCTATAGTAAGTTTCAATAGCTTTTTGTTCTTGCTTACTCAAGTCATATCTTGTGATCTTGACCTCTAGGAAGAGCATGACATTAGCAAGTTTTGTCTTAAAGGTCACCAACTCTACGGACACGACAAAAAGATTGATGTCTTCTCCTAAGTGCAGGAGTGTCGAAGTAATAAATAACCCGGCAAGACCGGGGTCGAACCATAGGGAGGATATTGTACAAATTATAAATAACAACAATACAACAACAACAATAATAACAATAACAACAATAACAACAACAACAATAATAACAATAACAACAATAACAACAACAACAATAACAACAACAACAACAACAATAACAACAATAATGATAATAATAGTAGTAGTAGTAGTAGTAAAGAAAGAGAAGAAGAAGATGATGATGAGATATTAAAGTAAGGATTAACAATGATAATAACAAATGTCAAGGTTAGAGGTTCCACTAATGGTATGTCAAACAAGTATAGTATAAACTCTTATTGTTCAATTGGAAACCACACATAAAGAAGGTTCCAATCAGATTATAGATTGTTAACATGATTACATTAGTCATCTTATTCAATTAATGCTAATACTTGTAAATTTCGTCAAGCATTCATGATTATAACTTATGTTAACAACAAATCAAGTTCCTTTCATAACTCAGGTGTCGGTTATACCATACA
>SRLM01001500.1:40468-52639 GCA_015708895.1 Populus ilicifolia | reverse complement strand
TGATCAAGAAAAGACAACAACTTATCATAATAACCATTAACATTTAACAAACCTATGAGTTTATGGTGAATGTGCAGTTGGGCCCAAGAGGAAATATGAAATATCTCTTTCAATGTGCCTAGACCACCTGGTAAAGCAATGAAGGCATCAACATGGTTAAACATTGCATTCATTCAAGCTAACATTGTAGAAACCTGAAGTTCCTCTCCAATTGTTTTTCCAGTGATGTCCCCTTGTGCTAAAGCTTTGGGGACGACCCCCAAAACTTGACTACCTCCTAAAAATACAGCTATTGACACACCTCCCATTAACCCAAGACTGTCTCCCCCATATACTAAATGAATCTTTCTCTTAGTTAGCACTTGACTAAGATGATTTGCTGATTCTAAAAACTCCTTTTCTTTCCCAGGACTAGATCCACCGAAAACACAAATATTACTTATATGATGACCTGAGAAACTTGTCATTTCTACACACTTCAGTATTTGTTAAATGTATGGGTTGAGTAGAAATGAAAGGAAGGAAAAGAGGGTTTTATAGATGAGAAATTAGAAAGGCAATCATACCATCTATATGTAGGCCAACTAGAGTCTCTCTCTCTCTTTATTTATTTATTTACTTTTAAAGAAAGCATGTATATGTACAAGTAGTTGTGATTGTGGCTCACATCTTCCCTTGGTTTTACGTCCAAGAACGGCTTAAACGCCCTTTATGGGTCGGGGATAGGCTTCCCATCCAGTTTTCTTAAAAACTAGCAAACAAGGTCTTTTTTAGTCAGATTCGCAAGACTAAGTCGATCATGTTCTTTATGAAATAGTGGCCATAAATCATGAATTGCACGATGCCACATCTCCACTAGGATGCGTCTCAAGAGTCAATAAAAGGTTATTTAAAGACTCCTTACTCAAGCCATCCTTAATGAATTGTATTTTATCTTCACTGTTTATAGATACCATTCCTAAATAACGACATTATGTATTACAAGTCCATCTAGCATATTAATGATAGACTTTCAGTCGTTTTGCACGATGTTTCTTTGCAAAAGTGCTTTTATCTCTTCTAGGCATGTGTGAAATGAAGGAGTTAGAGGACTCACTTGATAATCGGACTTTTGCTTCAATCAACCAGTGAATATCTTCAGGAATTCCATGATTCATTAACAATCTCAATCTTATACATCTAGCACGGTAAATTTTTGTAATCGCATTCTAAGGCAGAGTGGGAAAATACTTTTTCAATTTTGCAAGATTAGTGTTCATTTTTAAATGATAATTGGAAAAAAGATTCAAAGAATTGCACAAATATATATACAGATATCAGTTATTATAGGAAACTGAAAGAACCGACTTAAGTCACAGAGTACTGTTATCTGCCATTTGACCGGGGTAAGAGAAACTAGCAAAAAAAATCACTCAAAAAGAAAATAATAATAATAATAATAATAATCAATCTTTATATATAGGATCACCAATTCAATAGAGTCATGTTCAACTGAAAAATTATCAAAATAAACTTTTAGACGTTGTCCATTTACCTTGAAAACATTGTCATTCTTTGGATTCTCGATGTCGTAGGCCCTATATGGATACACATGTTTCACAATAAAAGGACCGCTCCATCTTGATCTTAATTTTCCAGGAAATAAATGCAGTCAAGAATTATAAAGTAAGACTTTTTGACCAACATTGAATGTTTTTCTCAGTATATTCTTGTCATGAAACTCTTTGATTCTTGCTTTATGAATTCTTGAATTGTCATATGCATCATTTCTTATTTCCTCAAGCTCATTTATTTGTAATTTTCGCAGTTGATTAGCATCATTTAGATTTGAATTGAAAGTTTTAATAGCCCACTAAGCTTTATGTTCAAGTTTCACAGGCAAATGACAAGGTTTTTCATAGACTAGTCTATAAGGTGACATACCTAATGATGTTTTATAAGCAGCTCGATAAGCCCAAAGTATATTATTAAGTCTTAAAGACCAATCTTTCCTATTAGGGTTCACTGTTTTCTTCAAAATGTGTTTGATCTCTCTATTAGCAAGCTCTACTTGTCCACTTGTTTGAGGGTGATAAGGGGTGACAACTTTGTGTGCAACTTTGTGTGTGATTCCATATTTCTTCATTAAAGACTCAAATGGCTTGTTGTAGAAATGTGTTCCACCATCACTTGTTATGGCTCGAGGGACTCCAAATCGACTCAAAATATTTTCTTTCAAAAACTTTATCACCGTTTTGTAATCATTATTTTGACTTGGAATTGCCTCTATCCATTTTGAAATACAATCTACTATGACTAATATATACAAGAAACCAAATGATGGAGGAAATGGACCTATGAAATCTATACCCCAACAATCAAAGATCTCAATGACAAGAATAGGATTTAAAGGCATCATGCGACTTTTTGAAATTGATCCCAACTTTTGACAATTTTCACAAGACTTGTAGAATGCATGTGAGTCTTTAAACATGGTGGGCCTATAAAATCCACTTTGTAAGATTTTTGCAGTTGTCTTTCTTGATAAAAAATGGCCTCCACATGCCTCAGAATGACAAAATTTAATGACACTACTTACCTCATTGTCAGAAACTCATCTTTGAAATATTTGATTAGGACAATATTTGAATAAATAAGGGTCATCCCAATAAAAGTTCTTCAATTTATTCAAGAACTTTTTTTTATCTTGGGTGCTCCAATGAGTTGGCAATTGTCCTTAAACAAGAAAATTGACAATATTAGCAAACCAAGGCATTGTAGAGACAGAAAATAAAGATTCATTGGGAAAGTAGTCATCAATTGGTGTGATGTCAGTTTTCAAATCTGTTGTCAATCTTGACAAGTGATTTACGACAACATTTTCGCTGCCTTTCTTATCTTTGATTATGATATCAAATTCTTGAAGTAACAAAATCCACCGCACCAATCTAGCCTTAGAATCTTTCTTAGAAAGAAGATGTTTCAATGTTGCATGATCATTAAAAACAACAACAGGTAAGCCAACAAGATAAGACCTAAATTTTTCACATGCAAATACTACTGCAAGTAATTCTTTTTCAGTGGTGGTATAATTCATTTGAGCATTATTTAAAGTTTTACTTGCATAGTAAATTACATAAGGTTTCTCATCTTTTTTCTTTGTCCCGAAACAGCACCTACGATATAATCACTAGCATCACACATTATTTCAAAAGGTAATGACCAATCAGGAGGTTGAATAACAGGAGCACAAGTAAGCAAGCTTTTAAGTTTAATAAAGGTTTTTTCACAATGTTCAGTCCATTCAAAAATATTATCCTTTGTTAGAAGGTTACTTAAAGGCTTAGATATTACGTTAAAATCTTTGATGAACCTTCTATAAAAACTAGCATGTCCTAAGAATGATCTAACATCTTTAATAGATTTTGGTGTTGGCAAGTTTGCAATTAACTTGATTTTAGATTTGTCAACCTCAATTCCTTTTGATGAAACAATGTGACCATGTACAATGCCGTTTGTTACCATAAAGTGACATTTTTTCCAATTCAGCACAAGATTCTTCTCTTCACCTGGCCAAAACCTTTTCTAAGTTAGTCAAACAATCATCAAATGAATTGCCAAAAACAGAAAAATAATCCATGAAAATCTCAAGAAAATTTTCAACCATATCACTAAATATACTAAGCATGCATATTTAAAATGTGGCTGGTGCATTACATAATCCAAAAGGCATCCTTCGATATGTAAAAGCACCAAATGGACATATGAAAGTAGTCTTCTCTTGATCTTCAAATGCAATTTCAATTTGATTGTAACCCGAATAGCCATCTAGGAAACAATAAAATTCATGACCTGCAACTCTTTTTAGAATTTAATCCATGAAAGGTAATGGAAAATGATCTTTTCTAGTAATTGAATTAAGTTTCCTATAGTCAATGCACATGCGCCAACCAGTAACAGTTCTAGTGGGAATTAACTCATTGTTCTCATTTGTTATCACAGTGACTCCAGACTTTTTAGGTACAACATGGGTAGGACTTACCCATTTGCTGTTAGAAATAAGATAAATGATTTTATTATCTAGAAGCTTAATGACTTTATTTTTCACTACTTCTTTCATATTAGGATTTAGCCTTCGTTGCATTTCTCTAGAGGGTTTAACATTTTTCTCTAAATAAATTTTGTGCACAAATCGAAGGACTAATTCCTTTTATATCAGCTATGGTCCATCCCAATGCATTTTTATGCTTTTTCAAAGTTTGTAATAACTTACCTTCTTGATGTGCATTAAGTTTGGAAGAGATTATTACCGAAAAAGTTTTATTTTCTCCTAAAAATGAGTATTTAAGATTGGATGGCAACAACTTCAAATCAGGTTTGGGTGGTTGAACATTTGAAGGTATGGATTTAATTGATCGTGGTGGCAATTCCTCAATTTATGGCCTCCAATTACTTGTCTTTGATTCTTCTTGAAAATAAATCATTTGCAAATCATCAGATTCATCAATCTCAATTTCACTAGAAGTGGTTAAAAATTAATCATTATCATCTCTAGGTTGCTTGCAAATGTTGAAAATATTAGTCCATTCCTACAATTAATCAATGCGTTAGAAGTTGCAAGAAATGGACATCCTAAAACAACAGGAAATGAATTACATGCCTCAACAGGTTGTGTGTCCAAGACAACAAAATCCACAGGATAAATGAATTTATTGACTTGTACTAACACACTTCAATTATTTCTCTAGGCACTTTTACAGATCTATCGGCAAACAAAAGAGTTATAGAAGTTGGTTTTAATTCACCTAGATTGAGACTCTGAAAAACTGAATATGGAAGTAAATTCACACTAGCACCAAGATGAAGTAAGGCTCTTTCAATTTTATGCTCTCCAATAAAGCAAGAAATTGTAGGACAACCAGGGTTTTTATATTTCAAAGCATTATTATTCTAAAGAATAACACTTACTTGTTCGGTTAGAAAGGCTTTTTTTTTCACATTCAGTTTCCTCTTCACAGTGCATAGATCTTTCAAAAATTTAGCATAGGAAAGAATTTGTTTAATAGCATCCAACAAGGGTATATTGATTCTTTCCTGTTTGAAAGTTTCAAAAATTTCAGAGTTGTGATTGACTTTTCTTTGTTTGGTCATGGCCTGAGGAAATAGAAGTGCTGGCGGAGAATAAGTCTTTTCTTTGTAATTTTTAGATTCAACCTCTTCCTTACCCTCAGAGATTGACTCATCATCTTTCTTATAAGGTTCAAGAGAGGGTTTTTCAATAACCTTACCACTGCGAAGAGTAGTGACTGATTTGACTTGATCCATGTGTTGGCTTCCAGAACTACTTGCATTTACATTGTATTGCCCCTTGAGATTTTATTGTGGTTGAGATGGAAACTTACTTTTTTCTTGGAAACTAAGAGCAGATGTCAATTTTGCAAGAGCATCTTTAAAATCTGTCATGCTTTGAGCAAGTTGAATATTGATTGTCTCTTGCTTTTCAATGAATGCATGCAATGTTTCCTCAAGATTTCTTCTAAGAGGTGGAGCATAAGGAGGTGCATATCTATGAAAATTTTAGAAATTATAGTGTGCTTGAAATGGTGGTTGTGAAGTTTGTGCATTGTTGTTCTCACTCTTCTAACTAAAATTTGGATGATTTCTCCAACCAGGGTTGTATGTTTGTAAGTATGGGTTATGGTTAGCCCTTTGGAAACTGTTTAAAGCATGAGCTTGTTCTTGGAGACATTCCTTAAAAGAAGGCAAGGTTGGACCATTATTGGTTAACTGTTTATTTGTTTCACATATTTGACATGCAATGTTTTCAACAGATTTTAATTGACCACTCTTTTTCAATTCTAGTGCCTCGACTTTTCTAGCTAAAGATGCAAACTTGGCTTGAAGGTCATGATCTTCCCTAAGGTTGTACATACCTCCACTAGATGTATGAGATTAAGTTTTACTCGGTGCCTTATAAGTACCCGCGGTGTCCCAATTTTGAGCATTTTCAGCTAACAAGTCTAAGTACTCCATTGCTTTATCTAGGTTTTTATCTTTAAAAGTTTCATTGCACATCAATTCAACCATTTGCCTATCTTTAGGTGTTAACCCTTCATAAAAATATGAAACCAATCTCCATGTTTTAAAACCATGATGAGGGCAAGTATTAAGTAAGTATCGATACCTATCCTAACATTGGTAAAATGTTTCTCTTGGTTTTTGAGTTAAAGTGGTGATTTGTCTTTTGAAAGAGTTTGTTCTATGAGATGGAAAAAACTTCTTTAAAAACTATTGTTGCATTTCATCCCCAGCTCGAATGGATCCTGGTCTCAAATTTTGTAGCCATGTTTTAGCTTTATCTTTTAATGAAAAAGGAAAAAGCTTTAATCTGATGGTGTTCATGCTATAATTTAAATTATTATATGTGTTGTAGACCTCCTTAAATTCCCTTAAATGCAAGTATGAATTTTCCAATTCAAAACCATGAAAAGAAGGTAAAAGTTGGATAATGCCTGGCTTAAAATTAAAATGAGATGCATTGAGAGGAAAAACTATGCATGATGATGCACTTGTTCTTGTTGGATTCATGTGGTCTCTAAGTATTCTAGCACGGTTATTCTCATTAGCACAGTTATTCTCATTATGTTGTATAACAACAACAACAATAATAATAAAGAAAAAGAAGGAGAAAAAGAAGAAAAAGATGAGAACTTTGAGATGGAATATTAATGTAAAGATTAAACAATGATAATAACAAATGTCAAGGTTAGAGGTTCCACTAATGGTATTTCAAACAAGTATAGTATAAACTCTTATTGTTCAATTGGAAACCACACATAAAGGAGGTTCCAATCAGATTATAGATTGTTAACATGATTACATTAGTCATCTTATTCAATTAATGCTAATACTTGTAAATTTCGTCAAGCATTCATGATTATAACTTATGTTAACAACAAATCAAGTTCCTTTCATAGCTCAGGTGTCGGTTATACCATACAGTATGGGCTATGAAAGTGCCAAGCATTTGTTGTACCAATTGTTATACAACATAAATCAAGATTAATCATTTAACAAGCAAAGTATTAAAGAGTGAACAAGATAACAAATATAAAACATGTTAGTATTAAACATTAAAGTCCATATTAAGTTTATACCATACTTATTCTTACACCATTAGTGTAACCTTTTCACCTTGACATAATTAACTTAGCTAGACATAATGGAAGAAAGAAAAATAGATAAACAAAATAAGAACATAAAAGTTAACTAAGTAAAGTAAAGGAAATGAAAGGCATAAACATAATATTAATGGAAGCAAAGCATAAACATTACAAAAAATACAAAGAGAGAAAGCAAGAGCATGATCTTGATCTGGAAACCAAGATGTCTAAATGCATGACAAATGCCTCCTTTTATAGGCCAAAATTAGGAACTATTGATTTGATGACTAATTGATGAGTAGATGGCCAACCCTTGACTTGGTGACAATCCTTATCTTCTCTTGTCTCCCTAAAATGTCATTGATGATGTCAAAATTAGAGTCACTTGAAAACATGAAAGTTCTAGGAAATTGTCTCAGCTTTCTTGTGCAAAACATTTAGCTCATTTCGACTTGTAGAACTCCAGATATGGCCAAAATACTGAACAGTGCTCAGGCTGGAGGACAGATTTGGGCTTTTTTGTTGTTGCAACAATTTGGACTTGAAAATGGCCTTTTTAGATCTTGGGCTCATATGAAAGTTGTAGGCCTATGTCTCACCTTTCTATTCATATAAAGTAGACCTAAGATGGATGGAAAGGTAAGACATAGGCTTACAACTTTCATATGGAGCCTAAAATCTAAAAAGGCCATTTTCAAGTCCAAATTGTTGCAACAACAAAGAAGCCCGAATCTGTCCTCCAACCCGAGCACTGTTCAATATTTTGGCCATATCTAGAGTTCTAGAAGTCGAAATGAGCTGTATTTTTTACACAAGAAAGCTGAGACAATTTCCTAGAACTTTTATGTTTTCAAATGGCTCTAATTTTGACGTCATCAATGACGTTTTGGGCAGACAAGAGAAGATAAGGATTGTCACCAAGTCAAGGGTTGACCATCTACTCATCAATTAGTCATTAAATCAATAGTTCTCAATTTTGGCCTATAAAAGGAGGCATTTGCCATGTATTTAGGCATCTTGGTGTGCAGATCAAGATCATGCTCTTGTTTTCTCTCTCTGGAATGTTTATGCTTTGTTTTCATTAATATCAAGTTTATGCATTTCATTTCCTTTTCTTTGCTTTGTTAACTCTTATCTTATTTATATTCTTATTTTATTTATCTATTTTTCTTTCTTCCATTATGTCTAGCTAAATTAATTATGTCAAGGTGAAAAGGTTACACTAATGGTATAAGAATAAGTATGGTATAAACTTAATATGGACTTTAATGTTTAATACTAACATGTTTTATATTTGTTATCTTGTTCACTCTTTAATACTTTGCTTGTTAAATGATTAATCTTGATTTATGTTGTATAACAATTGGTACAACAAATGCTTGGCACTTTCATAGCTCATGCTGTATGGTATAACCAACACCTGAGCTGTGAAAGGAACTTGATTTGTTGTTAACATAAGTTATAATCATGAATACTTGATGAAATTTACAAGTATTAGCATTAATTGAATAAGATGACTAATGTAATCATGTTAACAATCTATAATCTGATTGGAACCTCCTTAATGTGTTGTTTTCAATTGAACAATAAGAGTTTATACTATACTTGCTTGACATACCATTAGTGGAACCTCTAACCTTGACATTTGTTATTATCATTGTTTAATCCTTACTTTAATAATTCATCTCAAAGTTTTCATCTTCTTCTTCTTCTTTATTATTGTTATTGTTGTTGTTTTTGTTATTATTATTATTATTGTTGTTGTTGTGTCATTGTTATTTATAATTTGTACAATAACCTCCCTGTGGTTCAACTTCGGTCTTGCCGAGTTATTTATTACTTCGACACTCCTGCACTTAGGAGAAGACATTAATCTTTTAATCGTGTCATAAGGGATAACAGATAGTGCCATCTGTATGAATTTTAGGTTTGGTGATGAGGTTCTTTGCACGTGTGGTCATGGGGTATGTTAATGAGAGGAGGGGTGTTTGTGAGCTAGTGTTTGGGATAGTTGGATGGTAAAGATCAGGTGGGGAAGGAGGGTTTAAGGAATTTGAAATGGATAATAAGTGATTGGGTGATGATGTTGTGTCAAGAGTTCGTTGGAGATTTTCTAATGATGATGGAGTGTCCAAAAGAGATGCTACCATGGGCTGATAGTCATGCGGAATGAGTAATGGACTTGGACTGTTGAAGACCTATACAGATATGTTAGGGAACAAAGAGGATGGAGGAGAAGCAGACGTGCATGGAAAAGAGTTTTCATTAAATACTACATCCCGGGAAATATAAACTCTATTTGATGGTTAGTGAATGTATTTGTATCCTTTATGAAGGGGACTATACCTTAAAAAAGACACGGTAGAGACCGTGGTTGGAGTTTATTTTTATTGTAAGGACGTAAGTTTGGCCAACATGCATAACCAAAAGTGCGTAAGAAAGAGTAATCAGGTTCATGATGGAAGAGAGTGTGAAAAGGTGAATTATTTTAGAGCACAGGGGTGGGCAAGCAATTAATAAGATAACATGCTTTAGAGAATGCATCTTCCTAAAAATAGAGAGGAACTTTGGCATGATAAAGTAAAGCTAGGCCAATTTCGACAATG
This sequence comes from Populus ilicifolia, assembly GCA_015708895.1. Taxonomy (NCBI): domain Eukaryota; kingdom Viridiplantae; phylum Streptophyta; class Magnoliopsida; order Malpighiales; family Salicaceae; genus Populus; species Populus ilicifolia. Next base: position 42,891 of record SRLM01001500.1, on the reverse strand, counting down.
TGTCGATGTTTGCGTTTAATTTTGCCATTTTATGGATGTGTGTGTGGGTAAGAGATGCGATGGGAAATACTAAGAGATTGAAGTAGTGTGTGAAAGGAACGATATTCACCACTCCAATCAGATTAGACTGTACGAATTTTTTCTTAAAAAAGCATTCAACATAATTTTTAAATTTTTGAAAAATTCTAATAACGTCACCCTTACAGTAAATGGGATACAACCAAGTGTATCGACTAAAATAATCTAAAAAGGAAACATAATATTTAAAACCAGATTTGGAGCATACGGGAGCAGTACCCCAAACATCTGTATGAATGAGCTCTAAAGGACAGGTGGAGCGAGAAATAGATGCAGAGAATGGTAATTGTTTGGACTTGGAGCAGAGCATGGATCAATAATTTTGGAATTGAAAACTGGAAGTTAAAAAGAGGAGAGAATTTTTCTGACTAGCTTGAGGGAAGGGTGGCCTAGTCGCGAGTGCCATTGAGGAAGAGAGACGTGCTCACCAATTAAAGCGGAAGGGGGTGTTTAATGTTTAAAAGATGGAAATTGATAGAGACTTTTTGGGTCGTGACGCAGCAACTTCTTCGAACGTCGATCCTTCAAAAGAAAATAATTTGGGTGAAATTCAAAGAAGGTGTTAGTATTAGATGTGAATTTGTGAATTGATAATAAATTCTTTGAAATTTAAGGTGTTGGGGAATCCGACCGGTGATGTACTGATATTTGCTCTTAGGAGGCCAAGCACACTGACACAATATTTAACGTGGTTCGGTAAATCCGTCTACATCCACGGGAGAAGCCATTATATTATGTAGGGAGAGAACAAGATTTACAACAATAGAGGAGGAGGAATCATCCCCTCTTGTAGCAACTCTCAACCTCACTCTATTTATTTCTTTGCAGTGCTGCAATGGCAGCTACTGCTTGCTGCCCTTGGCAGCACACTCTCTCCTACATCTCTCACATCTTTGGCTCTACTACTTCTCTCATTTTGCTCTCTTACATATGCCTCTATTTATAGGCATTCATGGAAGCTATTCTTGGTTTGTTGTCAACAATGGTGGCTACCAACTCTAACTTATTCAACAATGGTGGCCACCAACTCTAGCTCATTCAATAATGGTGGCTATCAATAGTCAATGGTTGGTGCCAACCATTTGTTGCACATGAAATGGCAACCAACCTAACAATCACCCCCTTTGCCATTCATGTGGGGCAACTGTCTTCTTTCTTCAACACAAGCTTGCATCTTGCAGCTCTTCCAAGTTTTCCATTCCGAGAGCGTTTGTGGCCAAGTTTACAGGTACTTGCCAAACCTTTCAATCATCAGAGTAACCTAAGCACACCTTTTCTCACACAAANNATCCATATCTGTCTTCATACTCTGAGTATTACAATGCCATTACCGAGCTCACCACCTTGACAAGAGTCAACTTGTTCCTAGAACCTGCGCATGCCCATCTGCTCTTTCATAGCAGTCGCATCTTAATGCTCCATAAGTCATCCACTTATTGTCCAAGGCAAATGTCTTCTAGCTCATTGATCTTTAGCATGGGGGCAATATCCATGAAAGTCAATCTTGCATTTGTCTCTATACTCATCATAGCCATTTCATTGGCTATCCATTTATCCACTCATACCTAGCCATCATATTGGCTCTAGGGCGTTCTGAAATGGGCTCCTTCCATAGCCCTCACACCTTCTCCTGAGGTGTCTCCGCTCGTCGTCATGCGGCGGTCTAATCATGAGCTCATCTCATAGCCTCCACACCTTACTCCCGAGGTGTCTCCGCTCGTCATCATACGGCGGTCTAATCATGGGCTCATCTCATAGCCTCACACCTTCTCCTGAGGTGTCTCCGCTCGTCGTCATGCGGTGGTCTAATTATAGGCTTTTCTTATAGCCCTCACACCTTCTCTTTAAGGTGTCTTCGCCATTCATAGGCGGTCGCATCCTTCTTTAGTTGAGATGCTTCAAAGTGGCTCCATAAATTCTCTACCACTATGTGGACTATGGGAGAGATCATTGCCACTAATTACATAAAAAAAAAGTTGCGGTATACTCCTCGCAATCCTCCATCTTGATTTCTATGTTTGGAGCTTCTACGCTTTTCTGCTTAACAGCTCCACCCACACCAACTCCCTTTGGTCTCTTCGCCTTTCATCATAGGCGGTCGCCTTTTATTACAAGCATTTGCACCCCCTCAATTAGGTGCTTCTACAACAGCTGATCCTTCCATCCTTGCATGCATTGGAAAGGTCCTCGCTTGTTGCCTTTATCAAGAGCACAAGAGACTTCTTGTTGTACAACTTTTTCATACAGTCTCTACTCTGAGCTTCATCTGGGAACTCTTCTACTTCTTGCACTTACTGTCTCATTACAGTACCTCGTTGGATCCTCCGGGTACTCCTACACAATCT
>SRLM01001500.1:4137-37465 GCA_015708895.1 Populus ilicifolia | reverse complement strand
GGGGGGGGGGGGGAGTAGTGCCATCTACATACCCAAAGAGATTTCCACCTCTAAGATGAGGAACGATTTGAGGGAGCCATAAAGGATAGTTGTCCCGAGTGAGTTTAACAGGATTGAAGTTGGTGAAGGTGATTAAAGGAGGGGTTTGAGTGGAGGAGAGGGTTGCTACTGCAGACATGGTAAGGGAGGAAGAGAGAAATTTTTTTTGATGCAAGTCAGGTATGCTCTAATACCATGTAGAATTTATACTTTATTTGCAGATGTATTTGATTACACAAGTTTGTTCTTCTATTTATAGTAGAAGATAATTATATACAAACGGGTAAGAGATAAACTATGAAGGTTGAGATACACTTGAAGTGATCTTAGCCTAATCCTTATCTTCTTCTACAGTAGTGGATGAGCTCAGTTTAATTGTATTGTTAGTGGATTTGACTAGTCTCTAATACAACCTCTCTCTCTCTCAAAACTGGGCAATATGGTTGTTTTGTCCCTTTAAAAGTTTATTTTAATCTTCAAAAGCTTAATATATTACTGTTCCCAGGAAAAAAATGATTTTGTAACTCCTCGAAGTTCTTGTTTCCGGATCCAACACCGCACATAATCCACCCTATACCCAACAGAATCCCCTATTTTAACACATTATTGGTTGCTTGGAAAGAAAGAAAGAAACAGGCAGTAGCTTTCTGAAAGAGAGCATTCAATTTGGCTCGTGTGTGTCCACGGGACATTTTCGAAAGACCAGCGTGGCGTGCGAGACAGAGATTGTTGGAGGAAGGGCCAATTTTCCCGAGAATGTTGTGGCTAAAATAGCCTAAACCATAGCTTCCACAAAGACACGCGCATGGCGGATCACAGGTTGGACAATGGGCTATCTGTTTCTGTCGGAGGGCTTACGCTGCATGCAACGTCGCCTTCTATCATAAGCTGCTTTCGTTTTCTGGTCTCTTCTACAAAAATATGACCCCAGAATGGTTTGATTTATTTATATTCCTTCACAAATATCCAGCTTAAACCTAATTAGTATTTAATTAATCTGTGGGATATTGCTGTTTAATTTACGTAGGGACGACTTGTAGGATGCTCAACTCCTATCATTGCTTATGATATTTTAAACTGGAAAATGAGAGCATTACATATGAGCTTGACAATTACTTGACCAAAAACTAGCAATGAAAACATTTTGATGAAACTGTAAAAGAAATGGCACGATTCAAGGATGAATTTATATATGAAAATATTTTTTATTTTATTATAAATCTTGTATTAATCGAACTGTAACTACTGAGAAAAATTGTCATGGAATACAAACCGAAATAATTTTTCTATTAGTTTTCTTGTATTAAAAAAAGAAGACGAAAATTTGGGTTTTAGCCTGCTTGATAATCACCATCCTTTTGTTTTCACAACTTTACTTTTCTTTTTTATTTTGTATATATAATACTCATTTGAGCTCAAACTCAAAAGTCTAAAATAAATTTATATGAAAAAAATTATATATCTTTCAAAATTAATTTAAGATTTTCTTCAAGATGCATAATTTCTACTATAAAATAACATATATGATGTATTAAATAAGTAAATAAATAAATATTTAGTAATAATAATACAATAATATATATATAAAAAAAGTATGTTAAAGCTTGGTTGAGTCACAACTCCATAAAGCTTTTCTTAACTTGGTCGGGTTAGCGTCCAATCAAGCCATTTTTTTTTTATTGTTTTAACAAGCTCAATCATGCTCAAGTTTCGGTCCAATCAAGCTACTTAGGTTGACCTCAATTTACTATTAATTATCATTTATTATTATCCATAAAAAATAATATGAAAGGTTCTATATATAAATATTGTTTTTTTTACTTGTTTTTTTAGATGTTTTTAAAGTCTATATTTTCATGTTTTGAGAGAGACACAAAAGAACATCAACAACACTACATTTAGTATTTTTTTTTTCTCTACACACAAAAGATATATTCCATCCTCATGATTTTCTTTATGCTCGTCCTCTTGCTTGTCACATGACTTGATGAAGTTGTGGAAGAACTACAAATAGAGGGGCATCCAACAATTTTCTCTCGTTGAAATTGGCACGTGTTCAAACAAATAATCCATTAATTTTTAGTTATAAAGAGGAGGAGATTCAAGGGGAGCCACTCTATCTAACGGTTCAAATCACAACCATCTAAGGCTTCGTTTGTTTTCCGGCCGACCATGCGGGTGGCCCAAACAAACGAAGCCTCATTATACCATGACAGGACAAGTGTTCCGTGAATATAAACCTAATTATATTCATTTGAGAATTAATATTTAATTAGAAATGTATAATATTATGAAATATTTATCAGAAAAAAAGATCGAATTATTTCCATAAACTCTGGACGTTATATATTTATCACTTTCAATTATTTCTATAAAGTTATTCCAAAAATAGTTGTGAATTTTAAAATAAAAGACGTGAATCCAATTTATCAGTATTCTGAAGAATTTAACATCAGCATAGCAACGAGCCAAGGCTTTCCCCTTCTGGGGACGAAGGGCTTACACGTGGATGGAGATCACTTGTCATTTGTCCTTAAGCTGATCTGGGCCCAATTCTTCTTGCATCCCCTTCGTTAATCAGAATCCACGTCACAGTCTCTCAGCCCAATTATACAGTGGGGTCCAGTTCTCAGCTTCCGTCAGTTAACATCAAAGAAAAGAAGACAGGCCTTTGGAGGCGGTGGACCAGCGCCGCTCCGTGCCACCTTTTACTATTACCTAGTGTTGTTTGTCTTTTTGTGTTTTTTTCCTTTTTAATTAGTAATGATAGTTTCAGCTAGGTTTATTTCCAGTTGAGTTTTTAATAAGGTGTCCAAACTCATTTTATTGAAATAAAAAATAATTATTTTTTAATATATCGGTATTTATTAGGATTGTTAGCTAAGCTGGTTTTTTTAATATAATAATAAAAATATTTAGATGGCAAAGAATTCTTATTTAACCTGAATTTAATATTAAATTAAATTATTTGAGAATTTTTTTAAAATAATTTAATCAATTTAGTTAATTTAAATATATCATGTTTGGCTGATAAGAAAAATCTAAGAATTAAATTGAAAAAAATAGTGAAATTTACATTAAATTTTTGGATGTGAGAGTTTTTCCAACATGATTCATTTGGCTTATTATTTTTTCAAGAAACCTATCCGAATGGGGAAAAAAATTAAGAAAGAAATTTAAGAAAAAAAAATTAGGGATGACATTGATAAAAAAAAATTAACACAAATGATTAATAAGAAAATTTGAATTGAATATAAAATCGAAAACAAGAATAAGATTAAAAAAAAGAGAGAGAGAGAAGGGAAAATGAAAAAAGAAGAAGTGGGGGACGCTGAATTCATAATTAAATCCAAGTCTTTTAGTAGTATATAAGTAATTTAAGAAGTTAAGTAACATTTAAGTGGTTTTACCGCTAATCCTTTTTATGTTTTAGGTTATCCTTATAATTTACCAGTAGTGGGCTGGAGAGATCAGAGGCAACTCTGGCCTCAAGACTGTAAACAGGCCAATGGCCCAGGAAAAAGTTCGATAGTAGGCCCAGAAAATGGAAAAAGAAGACGGAAGCGCAGTGAATGGCACGTGGCAAGTAAAATCTCTCGTCATCATCAAATGTGAAGGGGAGGAACTGAGATGCGTATTCATTTTTCAAGTCTCTGAATATAGGAAGTTGCACATGAAAATGGGTATGGAAAGCACTCAGAATTCTTCCTAGAGAGGGATAAAAAGACGACTAATCATAGGTATTCACACTTGATTCCTCTTTTTGTCCCGACCCAATACCCGGTAGACTACCAATTCGGGAAAAAAAACCCTAAAACATGAACTGTAGTAAGCTTTTATTTATTATAAATTAGGCAAAGGAAGCAGGAGGCCTCAGAAACACGGCCAGCACCCACATCACTCTCTTGTTTTTTCCATGTCCTTGCACCATCGAAGAAAACCCCATGCACACCATTTGCAGAGGCTCGATTAAGATGACTTCTTTTAACATGCTAAAAGAAGAAATTATTAAGCTGAGAAGGAGCTTGTGACTCTTCCAGATCAAGAGACGGGGAATGAGCATGTCTGCCTTCGTAGGTTGTGATAACCATCCTTGGATCCTCAGCTAATCTCTCCACGCGTTTCTTTACACGACAATTATCTTGCGTGCAACGGTAGTAGCTCCTGCATGGAAAAACACGCAAACAGTCACCCAGTTGAATGCATTTAACTAGCAGCAAGCTTAACCGTGCATGACGAAATGCTTGAAGCCTAGCTAGCGACATTTATGTATTATGCAGGCATGGTTTTCCTAGCATAATCTCTGTCATCTTAACTTGATTAGAATGAAAGTGTGAGTGATGCGACTGGTAGCTGTGCTTGTGCTATGGTTATAGGACTTGAAAGACATGCTCCGAAAGAAATGATTAGAGCACTTGCATGTGACCATTGTTTCAATTTAGACTGTCCCTTGAGATATATACTGTACGGTAGTGATGCAACAATACACCTTCTTTGTCCTGGAAAAATGCAGAAAGTTGCCTGAAAATGAAAGAATCTTAAGGGTATGTATGCACGTACACATCACTACCTGAGTCCATTTTCAACAATCATGACCATCAAGAAAACTTTATACAATTTGGCAGCACCTTTGGAGCTTGAAAAGTTTGTGCAAATTCCATCGTGGCACATGGCTAGCCCAAGAATTAATGATCAGATGGGGGATTTCAAGAGATATATATATATATATATATATATATATATATATAAGCGACAGTGAGTAAAAGTTCTGGGCACACGAAATTGTCTGTGTATGCTATAGTTCATAGTATCCTCTCCAAATGATGTTTTTGAGAGGATGGCATAACACTAAGGCCTTGAACTCCCAAAATATTATGAACTAGAGATTTAACGCAGCTAAAAGAGTGTGCATAATTTCAATCTGCTGATTCTAGATTTTCAAATTTAGGATTTTGGTTTCAGGCAGCCGTTTACTTCCACAAAGAAAAAGAGTGGCATATATTTTTGTTCCTTTCAAACATCTATTCTAATCAAATATACAAATATCGAGTAATCCAGAGATTGTAAATTGATTTATTCTAAACTACATAATTGAAATGATTTTTTTCCAAATGATCATGCAGGATTTAGAAATTCAAAACCGATATCATTGCTGTTGAAGTTTCCTCTGCATTGTAAGAAAATTTGATACGTGTGGTCACCAAAGAAAAGCAAGATGCAACTGCTTAAAAGCACTAGCTATAATGCACTGCAAAACAGGCGCTCTTCTAGAGGTGTTCGTCTGAAATTGTCTCTTATCCTCTCTCACCTCTCCATTGCAATGTCCACCCCCGTCGTAAACCATGTCAGGGAAGAGGACAAAGAGATTTCACTAGACAAACATATTTGCACCTCCATAATTAAACTGACTGCCCACATGTAAACTGCGAATTGAACGCGCGTGTACCTTTGTTTTGGTAAAAAAATATTTACTTTACCAGCACCTTTACATGCTGAGTTGAAATTTAGTAATGAAGAGGTGGGACATAGATGAACATAAACACAATGTAATGTAAGGATTAAGGATATGACAGTACACTTCACTAACTCAGATCCATACGTTCTCATTACACGGCAACTGATGGTGGATTTCTTCATGCCATCCCATATTCCTTTGGAAGAATACAGCATGAAACAATATATAGCTCGATGCGACCAAAATGTTCGCTTAGGATTCAGCTATTATGATATCATCTAACTTTTAGAATTCCTGCTTAAATTAGATCCTCTACTTTCCTTGGCAAACGCCATTATAATTGATCAGCTGTTGCACATATTTTGTTACTTTATCTCAGTTTTCTGTCTTAAAAAGTTAATAATTACTTCTTTTTGGCCCCTTTCTTCAATTATTTTTATTGTCAATTAATGATGCATCAATATGATCGATATCTCACATACTATTTATCAATAAAAATCTCCTGGCCAAGACTGTAAAGCCTAACCACAATGATAACAGCAACAACAATGATGAGAGAGAGAGTGAGGACCATAACACATGTGTATGTGGGATACAATTACTAAAGCAAGGCTAAAATCCAAAGTGAAATCCAACTTTATAGTATGTACTGATCTTTAATTTGAATATCTAACCTGGGATGCTGTGTGTTCTTTACCACTTTCTGGCCGTACTTCCTCCATTTGTAACCATCATCCAGCACATCTACATCACTCATAGTCTTGAAACAGAACCTGGGCTCCCTCACCTTCCTCCTTGCTTTAATCTTCTTCATCTTTATTGATGACAGCCCTAGATGATCTTCTCCAGATGCCCTGAAAACCATTTCAACAGACCCTAGTTGATCAGAGAAAGAATACAGCATGCATGGATATACATACTTACTTTGGTTGGGTGAAACAAAGTTTATGAATTGAAAGACTACCTATCTATGCATGGATTAATTAAACATCCATTCTTCCTATCTTTTTAACATTTTACTTCTATAATATGTGATCTATTACAAGTGCTAAACAAGGAGGTTAAATGGTAATCTAAGACCTAGGGTATATTCATGCAGTATCGTTGCTTCTTTAACATCTAAAGGAGGGGAATGATTTGCATGATTTTCTTCTCAAAAGAGTGATCTTTTTTACCAGAGATTTGCACGAGATCTTTGCAAGGAAAGAAGAGGGTGCCCTCCCAAATCAGAAGCAATAGTGCCCTCTCTTTGCTTGTGAGTGGCAGACGAGAGTAATAGGGTTTCAGCGATATTAGTGGTTGAAGGAGCATCAGCTGCAAGTGAAGGAGGTATTATGAAGCCTTTGGAAGATTGGTGGCAACTGCCCAGTTGAGGATAGGTCAAGTGTGGAGGAAAAGAAAAGAAACCCATTTGTGTAGGCATCTCTTGATCTTCAAACAAGGGCTGCTGGTTAAGTGTAGCTTGGGGAGCGGCTGCCATCTCTTATCTCTCTCTCTCTCTCTCCCTCCCGAAGATAGAACACCAGTAACCTTTCGTTCCTTTTATAGGAGAAAAATCTGGTAAGGGAGATCTGTAGATGATCAAAGGTGTGAAAGCAGTCTAAATTAAATAACCAAAACAAAAAACAAGGAGGGTTATTCTCTCAAACTCCTATAAACAACATGTAAGAGAGAATTATCAAGATATGAACCCGAGTGCGCCTATAAATATGACCAGCCACTTTCCCTTTTAGCTCTCCCCTTTGTCTCTTATCTCTCCCTGTGCAAAAGAGCCTTTTAAAATTTTCTAGCTCCTCTGATTTGAACTTTTTATTTGGTTGATGTAGCTAAGGAAGGGGTTAGGAAGACAATATATATATATACATATATAAAGGGAACAAGCCTGTGACTTCGAGATACAGTATAACACTAAAAAATGCATAGACTTTCTACAAAATGAAGTTGGTTTTTTCACTTTCTAAGTGATTTAGGGCACCACATTTACTGTTTGCCCTCGAAAGAATTGGAATTTTCGTGTCCTTAGCGGGTAAATGGAATTTTCCTGTTGTCTCGAGAGTTTAGAGGTCAACAATGGCTGACAAATGGTTGAATCCACCCAGAAGAAACTTGGTATCTGTTTCTTTTTTATTTTAAAAGTATCTTTAAAAAATCTTAATTTTTTTAACCGCGTATATGCCAACGATACACCTTGCTTGCTGTTTGATTTTCTCTGCGTACACTCGTTCCTTTTGTTCAGTGCGAAGGAATTAGAAATGGAGAAACATAAGGGTTCAAGAGGAGAGAAAAACCATCAAATACATGTGAACCCATGAGAAAATTATTTCTCACAAGCTACAAATATCCAGAAAGTGAAGAAATAGGAGATGATACCTAAATGATAGGATAAAAAGCTATCACTATCTAGGGTTTCTTTTGTTAAATTGTTTTTACTAGGGTTTTATTTCTTTTGGGCACCAAAAAGAAATATCAGGAGCAATGATGATGAATCTGAGGTGCCAATCTCACTCTGAAACGACGGTGAAGATATCATTATGATTGACGAGGGAGGCCCTATTAACTTTCTGCATAGGAAAAAATAAAAAAAAAAGCTTCTCAGCTTTCTCCCTTGCCATTACATTTAGCCTTTTTCACCTTATAAATATTTATATATATATATATATATACACGTGTTTGTGTGTCTGTATGCCTCCACCAACCATTTCTCAAATTCCAAAATATCCACCTATTATGTTGCTATGATCCCTTCAACTGAACACAACAGCCCTCGTTGCTTTCTTGGGTTTTTCATGGTTAAAAATTAACTCTTTTGGGCGTCGTAATTGTATTGCTATCATAATATTTTCTTCCCGTTGTTTCTCAATCCAGGCCATGATCAGATTATATTTCTTTTAACTTAAAAGCCAATTATGTCGTCGCTGTACTTGGGCCAACGTAGTTTAACTTGGATTGAATGATTAACTTCATTTAGTGGAAAAGAGGGAGCCGAGGGGATCACCTAAAACTCCATATGATGGTTAAAATTCGTAGGCACACAGAAACTGTTCTAGGTGTAGGGACTTACAATTAACCATGCAAATTCAAGCAATAGATTTGGTAATAATATCATTCAAAATGAACCTTATGGGTGGCATATAATAGTTTAATTGGTACAATTATTTGATATTATTCTATAATATAGATAAGTGATTCAATCGTGATTGTTTAATATTATGGTGAAAATTAATTTTTAAAGAATTTTTAACTTGAAAATATATTAAAATAATATTTATTTTTAAATTTTTTTATTAATATTAACACATCAAAACAATAAAAAAATATATAAAAAGAACTAATTTCAAGCTAAATAAAATCTTCTTTTTTTGAATTATGGTTGGACCATCATGTTAAATAGTAACTAAATCTATAATGGAAGAGTAGAGTTTTTGGTTAAAAAAGAAAGAAGAAAAGAAAAGAAAAGGATGGTATAATTCATAATTTAAAATAATTAAAAAAATAGATTGAAGAAAGTTACGGAAAATAGAGGGGGAAATTTCGTCCATGGCTAAATTTGCAGCGAGTATGTTTTGAGAGAAACAAATATTAATTGCGTACTTTTCTTTTTTTTAATCAGAACTCAAGATGACCTTGTGGATCATTATACATTACTCTTGCAAAGTAAAATCAAGGATGAGGTATTCAATAACTACCTTCATCCATCCAGCGCTAATTTAAAAAAAAAATTATTGATGATGATGTTTCAAAAACTTTAAATGGCTTGAGAAAAGAATAATATATTAGATAATTTTTAAAATTTAAAATTTTAATTTATTTTCTTTATCTAAAATAATTAAAGACAAACACTTGATATTTGCAAAAGGGTTTTTTTTTGATAAATTTGAGGATTTTATAATGATTATATCAATGATTGTTTAAAAAAAATACAATAATATTACAAAAAAATATTCTGAAAATTAATATATAGTAGAAAATAAAAATTCCAAATTTTTTATTTAAAGGATTCATAATTTATTTACAACTCATGAGAATTTTAATGAAAATGAGGAACAAAAGTGTAATATTATCTTACTAGTATTAAAAAAAATCTCTAATATATGTATTAATGTTGATGAAAAATATAGCTAGCATATGTATTAATAAGAAAAAATAACTCTTATATATTAATATTAATGAAAAATAATTTAAACATGTATTAATATGTATTAATATGAATGAAAATATAATAAACCTTTAAAAAAATTTACACACTATTCTTTACATGATATTAATCTCAATGAAAATATATAAATTTTTAGAGTACTTTTATATATTTAATAGCCATATAAAAAGTAAAATTTAAAATATAAATTTGTCTAGGTCAAGAGAGATATGATCCTCCTTTTCACCAAGCATAAAAAAAAAAAAATTCTTTTCTTAGCTGAGCATGAGTTTTAAGAGGAGTTATTGGCCTTAAATTTGGATTTTTAGAGGTTTGTCTCCAATAAGTTACACGTGTTTCATTGGAATATATATTACATTTCTTAATCCTTGGAAAATACAGCAGAGGTGCCTTTGTTGGAATTTATCATCTAAACTAATAAAATATAGCTTTTGATTTGAAGAATAAACTACACTGATTTTCTCAAAAACCCATAAATAATAATATTAAATTTTAGTGTCATATATACACATACATACACATAATAGTGTAACTCGCTTCATCACGAGTTATAATTATTTTTAAAAAAAATATATCAAGTATGCAAGTTAATACAAATTAAAAAGTTTATATAAATATCTAATTAAATAAATTAATAATAATTTTTTTAAAAAAATATTAATAACAAAAAAATTTAACAAATAAGAGATTAATATAGATTAAAATATTCAATTACATAAAACGATATATTCATCCATTAATATTTATTGAGCTTGTATATTTAAATCAATAAAAAATAAATCTATATTCTAAAAAATTAATGACTTGAAAGATAAATAAAAATAAAATTCATTGAATATACTCATGCCATAAAACATATTCTGCAAGCCCAAACACATCAATAATATTATTTTAAAATAAATATTTTGATTTCAAAAATAAATTTAATTTTTATAAATATAAAAGAATCATAAATGAAAAAATCATGAAAAATACGTAACATAAGTTATGAGATCGAAATAAATTCATATATATATATTTTTAAGAAAATTACAAAATCAATATTAAAAAGAAATTCAAAATGATAAGATTGTACAAAGTTGAATCTCTAACAAGTTAAATGTGAAAAGATGAAATAAAAAAAAATTAATTATACAAAATAATATAAAAAATTTAGGTTGGAAAAAAAATTAAATAAAGGGAAACTTTTTTCAATTAGAAGGTTAAATTGAATTCAAAAACATCTATAATATAAGGAAAAACAAATCAAAAGAATGACGGTAAAAGAGAAAAAAAATAAAATAACAAAAGAATTGATTGAATAATGAAATTGAAAGCTAAAAAAACTTTAAAAACAATGGTAAGAAAAAAAATACAAGTACCAAAATGAAAAACCAAACATATGAGAAACTGTAATTGAATAAAGACAATAATTTAATCCGAACCCGATGGATGTTGACCCAACCCGACCAAACTTGAATGGATATTTGTTTTCATGGATAATTGATAGAGTATTGGTATTGTCAAAACCGAACCAAAACTTGCTCAAATCTAATCTAAAATCCACACATACCTAACATGATATATATATATACATACATACATATACATATACATATACATATATACGTGTGTGTGTGTGTGAACTATTTTATTTTTTAGTAATTAATAAATGATAATAGATAATGAATATTAATTGAGTATATAAAATCCAATGGATAATTTATAAATATTTATTTTTTTTTACTTCATAGATAATAAGTAGAGTATAAATAACAAGAAACCTGACCCATAAATACCAATTTTCATCCCTATAATTGAAGGATTAAATTGAAAAAAAATAATTTTATAAAAAAAATTAGAACTAATTGAGAAATTAAAATAATGAAGATTGAAATTAAAAGAAGAATATATGATAAATTGTAATTAAATGACTAAATTAAAAAGGAAAAAAATTCTATAAATAGACTAAGAAGAAAATAAAAAATTAAAAAAATAGGACTAAAATTAAAAAATTAAAAACAAAAAAAGATAATTATGTACATTACTTTTGAGAAGAGAGAAAAAAAAATCAAATGACATATAATGAATTTAATTACCTTTAGACACCACATGTTATTCCATATTAAAAAGGACACAATTATGCATGAAGGGAGATGATGAAAAGCTGATTTAGCCACCGAGTGACAATCCAAACATTACCTGAATGACATGAATGTCACATATTTATTGGTGTATTTTGAATATGTATTAACAACTTTACTATCTAAAAAATTAATAAATAATATAAAAATAACAAAACTCCCCTTCCATAACTTTGATAATTACACTAAATATCCAAATGAAAATACAAAAAATATCCCAAAATATTAAACTTATTTTGTTTTCTTATCTTATCCCAAGTTGAATACATACTTTCATTATTAAGAAAACTATGAAAAGTCAATACAGCTTTTCATTAATAACTTTAATTTTTGTAGATTATAGAGGTAAGTTTGTAATTTTACTATTAAAAACAAAAAAAATATTTTGGGATATTTTAATAATAAATAGATTAGTAAAAAAGATTAAAAGAAAAAACCCTTAAAACCCTGCCCTGGCAACCCAAAGATCAAGGACAATTTTGCCAGCACACTTTCACAGTGTATAATAAAAGCACTTTGCTTGCATGCACAATGATCCAAGCAATGAAACGTCAACATGCTTTATATGTTTTGTTAATATATAATACACATAAATAGATACCGATTATGAAATTTGTCATTTGTTTTTAAGATATCAATAAATAATAAAGTAATTTGATATTAAAAAATAAATTCATCATTAATATAAATGCTATTTACCACATACAAAGTTAATAATAAACTTAATTCTAAATTAAGAATGTCATGGATTAACCAAACATGCAAATAGAAAACCTTTTAAACATAATTACTAAGTTAATTTCCTGGAAATAAAATGAAATCTTGTAGTTATTTCAACTAAGACTAATTTTATAATTCCTATCATGATCACAATACTTATATAGTATTTAATTATTGTTTTAAAATAAAAAAATAAAAAAATAAGATAAAAAAATAAAAATAAAATTGTATTTAATAATGATATATAAAATAAAATGACTGATATTTTTATCTAGTTTTATAATTCCTATCATGATCACAATACTTATAAGGTGTTTGATTATTGTTTTGAAATTAAAAAAAAAGAAAGATAAGATAAAAAGAAAGTTAAGATAAAATTATATTTGATAATAATATATAAAATAAAGTGATTGATTTTTTTTTATCATTTTTCATCTAATTTTATAATTCCTATCATCTTCACAATACTTTTTGATCAAATTGTATTTGAAAATGATATATAAAATAAACTAACAATTTTTTTTATTTTTTTTTATTATGGTAGACAAGATAAAATAAAATATTAAAAATTTTATTTCATCCTTAATATGTGTTATTATAAAACTTGCATATTTTAAAAATATTTTAATTTTTTTTATTTTAATTTATATTAAGTGTTTAAATTAATAATATTATAATAACCTTACATATAAAACCAGGATGAGTCATAAAAGGATTAACATGGGTTACTTTGATCTTTTTAATTTTCTTAAAATAGTATAATTTTTTATTTCCCCCTAGCTACAATATTTTATTTGCCTCGAAGCTAAAAAAAATAATTGTTGGCCAAGATTGTTTATATCTTTATATTTTTTGCAAGATTATGAAATGACTTTTCTACCGTTGCATTCAAGAAAAAATAAGGAAAGCATCTAGGGGTAATTTTATCTTTTCATGTTAGTTTTTTTTTTAATGCTATAATCACGAAATGATGGTTTGAACTTTTCACTCTGATTAATTAATTTTTAAATTAAATAATAATTCGAGAGTAAGATACGACAATGATCTTATAGTGCATTTATAGTATATCCCTATGGTCAAATATATTGTTTCACCGTATCATTAGAAGTGTTGTCTCGCTCCATTTTTTATGGTGCAATGTGTGGTAGTGGTAGATGAAGGGTTTTTTGCATATGATAATTTTTTTCCTTGCTACTTTTCTCTCTCCGAGTAAAAGTGCATATCTATCCTCTTTTCTTTTCATTTCTCAATTTTAGTTCTTAGGTTCTTTTGTTGTTTATTTTTGTCCTCGGCCCTTTTGGAAAAGTTTTTGATGTTTTCAATTTCGACCTTGAATTATAATTTGTCATGAATTATTGTTTCAATTTGATCCTTATTTTTTTATTTTTGATTTCTAATTCCTAACTTTTTTTTTTAAAGTTTTGTTGTTTTCAATTTCATCATTCAATCAAAGTTTATATATATATTTTTAATTTAGCCCTCATTATTTTGATTTTCTTTTCCTTTTGTAATTTTTTTTTCATTTCAACTTAACACTTTAATGTTACCTTTTTTTATGCCCTTTAATTTATTTTTTTATTTTGATTCTCAAAATTTTGATGCCCTTATTTTTTTAATTATAATTTTTGGTGTTATAGATTATTTCACTAGTTTTATTATTTGACATTTGATTTGTTGGATTTCATGATTTTTTTTCATTTGCCCTGCTTTCTATATAATAACATGTGTCATGAGTTTTAAGAGCTGATATAGTTAGAGATTTCTTTTTTCTTTTTTCTTCTCATTGTCCTTTACAATTTTATTATTATATATTATTTTTTTTCAAAAAATATTGGTTTTGTATTTAATGTTGGAATGCTTTTTTATTTTATTTTATTTTATGCCGATGAGCTTTATTTTATAAAAAAAATAATTATTTTGAAATAATATTTATGATATGTCTTGCCTTGCATAATTTAATTTAATTTTCTTTTCTTTTATTCATTTAGTTTCATATATATTTCTATTTCTATTATTTTTTTAATTGTTGATTATTGATTTATTTTATTAAATGCTTGGATAAATTTTTTTTATCAATATTTTGATTTTTTTTTATGTAAAATAATATATTAAAATAGCCTGTTTAATTAGATTTTTCTTGTTTAAAAAATACATTATCCAAGTATCATGTAAGGATGGTAAATGTTAGGGGCGGGGGGTATTCTTGCGTGGACATGATGTGGCCATGATGTCACAATGCGACGTCCCCTTGATAAATATAATATCCATAACCCACTTACTGTTATAATAACACTTTACATGCTTCTCACTTTCACTTTTGGGCCCTAATTAAGTGAGAGATCGGGCACGGGGTGGCAAACTCCATCATTTCTTTTTTTGTCTCTGTTTATAGGTAGCCATTATGCCACTTAGATTCGTTCCCTATTTTCTTACTTTCTTTTTTTTCTGTAGGGAATAAATAAATAAATATATACATTGCTGCTTTAATCACCTTTATTCTTGCCTTGGCCAAGGAATTTGCTTCCTTCGGTTCCCATTTTGTTTCTTCAAGTGGTCTCCCAAGCACATCATTCTTTTGATTCGATGACACTTCACAAAGGAATAGGGTTGGTCCTCGTAAGGATTCTGAAAAACAAAGAGTCCTACCTTGTTTTGATAACAAGTTTTTCGAAAGAAAAGGCAATGTGATTCAATTTTGCTCAAGGAAAGGGCAAAAAAAGAGACTATTGGTTGTAATAATGAATGTGCAAAATTGATCTTGCAAGAAAAACCCATTGGCTTGGGTATTGAAAGCAAAATTGTATTTTTCTTATGATATAATTGTTTTTAACATAGCTGTGTGGGGTTTAATTTGTTATTTTTCCTTTTCATGCATAGTAAAATCATTATTATACCTTAGAATTTAAATATTCTTATGCTCTGTACTTGGGGGTGTTTAGATACTTTTCTTTTATTGGGTATAGTGCAATTACTTTAATACTCTTACAGATACAAATAAAAAAAATTAAAATTCTTTTATAAGAGTGTTTTGGTCATTTTCTTATTGGTTTTGTTATTTGTTTTGAGGTTTATCGAGAGTATTATTATAATTATTATATACTTAATATTATTTTTAAAAAATCTTTTGACTTGTACAACACACATGTGAATGTGTGGATGACTCCACACCATTTAAGTAGTACATAAGTGTAGTTTGATTACAAAAAATATTTTTCTAGAGTAGCTTTTGAAAAATCTTAACATCCTTTAATCAATGATGTGGCGTGTGTGGGCAAAACACCACTAGTTTGACGCCAAAGACCATTTCTTTTTCTTCTTCTTTTCTTTCTCTTTGCCTTGAAATTTGCATCATCCATGCAAACTTTTAAAACAACCCTTGCCATTTTTTTTCCTTTATATTTGGTCTATATCCTTTTAATCACTATTTTTTTTAATTTTGGAATAAAATATAAAATTACAAGTATTTTTTGTTTTGACCATCCTGCCATTTTTTAATCTATGAATAATGTATCAAATTATAAATTATTTTCAATTTCACCCCTATCATTTTTAAATATATTGATCTATAAATAATATATCAAATTCTAAATATTTTTAATTCCCCTTGGAAAATGTTAATTTGTTGACTAATTGTTGAGTGGGTAGCCAACTCTTGACTTAATGACAATCCTTATCTTTATAACTGAACAAAACATCATTGTTAGAATTCAAATAGATTTAAATCATTAAAGTTCTAGGAAATTGTCTCATCTTTTCAAAAAAAAAGAAAAGAGAGGGTCTTTTAGACTTCTAGAACTCAAGATATGTGTTGAATATTGAATAATATCTAGGCTGCAGGATAAATTCTGACTTCTCCACTATTGCTAAGATTTGGACTTTCAAATAGTATAAATATTTTAGGTCTGTATCTTAGTTTTTTATCCATATAAAGTAGGCTCAAATCTAAATTTTATAGCTCTAGATATGACCCAATGACTGAATAGTGTTCCAATTTGGATTGAATCAGTATCTCTTTGATGATGATGATGATAATGATGATGAATTGAAGAGGATTTTGAGATGTAAGATATAATGTAAGGATTAAATAAGGATATAATAATTATCAAGGTTAAAGGATCTACTAATGGTATTTCAAATAAATATAATATAAAATCTTTTTATTACTTAACTAGAAACTACACGTAAAGAAGGTTCCCATCGGATTATAAATTATTAATATGATTACATTAGAAAAATACTAATACTTGCAAATGTTGTTAGGTGTTCATGATTATAACTTATGTTAACTACAAATCAAGTTTCTTTCATATCAGGAGTGTCGGTTATACTATGCGATTAGGTTATAGAAGTGCCAAGTATTTGTCGTACCAAGTGGTATACAACATAAATCTAAAATAACCATTTAACAAGCAAAGTATTAAGAGTAAACAAGATAACAAATATAAAACATGTTAGTATCAAACATTAAAGTCTATTTTTAGTTTATACTATATTTATTTTTACACCATTAGTGTAACCTTTTTACCTTGATATAATAAACTTAATTAAACATAATGAAAGAAGAGAAATATAAATAAACAAGATAAGAATGTAAATAAGATATAAGTTAACTAAGTAAAGGAAATAAAATGAAAGCCATAAATAAGAGATTAATGAAAGCGAAACTTAAACATTATAAAAATATAAAGAACAAGAGCATGATCTTAATATGAAAACTAAGATGCCTAAATGCATGGAAAATACTTTTTTTTTTATAGGCTAAAATTTAGAACTATTGATTTGATGAATAATTATTAAGTGAGTGGCTAACTCTTGACTTAGTGACAATCCTTATTTTCTTATCTAAATAAAATATCTTTGCTAATATCAAAATTTGAATAGATTTGATTCATAAAAATTTTAGGAAATTTTCTCAGCTTTCCAACAAAAAAAATAAGGTCATTGGACTTCTAGAACTTAAGATATATGTTAAACACTGAACAATATTTGGGTTATATGATAGATTCAGACTTTTATGATATTGTTAAGATTTGGACTTCCACAACAGAATTGAGTCTTGCATTCTATATGAATGTTTTAGACATATTTCTTAGCTTTCTAGCCATATAAACCAAATTAAAATTTAAGATTCACATCTCCAAATATGACTTAATGACTAAATAGTGTTTCAGTTTGGACTCAACTAGCATCTCTTTTCTAACTTTATCCTCTCTTTATCTTTTCAATTTCAGTAGTTGACCTCATCTATCAATCATTTTATTTATATGATAGACTTGTATTTAAAATGAATATTTACCATAAATTAAAGGTATTTTATATTTATTAGATGTGATATTATAAAACACGTTTTAGTTAAGGAGTTATTGATACTTTAAGTGCAAAATAATGATATAAAATCTTGATAAAAATATACTTTTAAGTACTAATCAATTTTAATGGTTGAATAGTAACTAAAATTGTACCACCACTAAGCTTGAGATAACCAATCATACCACCTACCAAGATTATGCATTTTTATGCATCTGATTAGTACTTAAAAGTGTATTTTTTATATCAAGGTTTTATATCATTATTCTGTACATGGAGATTTAATAATTCCTTAACTAGAGTATGTTTTATGATAACAATTTTGATAAAATTTATGGTAAATGTTTATTTTAAATTCAGACCTATCTTATAAATCAAAAGATTGATTGATGAGTTTAACTATTGAAATTAAGAAGAAAAAAAGAAGACTAAGCTTAGGAAATAGATGTGATTAGTATTTAAAAGTGAATTTTTATCAAGGTTTTATATCATCATTTTATACTTGAAGTATCAATAACTCCTTAACTAAAGTATATTTTATAATAACATATCTTATAATATAAGATACCTTTAATGTGTGGTAAATGTTCATTTTAAATGCAAGCCTATTATATAAATAAAAAAAATCGATTGATGAGTTTAAGAATTGAAATTGAAAGGACAAAAAAATGGCCAAACTTAGAAAAGATATGTTGGTGCAGTCCAAACCAAAACACTATTCGGTAATTGGATTATATTTAGAGCTGTAAATCTCATATTTAGATCCACTTTATATATATATGAAAAGGTAAGACATAAACCTACAATTTTTATAGGAGCCTAAGATTTAAAAAGGCTATTTTTAAGTCTAAATTATAGCAGCAATAAAGAAGTTCAAATTTATCCTATAGCCTGACACTGTTCAGTGTTTGGCCCATATTTAGAGTTCTAGAAGTCCAAATGACCTTCATTTTCATTTTTTGGAAAAACTAAGATAATTTTCTACAACTTTTATGTTTTAAAGTGGTTCTAATTCTAACATTATCAATGACGTTTTAGGTAGACAATAGAAGATAAGGATTGACATTAAATCAAGAGTTAACCACTCACTCATCAATTAATTATTAAATTAATAATTCCTAATTTTAGCCTATAAAAGGAGGCATTTATCATACATTTAGGCATCTTGGTTTCCATATCAAGTTCATGCTTTTGCTTTCTCTCTTTGTATTTTTTGTAATGTTTATGTTTTGCTTTCATTAATATCAAGTTTATACCTTTCATTTCTTTCCTTACCTTGGTTAGCTTTTATCTTATTTATGTTTTATTTTATTTATTTATTTTTCTTTCTTTTATTATATTTAATTAAGTTTATTATGTTAAGATAAAAAGGTTATACTAATGGTGTAAGAATAAGTATAATGTAAACTTAACATGGACTTTAATGTTTGATACTAACATGTTTTTTTATTTATTATCTTGTTCACTCTTTAATATTTTTCTTATTAATTGACCAATCTACATTTATGTTGTATAACACTTGATACAACAAATGCTTAATACTCTTATAACCCATACTATATGGTATAGCTGACTCCTAAGCTATGAAAGAAACTTGATTTGTTGTTAACATAAATTATAATCATGAATCATATTAACAATTTGTAATATAAAGGATAAAATAAAAAAATTATTCAATCATAAAAAAATATAAATATAAAATAATGATCAAAAGAATGATAACCAAATTAAAAAAGAAAAACAATTGAAAGTGTGGAGAATTTTGAATTGAACGGCTAAGTTGAAATAAAAAATAAATTTTACAAAATAATTAAAAGAAGATACCACAAAAAAAGACCAATTTTTTTTTTAAATAATGAAATAAATATTTTGATTAAAATACTTAATTGAAAATAATTGAAATTTTAGAAAAGAGATAAGAGGAAAATGAAGAGAAAAAAACCAAGACCAAATATGAAAAATAAAAAAGTAAAAAAATCTAGATTGAATGATAAAATTCAAAAAAAAAATTACAAAAGAGCTACGAATGAGAATTGATATAAAAATATTCTTAGCTGGTGGGACTGATGTAACCATATTATTCGATAGTTTTACCCACATCAACCTAATATTTTATCCATGTTTTATATGTAAAATGCCTTGATATTCTTTGTTTTATGTTTTGAAGGCACTTATGGATGAAAGATGCAAAAAGAAATTAATTGGAAGATTTGATGTTTAGTCAATGTTTTGTGTAGAACGTGAGTTCTAAAAATTGAAATGAAGTGATTCTAGTGACATTAAAAATCTAACATCCATACCTTTCTGGAAATGTAATGGAAGAAAAGTAAAAAGAAAAAGATCATGGAAATCACATCTTTCAAAGTCAAATCTTGCATTTTGCCATTATTGATCTTTATCCATTTAAAATTCAATATCTAGAGCTATATAAGTCCAATTGATGCTCAATTTGTTTGGATTCCTGACTCAAAGCGCTATAAATACTTCAAATTTTAGACAAAAAATATGTCATATGAGAGTGATATAATTTTTCAAAGATGACAATCAAATTCTGTCATGAAACAGGTTTCGTGAAGAAACGAATTCAAATTACATTTCGAAGCTTCTAAACTGACATCAAAGTTTTTATATTAGAAATTTAGCTCCTCTAAATTAGAGCTTGAAGATTTCATGCAAGGCTATTTCTTTTTTTTAGAAAAAATAGTTATTGAAGTACTTAAATGTAAACTATCAACTTAAAGGAGGACTATTTTATAAAATAAAAATTAGGGTTTTTTGGCATATAAAAAGAAAGAAAGAAGCGGCTGACAGCAAGTAGAAAAGAGGGAGAGTAAAAGAAGGCACCAACCAACAGAGAATAAACACAAATTCTCTCCTCAACAAACCCAAAAATCATGCTCTCTTCATTCTTTAGGAGTAGTTGTTCAATAGTTATATAAGGCTAAGTTCTTTTCTTGGTAGAAAGGACACAACAAACCTTCAAATTTCAAGAACGTGAGATTTATTCTTTATTTTATTTTCAGTTTATGTTATGAATGAGTATGATTATTTTCCTATATATATTTCCTATGATTATTGTTGATAATTGCTAGAGCGGACTCTAAATTATTATTGTGAACAATCTATTGCTAAGTTTAATATAAAAACCGGAGTTGTGATATACGAACTAGTAAAACAACTAAACTTGATAATTATGGCAGAACTACATTATTAAACTTAAGAAGAACATTTGAATAAAGTGACACAAGCTACGGACAACTTGTATGTTCATCTTGATAAAATTATCGAGTTCTTAAAGTTGACATTAAATTGAATCATTAGTGCGGACACTTTGATTGTTTATTGGTTAGGATTGGTTATATGACAAATTCGTTAATTAATCAATGTTAAGAAAAGATTAAAAAATTTTAGAACATAAACTATAATTTTCATTTCAAGGATTGATTCTAATTTTCATTGGTGGATATATGCTTGCGATCAAGGTTTATTTTCTTGATAAATTTCAATTTTAATTGTTTTTGTTTGCTAGTTTAATTTCTTCTATATTTTAGATCATCACAAATCAACTTCCCTCAAATTGCATAACGTATAACATAAAAATCTAAACAAAATCTTCCTCGTGGAATCGACCCTTTGCTTACTTTATACTATCTTGTGTGTTGTGTTTTAAATTGGGGTAATTAATTTATGTAATCGTGATATCACAATAGGGACTACCTTTTAATTTAATTTCCAGACACAAATTTAGAGGGAGGAGAGAGAAAAGAGAACAAAAAAAAAATTGCTTAAGCAACAATTCATTGAGAAAAACCAAACACATGTCACTATTAGAGGATGAGGACATCACAAGGAATCTAATGACATGATTGAAGATACTTTTTCACTACCATAGGATGTCATCTAAGCTTTGCAGAGCCCTTCCACATGCTTCCACTTTACTAGCACACATCTAATAGACTTTAAAATTTAATAATTTTTAATCTATGCAAAATACTAATTTACCATTCTACTAATTTGCTTACAACACAAAAGCCATTCTGAAAAATCCAAAAATACCCCCAAAGAAAGCCTAATTTTTTTTATTCCAATAGTAAGTTAGTAATTGAACTAAAAAAATTGAAATCTCAAAAAAGCCCTTAGTAACCAATTATTTAATTTTTACCTCTAAGGGTAGTGAATGTATTTGACTAATCTAAAAAATATGAGAAGACTTCTATACCCCCAATAAAAATGTTAATGACAAATGAATCATATAGAAAACTCTATTTTTCCTCTGAGTTTAGCCTTTTAAATTGATTTGGTGAATGTCAAAACTATCAAATCACTATTATAATAGTGTTTTGTGTTTATAGCTACAATATTTGTCTCATACCTTATATATATATATATATATAATATTAGCGAGTCACATTTCAATATCTAAAAACAATTGTGAATCTAAGAGTGTTAGGGCAACTAGAACTCCTTTAAGTTAAAATAAGTTTTTAAACCCCCTCTTGCTGTAAGAAAAACTTCAAAAAAATGCTAATAAAACGACCATTCTAAAATTGAAATATTACATTTTAGCCTTCTAAAGCACTCTAGTTCGGATTAATTCTAATATGTGGTTGCACTTTGGGTAATGCATTATTTATTTATTGATATAGTTCTTGCTTTTAGCTATGATTTTTGATGCAATAAAGAATGTTTCCAATTATGGTTATCACTATATATTTGTGCAAGGTGGAAAATTCATAACTTTCCTTAATATAATAGATGTATTTGCTTATAATATTATTCTTTCCATGAATGCCTAATTGTAAGATTATTGTCATACAAAATTGATGGGCTAAGATTTATTGGGAATTATCATATTGGTTGTGGCTGAGATGACCAAAAGATTGATAGTTTTTTCTAAGTACAGGTGTTAAAGTAATAAGTAACCCAACAAGATCGGAGTCAAACCACAAGGAGGTTAGCTATGTAAATTATAAACAATAACAAGTTAAAGAAGATTTTGAGATGCAAGAATAGTGTAAGGATTAAACAAAGATAAAAAAAAATATCAAGATTAGATGATCCACTAATTGTATTTCAAATAAAAATAATATAAACTCTTTTTATTACTCAACTGGAATCTACACCAAGAAGGTTCTAATTGGATGATTTGTCATTAATAGCTCATTATAAATTATTAACATGATCATATTAATTATGTTATTTAAATAACACCAAAATTTTAAATATTTTTAGAAATTCATGATGTTAACTTATGTTAACAACAAATTAAGTTCTTTTCATAGCACAAATGTAGGTTATACCATACAATTGTGCTATAAAAGTGTTAAGCATTTGTTGTACCAAGTATTATACAATATAAATCTAAATTAATCATTTAACAAGCTAGGTAATAACAATTAATAAGATAAAAATAATAAGACATGTTAATAGCAAGTTTAAGATATAAGCATTGAAGTCTGTATTGAGTTTATATTATACTTATTCTTACATCATTAGTGTATCATTTTCACATTAATATAATAAATTTAGCTATATATAATGAAAAAGAGAAGCATAAATGAACAAGATAAGAACATAAATAAGATATAAATTAAATAAGTAAATGAAAGAAAAGACATAGACAAGAGATTAATGAAAGCAAAACTAAAATATTACAAAAATATAAAGAAAGAGAGCAAGAATATAGTCTTGATCTGAAAACTAAAATGTCTAAATGTATGAAAAATACCTCTCTTTATAGGCTAAACTTTAAAATTATTAATTTGTTGATTAATTGTTGACTAGGTGGTCTTATCTTAACTTAGTGACAATTCTTATCTTTTTATTAGAACAAAACGTTATTGCTAATATCAGAATTTGAACAAATTATTTGCATGAAAGTTTTAGAAAATTATCTCAGCTTTCAAACAAATAAAAAATCAATATATTTGGACTTATAGAACTCGAGATATGAGTTAAATAATAAACAGTGTCTGAGCCATAAGATAGATGCAAACTTCCTCGTAGTTGCTACAATTTGAACTTGAAAATAATCTTTTTGAATCTTGAACTCTTATGAAAGTTTTAGCCTTATATTTTAACTTTCTATCCATATAGAGTAGACCTAAATTCAAGTTTTAGAGTTCTAAGTATGATCTAATAACCGAATGGTGTTCTAGTTTGAACTAAACCAACATCTCTTTTCTAAATTGAGTCCTCTATTTGTCTTCTCAATTTTAGTAGTTAAATTCATCAATAAATCCCTTAATTTATATGATAGGCCTGCATTTAATATGAATATTTAACATAAATTGAAGGTATCTGATATTATTAGATATTTTATTATAAAACATGCTTTAGGTAAGGAGTTCTTGATACTTTAAGTGCAAAATAATGATATAAACCTTGATAAAAAAAATATATTTTTAAGTACTAATAAGTGGTCCTGTGACTCCTTGGCCTTGTTACCCTATAACTTTATGGCTCCTTGACAATAGTTTATTGGGTGTGGCTCTATGGCCAGACACCAACACCATGGGCTTATCACCTTATTAGACCCAACATTTATATACTTGGGTTTAATCATGTGCTGAGTTGAAGGTAACATGAGTCTAGTAGGTTGCTGAACCTAATACACTTGAATTCAGCCATGTGTTGAGACTAAGACAATGTGGGTTTTGCACATTGCAAAACCCAATACACCTGGTTTCATTCAAGCAACGTGGGTCTAACATATTGCTAGACCTAATATAATTAGGTTCATCCACATGCCAAGTTCAATGCAATGTGAGTCTAGAAAGCCGTTAAACTCAACATACTTGAGTTCAACCATGTGTTGAACCCAAGATAATATGGATCTAGTAAGTTATCACACCCAATATAGTCGGATTTAGCCTAAAGCAAGAGCTTAGCCCTTATTGGCTTAACTAAATTTTGTATTATACTCTCATTACACTCCTCAGTGTATAAAAATCTCAAGGGTCTACCATATTTATCTCTCATGGATATATATATATATATATCCATCATTAAATACTATTACGAAAAAAAACATAACTTCCCCTACTCTTCATAAAAGTATAAGACTCAAAGGCTATAAATACTTTATAAATCTCTTAAGCTTCAGGTTCATAATTTTTTCATTCTCAATATTTTTAGAGTCCATTTTAATAAAAATATCACTATAATTTCTCTTTTTATAAATATACTTACATAAGTATGTAAGAGTATTCATATCTACCGAATGAAATTATTTGCAAGTGTTAGCCACCTTAGCTTTTTAGGTATCAAGTTTTAACTACCAGCCACTATGGCTAAAAAAATATATCAGATTGCTAGAACTAGAAATTAACCATTTATCCAACATATAATCTTGCTCCAAGCTATTTTGATTTTTTAGGACATCATCATAAACCTCTTACCATGTTTTCCTGTAATTATATAGAAAGCTAAAGGTGTTTAGACTTTCACTATAGATTACGAGGGGAAGTATTGCTTCTTTGAACATTTTTTTCTTTTATGTTTTTTATAATTTGGTCCTTCAATTTACTTTTTTATTTGATCCTTTAAAATTTCTTTGATTTGCTAATGGTTTTGGTGATTTATTTTTCATACTTACATATAGTAATCTCAAGGTGAAAAGAAAATATTATGTTGCTTAGTTAATTCTTAGTTTGGTGAAACAAAATTTAATTTTATTTATTTAAAATAATTAAAGTTTCAAGGATTGAATTTGAAATTTAAAAAAATATTTAGTATTTGTTTCTTAACTCTAGAATTGATGTAGTTTTTGATATAAAAAGAAATTGGATAAATGTGTAGAAGCTAGTGGGATACTTTAAGAGAGGCAATAATAAAGAAAATTGATATTCTTAATTTTTTGTTTATCATATTGTGTTACACTTATTTTTATATTATTAAAGAATTAGTAGATAGTTTTAAGAATAAAAAATATTTTTTAATCATTTTTTTGCTAAAAATATCTTTCTTTAATGAATTTTTTAATTTCTATTTATTATTATTATTACCTTGACATATTCCATTAATTTTTTTACAAATCAAATTAAAATCTACACATATTTTTTGTTCAATTTGTAGTAAAAATCGATGAAAATTAATTAAAAAATAATGGTATGATTAAAACAAATTAGAAATTTTAGATAAAATTAAAATAGCATATAAATCGTAAAATTTACTTTTTAGGTTAAAAAACACTAAAAACCCATATGTTTTCCTTACGATAGCCTTTTAATTATTAAAGGTAATGCGACGTTATCATTTTTTTTTTTTGGCAATTTTTACTCATAAAATTCCAGGTTTCAATACATTTCCAGATTCTAGAATCCCAGATGTAACAGTACAAAACGAAAAACATTTTGGTGCTGTAAACATTCTTTGAAAAGAAAGCATCACATCAAATCAAATCAAAGAATTTCTTTTTTCTTTTTTCTTTTTTTTTTTGAAAAAATGGGAAATGATTGTTCCCAATCCAATCGGTAAAAGAAAGGATGTTTTAATTTAGGCATTGGATGGTGAGTGTGTCGGTGACAGAGAGAATGGCGGTCTCTTTTCTTTTCTTTTCTGACAGAAGTAGCTGACATGTATGCAGGTACCACTCACCTGAACAATTGGTACCGTGCTTCTGTCTGGTTGGTGGCGCGTGCTTCAGACCCTTCCTCTTCTGTACTGCTACTGACTAGCCTATATATGTTCTCTACTGTTTCTGGGCTCTGGTTTTCTGCTTATGACCGACTCTTGCTCGTTTCTCAACTTTTTAGTGGAAGTTTGGCATTGTATGGTGAATGGAAAACAGATCGTGATCCGAGTAACAAAATAGATTATTTTTGTTTTTATAAAATTAAAATTTAAAATGTAATTATATATAAAGTTTAGTGTAAAAAATATAAGTTATTTAACTAATGAAATACTTTTTTGCATAATTAGATAAAAAACAAAAATTCTAACAATAACAAACGATATCTTACTCTTTGTTTTTGGTTGGAAGTTTTAACTTGTTTGAAATAGCTATAATTAAATTTATGTTTATTTTATTTAGAGATTAATAAAAAAAAAATTTAGGTTTTTGGATTAATTATTTCTATTAGAATAATATTTTTTATGTTTTTTATTGGTATTAATTTAATCATATTTGAACTGAATATGACTAAGCCAATCAAAACACAATCAATTAGGTTGAATAGATTTAATCAAATCAATGTTTTTTCTAGTTCAACAAAAAACCTACCATGATTTAGGTTCAAGAGTCTTGATTTGTTAGATTAACTTGTCAAATTAAGTCAATTTAATTATTATAACTAAATCTATTATTAGTCATTTTTTAAAAATGTTTTTTTGTCATAATAGCATCTAAATTCTAAATAATAGTAGAAAGAATAAACTTATTTAAAGAGAATGCATTAAGAACACTTTCTTGTTAAAAAAGTGGAGTTTGTTTGATTGATAGAGCTTATTGAAATGTTAGTACATTATTTATTTTTAGAAGAGATGTTGTTTCATTTCAATATGGTGATGCAACAATTACAAATCATGATCTTATTATTCAAGCATAATATGTATAAGCATAGTATGTATAATTATAGGACTAATTAAAATGATACAAATTGATAATATAACCAATAACTTAATTATATTAAAGACATGAATCAATACAATTAGCATAAATCATGATTATATTGATTCTTTTCAGAATTTTCATATCTTTGTTTGTTGTCACTCCCTCTTCACCTAGACTCGGCCTAGCTTAGCCTAGTTTGACACTTAAGTTGAAGAATTATACCTTGGAAGTGGTTTAATGAAAATATCAATTACTTGCTAGTGAGAGGAAACAAAAGATGTAAATAGATCACCATGAACAACTTTCTCTTATGCATAATGATAATGAAGCTTAGTGTGCTTGGACTAGGTATGGAAAATCAGATTAATAGTTCTACGTAAAACACTCGGATTATCATATTATAAGCTAGAAGCTTATATAAGGGGAACATCAATGTCACATAGGTTGAAAGAGAGCCATGTAAGTTCAACGATTGTATATGCCATAGCTCGATATTCTATTTTTATACTGAACAAAGCAACCCATGGTTGCTTCTTTACACTTTAAAAGATACAATTGCTAACCAAAAACATACATTTCAAAAGATATAATGGGAACAAGGCTAAAGTTCTTGATAGCCAATCATCCGTAGATGGATAGACAAACAGAGAGGATTAATGCATTGTTGGAGAAGCATCTTTGACACTATATGACAACAACATAATGAAACTAGCTTGAGCTACTTAATAGTGCATAATTTAGTTATAATCTTCATAAATCATCAAAGACAAAGTTGAGTCTATTTGAGTTAGTTTTAGGGATGCAACCCCAAACTCCAGTGGAGATAACAGTTTAAAATATTAGAGGAAGGAGTCTAGTCATGTACAGGTTTGCGAAGGAGAGGTAGGAACTCTTTGAGCAAGCACAAGACAATTTACGAAGGGCAAGTAAGTGTATGGTGAAATATGCTAATTAGAAGCGGAGACATTTGGAGTTTGATATTGGTGATAGGGTGTTGTTAAAGTTAACTCTACAGATATGGAAAAAGATTGTTAGGAAAAATTATCATCGTGGATTAGTGTCAAGGTATGATGGGTCGTTTGAGGTGATGGGGAAAATGGGCACTGTTGCGTATAGACTGAAGCTATTAGAAAGGTATAAGCTTCATCCTATATTCCATGTTAGTTATTTAAAGCCTTTTCATGAAGATCTTGAGGATATGAAAAAAAAAGTACATCACTAAGGGCTCCACCTACAATTCAGAAGCAATTTAAGTGAGGAATAGGGAAGATTTTGGACCATAGGAGACTTGGTTAGCACAAGAAAAATCAACGAAATGAATTTCTTGTGAAATGGGCAAATGGTTAGGAGGTTTTGTGGGAGAGAGACATTGACTTGTGGTAGTTTAAGGACTTGGTGTAGCGTTATCTCAGGACTGATCTAATGAGGGCGTCAACTCCTTTTAGTAGGGGAGCTTTGTAACAACTTTAGGTGTGAAGGCGTGCCAATAGGTCACTACTAAGCAGTGGCATTACATAGGTGCATGGGTAGCATATGTAGGCAGTGCATATTTCAACAGTGAGTTTAATAAGGCATACGAACAACCGGTTCATGCTTCACACGATGCTAGACTTAGACGATAGACTGTCTAAGGCATCTTGGGTTGCACATGAGGGTTGACAGCTTGGAAAATCAGTTTGGACAGTTTGGTTTGTCACGTTGAAGACCAAAAAAGTTATGGGCAGTTACAAAGTAGTTACGAGGCAGTAATGAGGAAGTTAGCTGTCTTTTGAATATGTTGTCTAGAGTTCGTGGATTTGTTAAAGGGCTTGTTATAAGGATAGAATTTTCATCACAATCTTCATCCCCGTACGACAATCTAGTCCCGTTACTAGACTTAGCCTTCCTCCTAAGTCACTCATGCTTGCCTAAAGTCTAAGTATTTTACATACCCAAAGTTTTTCCCAAAAACTCTTACCAATTTCAGCAACCAAGAACACAAGTCAATGATCGAACACTACACAATAACAACATAAACAATTTATAGGAAACAACCCAACCTTTATTAATCCATCAGTAAAAGGAATATATATTAATAATGTATATGTGCTAACCTTGAACAACGAGTAAGAGAACAACTTGCCCAGTAAAAATTTGAAAAGGCATACAAATTAAGTGAATTATTCTTCAAAGTTCCACTCAAATAACGGAGAATCCACTTTACAGTTTTGCAATGACCAACAAAAGGTGTATGTATGAACTAACATACATAATGAACACTAAAGATAATTTGATCTTGTATCAAAGAGGTATTGCAGAGCCTCAACAATATTCTAGTAATGTGGTGGTTAAAGATTTGGATCATCATCCAATAAAATTTGGTACACCTTGATTTCTATAGAAGTGGAGATAGATTTATAGCATAACATTTATGCTTTAATCAAAATATCATAAGTACATTAGCTTGGTTTAAAAATAACCTACTTGAGGATGGATAAACTTTAATACCAAGGAAATAGTTAAGATTGCTAAGATCTTTGATTGCAAAGACATTGTTAAGCTAAATAATGAACCAGCTTAGACGGTCAAGATTATTCCCTATTAAAATCATGTCATCAATGTTATATATGTGCAGTGTTGCAATGATCATCCTTTTGAATTAGAATTTTTATGATTATGGGTGGAAAAACAATGCATTATTGTTTCTTATTAATTAAAAAAAATGAAGTCGTCACCTAATATTTTAGTTATTAAAAACTTTAAATTAAATGGTCCAGGAATTTGTTTAAGAGGATTGATTGTGTATATGAAGGACATATTACACCTAGTACATCTTACATAAGTTAAGCTAAATTATGTATTTGTTTAATATAAGCTAAGCTACTATTGAGTTTTGTAACAGTTGGTCTGTTTAATTGTTAAAGGCAGTTTACTCTAATATAGTGGATCATAGCTTTAGGGTCAAGCCTAGTCATTACAGAGTCAAAACATGTTTTTTATATTTTTTTTAATATTGAGAATAAGTTTGTAATTCTTGATATTAGAATAAACAAAATAATTTTTTTTGTTATTTTTAAAATGTAGATCATATTCTCATGGATTTCATAAATTGGTTATTAAATCTAAAAACACATGCAAAGATATTAACAAAACTATTTTTCTTGATTTCTAGTATTTAAATATGCTAAATCATGCCATGTATTTTTTTTAATTTTTATTATTTATGCAAATATAGTTATTTTATTTTATTTTTAAAAGACTTTGCCATATGCAATTTAAAATAAAGTTGTATTTTGTTAAAAGAAAGATTTTTGTTGTTTTTATGGAAGGGAATTGATTTATTTAATACTGAAAAAATACTTCATGTGTAGATCACAATTTAAAATATTAAATATGAGAGGATAAAAAAAATGGGAAATTCAAACTTAATTACAAAATGATCTTTACAAAATAAAAAATTTATTACAAAATATAGTAAAACCATGTTTGACAAGACACATATAAAATGTTTTTATCAAATTATTTTAAACATGATATCAACACAATGAAATATCATTTATTAACTCAAAACCAAACCACACTAAAAATCCACATCAATTTTATTAATTTCACCAACTTTATTCAAATTTCATGTTAATTCTAATAAATTTTTATATCTATTATTACTATATCCTAAAAATATATATGGTAAAGACGTTGGATCCAACTTGGTTTTGTTATACTTACGTACAAAAGAATTTACAACCAAAAACTCTTAAAGATGGATGATCTAGTTTCTTATCAAAAAGATGGGAAAAAGGTGAATCCCTGTCATGTGTTGGTGTTTGTAGTCTTATCTACAAAACAGCAGTAATAAAACAACCACACCAGTACCTTTTCGGAAAAGTTACATGTAGCATCATAGTAAGTCCGAGTTCTTGAATGTTCTTAGCTTTTCATTCAGCAATACCATTTTACTCAAAAGATTAACGACATGAAACTGATGAATAATCCCTTGACCGTCTAAAAACTCTGAAAATGTAGCATTTAAATATTCATCTCCCATCAGATTGAAAGATTTGAAATTTCCTTTCAAATTGGCGCTCCTTATATTTATGAAAATGGATAAATCAAGTGACAACATCAAACTTCTTCTTTAATGGATAGAGCCAAGTGAATCGAGTAAATTCATCAATAAAATTGACAGAATACCGAGAGATTTTACTGGAACAAAAAGGTGCAGACCTCATATGTCTGAATAAACTTTCATAAATGGCTTGTCACTGTGACAACTTGAATTGATAAACGAAAGCCGACAAGACTTTCATATTTGACAACTCTCATAGATAGGGTTGAACTTTTTTGAAGAACTACACTTTATTAGGCTCATGCGAAGGAGAAATTGAACAGCTTGATGATGAGGATATCCAAGTTGTTGGTGCCATTTATTTTCTGTCATCTTGGCAAAGCAAGTTGAAAATAAAGCCATTTTTCAATCATCAAGAGCGTATAGTCATTCCTTTCCACTCCTGGTTGCCACTATCTTTCCCGTTCTCATGTCCTTAACAAAGCAACCATTTGAGAATAATTCAATAGAGTAAGGCATATCAGTAGTTAGTAGACCAGTAAAGATTAAATCCTTTTTTTCAATATCAGGAGTAAGGAGTGAATTTTTTAATGAATAGTTTCAAGAGTTGCATCAATCTTAGCATAACTCGCATGTTTCCTTACAAGATAATCACAATTTGCAATCATGACAGAGTCATTACCAATCACAATTTGCAATCATGACAGAGTCATTACCAATAATGTAAGGTTTGAGGTTCTGTAATTTACCATCAATCCTAATCATATGTGCTAAAGTTACAGTATCTTGGAACCATTCAAAAATCTGATTATGTACAATGTAAGAGATTCTAATGCTTGTGGGATATCATTAGCTTGAAAGGAATGATTAAATCTATTGAAGTAGTTTAAATAAGTATTCCCATGTTTATCACAGATCTGACGAACTCCATTTACATTCTTGCTCAAATTTTCAGCGTCTTGTTGATCACTCTGAGAAGTTGCTTGTGACATGTTTTGCCTGTTATTGTTGTTTGTGTTTGGATGATTTCCTTGAAATCCATTCCTTTTACCTGATCCTTCACCTTGAACAAATCCATGTTCTTCGGAATTGAATCTCTGCTGAAAGTTGTTTCTCTTTTTACTCGAAGCTTGTTGGCAAAAAAAGGCAACGTGGGGCTCTTAAGATGAGCACCATAAAGTTAAAGTAGTTCTTCATAGCTTTGCAGCAAAGGCACCAAGCTTCTAGATGAAAGACATTACTTCAGTATAAGATTTTAATCAAATTTTATACCATTTCTATCATGTTCATGAGTTAATATAAAGTTGAGCTACCTTTTGAATTTTACATTTACTGCCTTCTAAGCCTTTACTCAAATCATTAGTTTGATAGTATTTTTTTGGTTGGAGAAGTTAGGTGTTTGCGTATTGTGCTTTAATATTATGAATGCTTTAAACTTAATTTGTATTGATTCTTATTTTGTGCAAGGCAATGGGGTGGTCAGTTCAGCATTAATTTGTTCAGTGAAGAACACTTTCTTCATAATCCTTTCATTTTCGAAGCCGTTCATATGTCAAAATAATTACCTACCAAATTGGAAGACACAACCAGCTCGGTTGCTAACAAATGATTGGAGACAGCAACAAAATTACGCCAGCTCTACTCTTTTTGGGGCTTTGGACATTACCACGGTTGTTTGATTTGGGGGCCTACCTAAAGAAAGGCATCTATGCCAGAAAAGTCCACGCTATTATTACCAATGTTTGCCATTACAAGTCACCATGTTTAAGATTTTCTAACGAAGTAATTATGCTTGATATTATAAGATTTGATATTGACACGTTCATCCAAGAGCATATTATTTCGTGACAAAGCAAAGTAAATATTCTCTTCAAGTTCATGTACCTTGATACTTTAATGAGCAAGAACGTCAATATATATATATATATAT
>SRLM01001498.1:51443-85397 GCA_015708895.1 Populus ilicifolia | reverse complement strand
TGGCAAGAAAGGAATGCAAGGACCTTTGCTGGAATATCTAGAACTCAGAATTTGGTCTTTCATCAAATCGAATGTATCATCCGTGATAAGCTTGATTTGATGAGGAACGTTCTACCAACAGATGAAAATAAAAGGATCCAACGAGCTTGGAGGGTTAATAACATAGATTCTTCATTTGATATTTAGCTGGTTGTATTGGTTTTCCTAGCGAATCAAGTTAGGTCTTGAGTTCAGTTCGGTGGCTAGCATGTAGCCATCTGTTGTTTTATGTTTCTACTCTCATTGTAAATCTGGGGTATGCCCCTTATAATCTTTTTATTGTTTTCCTTTAATATATACATCAACTTACCAAAAAAAAAAAAACATAATAAAGAAGAGAAACATAAATAAACAAGAGAAGAACATGAATATATAAGTATAGTAAAGGAAATAAAAGATATAAATAAGAGATTAATGAAACTATAACATGAAATAAAACTTAAACATTAAACTATAAAGAAAAAAAGCAAGGAAATAATAATTGACCAAATGAAAAATTAATGTCTTCTTTCAAGTATAGAAGTTTCAAAGTAATAAATAACCTGGCAAGACTAGGGTCGAACCACAAGAGAGTTAATTATAAAAATAACAATAATAATAATAATAATAAGTTAAAGAAGACTTTGATATGTAAGATTAATGTGAGAATTAAATAATGATAAAAAAATATCAAGGTTAAAGGATCCATTAATGATATTTCAAAGAAGTATAATATAAACTTTTTTTATTATTCGACTAGAAACTACACACAATCAAATAATTTATCCTTAATAGATCATTATAAATTTTTAACATATTCATATTAATTATCTTATTTAGGTAACACCAAACTTTTAAATATTGTTAGGAATTCATGATGTTAACTTATATTAATAACAAATCAAGTTTCTTTCATAACACAGATGCAGGTTATATGATACGATTGGCTATAAAAGTATCAATCATTTGTTGTACCAAGTGTTATACAACATAAATCTAGATTAATTATACTTCCAACTAGCTTATTACTAGTCCCTAGTAATCAAAATGTTAAAACAATTTGTTATATTCAAAAGTAAGGCATTAATCATTCAACTTTCATTAATCTATCCAAATAAACAAACTTTCATTAAATTTATATGTCTGCTTCATACTTCTTAAACAAAATATTTATAAACCTTCCTTTTGTGCTTAATACATTAACGCATAATTATGGCGCTTTACTTAGATTAAAACACAATTTAGTTTTAATGTTTCAACATATAATTTATGGCGCTTTGCTTGGATGAAAACACAAATTTGTTTTAATGTTTTTCTAAGGTTAACTTTCTAGGGTTGAGATTATTTTTTTTTAAATATATATATATATATACATATAACTTAAAACATAATGCATCTTTAACCCATGTAATGAGTTTCGACTAATGACTCTGAAACTAGTTGGTCTTAAGGAATTAGGTTGAGATATCCCTACTAGATTAGTAACTCGGGTTATACATACTAATATATAGATAGTGCAACGTTTGATTGCCTTAAGCTTTTCTCCTTAAACAACCACTAGGCCAATAACTCTCAAGTCAGTTGACTTTAGGGTATTAAGTGTTAAAACACCCCTTTGGGCTTAATTGCTTAGGTTATAGAGCCTACGAAATCAAACTTATTTATGTTTTTATTATCATCAATATTATATTTAATTTTTTACAAGTTATGTCGTATCCCTTTCCCTTAGTTGTTACCTTTAACAAATGAACATAAATAATGTAATAATCCAATATGCAATCCACAATCATATATTAAATTATGCATGTGAAAAATAAAGGTTTAAGAATATTTGTTAGATTAGTATATGAGTAGAATCAAGTCATAACAATGCGAGAGTTTGTAAACCTGAATATTTCGAGAAGTGTTATAATAGATCTTAATAAGAATATAAATAGAAAAAGCAAGAGCATAATCTTGATTTGGAAACCAAGATGTCTAAATGCATGTCAAATACCTCCTTTTATAGGCCAAAATTTGAAACTATTGATTTGATGACTAATTGATGAGTAAGTGACCAACTTTTGACTTGGTGACAATCCTTATCTTCTCTTGTCTTCCCAAAACGTCATTGATAACATCAAAATTGGACCACTTGAAAACATGAAAGTTGTAGAAAATTATCTCAGTTTTCTTGGGTAAAACATTGAGGTCATTTGGACTTTTAGAACTCCAAATATGGGTCAAATACTAAATAGTGTCTGGGCTGCAAGACATATTCAAACTTCTTTGTTATTGTTATAATTTAGACTTAAAAATGGCCTTTTTAAGTTTTGAGCTCCATATAAACGTTATAGGCTTATGTCTTACCTTTTTATCCATATAAAGTAGACATAAATCTAAGATTTATAGCTTTAGATATGACCCAATTACAGAACAGTGTTCCAATTTGGACTGCACGGGCATCTCTTTTCTAAGTTTAGCCATCTCTAGTTTTTAAATTCATCAATCAATCCTTTATTTATGTGATAAGTCTGCATTTAAAATAAATATTTATCATAAATTAAGGGTATCTTATATTATTAGATATGTTATTATAAAACATGCTTTAGTTAAGGAGTTATTGATACTTCCAATGTAAAATGATGATATAAAACCTTAATAAAAAATACACTTTTAAATACTAATCACATCCCCTAACCAGTTTATTGCTAGTTCCTAGTATTCAAAGCATTAAAATAGAAAAACAATTTATAAATTCCAAAAAGTAAGGTATTCATCATTCAACTTCTATTAGTCTATCCAGATAAACAAACTCTCATTAAATTTATATATCAGCTCAATACCTCTTCAACAAGAAATTCATAAATCTTTTTTTTTGCTCAATATATCAACACATAGTTATGAGTCTTTACTTGGAAGAAAACAAAATTCTTATTCTAATGTTTAAAGTTATCTTTCTTAGATTGAGATTTTTTTTTAATATATATATATATACATGTAACTTAAAACACAATGCATCTTTAACCCATGTAATGAGCTTTTGGCTAATGACTCCTAAACTAGTTGGTCTTAGGGCATTAGGTGTTGAGACATCCCTTCGAGCTTAGTAACTTGGGTTGTAGATACTAATACATAGATACTACAATGTTTAATTCCTTTAAGCTTTTCTCCTTAACTCACGTAACAAGCGTTGAGCCAATAACTTCCAAATCAGTTGACTTTAGGGTATAAGGTGTTAAAACACCCCTTCAGACTTAATTGCTTAGGTTAGGGAAGCTACGAAACCGAACTTATGTACATTTTTATTATCATCATTTTTTTTTTGCTATTTTTTTGTTTTGTTTTCATGTTATATACTATCCCTTTTTCTTAGTTGTTACCTTTAACAAAAGAACACAAGTAATGTAATAATCCAATGTGCAACCCACAATCATATATTAAAGTGTGTGTGTGAAAATTAAGGTTTAAGAATACATGTTAAATGAGCATATAAGAAGAATTAAGTGATAATAATGCGAGAGTTTGTAAACTTGAATATTTCAAAAAGTATTATAATAGACCTTGTTAAGAACGATTACTAAGATGTGTCTCAAAAGTCACTTTAACAAAAGAGTTCCTTTACTCTACCATCTTAATAACAATAATTTTTCTCATGCTTTATAAAATAGAAAACACAGTTTGAACAGTTTGAATGCCTTTTATAGATTGAGGATATGCTTTCCATCTAGTTTTCTTAAAAATTGACAAACAAGGTCTTTTTTAGTCAAATTCTCAAGACTAAGTCGATCATATTCTTTATGAAAATAGGGCCATAAATCATGAATTGCACGATGCACATCTCCACTATGATGCCTCTCAAGAGTTAATAGAAGATTATCTAAAGACTCCTTACTTAGGCCATCCTTAATGAATTCTATTTTATCTTCACAATTTATAGATACCATTCCTAAAGAACAACATTATGCATTACAAGTCCATCTGGCACATCAATGATATATTTTTAGTCTTTTTGCATGACATTTCTTTGCAAAAGTGCTTTTACCTATTCTAGGCATGTGTGAAATGAAGGAATTAGGGGACTCACCTGATAATCGGACCTTTACTTCAATCAACCAGTGAATATCTTCAGGAATTCCATGATTCATTAACAATCTCAATCTTGCACATCAAGCGTGGTAAATTTTTGTAATCGTATTCTGAGGCAAAACAGGAAAATACTTTTTTAATTTTTCAAGATTAGTGTCCATTATCAAATGAGAATTGGAAGAGAGATTCAAAGAATTGCATAAATATATACACAAATATCAGTTATTATGAAAAATTAAAAGAACTTAAGTCACGAAGTACTATTGTCCACCATTTGATTGGTGTAAGAGAAACTAGTACAAGTCATTAAAAATGAAACACAAAAACAATGAGAGAAAAAAAAATCGATCTATATATACAAGATCACCCAATTCAATAGAGTCATTTTCAACTGAAAATTATCAAAGTAAACTTTGAAATGATGTCCATTTACCTTGAAAGCGTTATCATTCTTTGGATTCTCAATATCACAGGCCCCATACGGATACACATGTTTCACAATAAAAGGACCACTCATTTCTTATTTCCTCAAGCTTATTTATTTGTAATTTTCGCAGTTGACTAGCATCATTAAGATTTGAATTGAAAGCTTTAATAGCCCAATAAGCTTTATGTTCAAGTTCCACAAGTAAGTGACAAGATTTTCCATAGCCTAGTCTATAAGGTGACAAACCTAATGATGTTTTATAAGGAGTTCGATAAGCCTAAAGTGCATCATTAAGTCTTAAAGACCAATCTTTTCTATTAAGGTTCACTGTTTTCTCCAAAAAATATTTGATCTCCCTATTAGCAAGCTTTACTTGTCCACTCGTTTGAGGGTGATAAGGGGTGGCAACTTTGTGTGCGATTCCATATTTCTTCATTAAAGACTTAAATGGCTTATTGCATAAATGTGTTCCACCATCAATTATTATGGCTCGAGGGATTGCAAATTGACTCAAAATATTTTCTTTCAAAAACTTTATAACTGTGTTGTGATCATTGTTTCCATTTGGAACTGCCTTTATCCATTTTGAAACATAATCTACTACGAATAATATGTACAAGAAACCAAATGATGGAGGAAATGGACCCATGAAATTTATACCCCAACAGTCAAAGATCTCAATGACAAGAATAAGATTTAAAGGCATCGTGTGACGTTTTGAAATAGATCACAACTTTTGACAATTTTCACAAGGCTTGCAGAATGCATGTGAGTTTTTGAACTTGGTGGGCAAGTAAAATCCACTTTGTAAGATTTTTGCAATTTTCTTTCTTGATAAGAAATGACCACCACATGCCTCATAATGATAAAATTTAATGACACTACTTACCTCATTGTTGGGAATGCATTTTTAAAATATTTGATCAGGATAATATTTGAATAAATATGGGTCATCCTAATAAAAGTTCTTCACTTCGTTTAAGAACTTTCTTTTATCTTAGGTACTCCAATGAGCTGGTAAGTGTCCTAAAATAAGAAAACTGACAATATTAGCAAACTAAGGCATTATAAAGACAAAAAGTAAGATATTTTCGGTGTCTTTCTTATCTTTGATTGTGATATCAAATTCTTAAAGTAACAAAATCCACCTCACCAATCTAGCTTTAGAATCTTTCTTAAAAAAAAGATATTTCAATGTTGCATGATTACTAAAAACAACAACATGTGAGCCAGTAAGATTAAACTTGAATTTTTCACATGCAAATGCTACTGCAAGTAATTCTTTTTCAGTGGTGGTGTAATTCATTTTAGCACTATTTAAAGTTTTA
The DNA here is from genome assembly GCA_015708895.1 of Populus ilicifolia. Lineage (NCBI taxonomy): Eukaryota > Viridiplantae > Streptophyta > Magnoliopsida > Malpighiales > Salicaceae > Populus > Populus ilicifolia. The sequence continues at coordinate 79,556 of SRLM01001498.1, read as the reverse complement.
TTTGCATAGTAAATCACATATGGTTTCTTATCTTTTCTTTGTCCCAAAACAGCACCATGACATAATCACTAGCATCACACATTATTTTGAAAGGTAATGACCAATCACAAGATTGAATGACAAGAGCATAAGTAAGCAAGTTTTTAAGTTTAACAAAGGCTTCTTCACAATGTTCAGTTCATTCAAATATTATCCTTCGTTAGAAGGTTACTTAAGGGCTTAGATATTATACTAAAATCTTTGATGAACCTTCTATAAAAACTAGCGTGCCTTAAAAATGATCTAACATCTTTAATAGATTTTGGTGTTGGCAAGTTAACAATTAACTTAATTTTAGATTTGTTGATTGTGCATCAAAAGTATCATTAAGTCTCTTATTTTACATATGTATTTATTGTTTTTATTTGGTCTTTTTATAATAATTGATGTGTTTTTTTAGTAATGNAAGCTGCCATTGAAGCCTATATATAGACACCAAGAGAGCCAAGAAAGGTGAGGAGGGGAGTGCAATAGAACCAAAGAAAGGTGGTAGCAACTAGAAGTGAAGAAACACAAACTCTCCTCTCTACATACTAGAAATAATGCTTTCTTTTATCTTTAGGAGTAGTTGTTCAATAGATATGCAAGGCTAAGCTCTTTTCTTGGTTGCAAGGACGCAGAAACTTTCAGATTTCAAGAACTGTGAGACTTATTCTTCCATTTATTTTCAGTTTGTATTATGAATGAGTATGAATGTTTTCCTATGCATATTTTCTATGATTGTTGTTGATAATTGCTAGAGCGGACTCTAAGTTATTATTGTGAACAATCTATTGCTAAGTTTGATATCAAAACCGGAGTTAGGGTATATAAACTTGTGAAGCAACTAAGCTTGATAATTGTGGCGGAACTACGTTATTAAACTTAGGGAAAACATTCTAATCAAAGCAACACAAGCAGACAACTTGGTTGTTAAGATTAATGAATTTATCTAGATCTTAAGGCTGCCATTAGATTAAATCATTAGTGCGGACACTGTGATTATTTGTTGGTTAGGGCTAGTTATACGGCGGATCCGTTAATTAACCAAAGTTAAGAAAAGATAAAAATTCAAAATATAAACTGGAGTTTCGTTTCAAGGATCAGTTCTGATTTCTGTAGGTGGATGTGTGCTTGTGACCAAGGTTTGTTTTCTTGATAAATTTCAGTTTTAATTGATTGTGTTCACTAGTTTAATTTCTTCCATATTTTAGATTATCACAAATCAAAACCCCCCCAATTGCATAACGTATAGCATAAAAATCTAAACTAAATCTTCCTCATGGGATCGATCCCTTCCTTGCTCTATACTATCTTATCTTTTCTTTGTCCCAAAACAGCACCTATGACATAATCACTAGCATCACACATTATTTTGAAAGGTAATGACCAATCACAAGATTGAATGACAAGAGCATAAGTAAGCAAGTTTTTAAGTTTAACAAAGGCTTCTTCACAATGTTCAGTTCATTCAAATATTATCCTTCGTTAGAAGGTTACTTAAGGGCTTAGATATTATACTAAAATCTTTGATGAACCTTCTATAAAAACTAGCGTGCCTTAAAAATGATCTAACATCTTTAATAGATTTTGGTGTTGGCAAGTTAACAATTAACTTAATTTTAGATTTGTCAACCTCAATTCCTTTTGATGAAACAATGTGACCAAGTACAATGCCGTTTGTTACCATAAAGTCATATTCTTTTAAATTCAGTACAAGATTCTTCTCGTCGCACCTGCTCAAAACATTTTCTAAGTTAGTCAAACAATCATGAAATGAGTCACCAAAAACAAAAAAAAATCATCCATAAAAATCTTAAGAAAATGTCCAGCCATATCACTAAATATACTTAGCATACATCTTTGAAATGTGGCTAGTGCATTACATAATCCAAAAGGCATCCTTCAATATGTAAATGTACCAAATAGACTCGTGAAAGTAGTCTTTTCTTGATCTTCTAATGCAGTTTTAATTTGGTTGTAACCTGAATAGCCATCTAAGAAATAATAAAATTCATGAGCTGCAACTCTTTCTAGGATTTGATACATGAAGGTGAAGGAAAATAATCTTTTCTAATCATTGAATTAAGTTTCCTACAATCAATGCATATGAGCCAACTAACAACAGTTCTAGTGGGAATTAATTCATTGTTTTTATTTGTTATCACAGTGACTCTAGACTTCTTGGATACAACTTGGGTAGGACTTACTCATTTGCTATTAGAAATAAGATAAATGATTCCATTATCTAGAAGCTTAATAACTTCATTTTTCACTACTTATTTCATATTAGGATTTAGCCTTTGTTGCAATTCCCTAGAGGGTTTAACATTTTCCTCCAAATAAATTTTGTGTGTATAAACAAAGGACTAATTTCTTTTAAGTCAGTTATGGTCCATCCTAATGTATTTTTGTGCATTTTAAGAGTTTGTAATAACTTACCTCTTGATGTGCATTAATTTTGGAAGATATTATTACCAAGAAGGTTTTATTTTCTCCCAAAAATAAGTATTTACAGCTTGAAATCAGGTTTGGGTGGTTAAACACTTAAAGGTATGGATTTAATTGATCATCGTGGCAATTCCTCAATTTGTGGTCTCCAATTACTTGCCTTTGATTCTTTCTAAAAATAAACCATTTGCAAATCATCAGATTCATCAATCTCAATTTCACTGGAAGTGATTTGAAATTGATCATGAAATAATTTTTTAGTAAAGTCCACTTCCTGTAAATCATTATCATCTCTAGGTTGCTTGCAAATGTTGAAAATATTCATCTTTAATGTCATATTTCCAAATGGTAGCTTCATTAGTCCATTTGTATAATTAATCAATGCATTAGAAGTTGCAAGAAATGGACGTCCTAAAATAATACGAAATAAATTACATACTTCAATAGGTTGTGTGTCTAAGACAATAAAATCCATAGGATAAATGAATTTATTGACTTGTACTAACATATCTTTAATTTTTCCTCTAGGTATTTTTACATATCTATCGGTAAGTAAAATAGTTCCAGAAGTTGGTTTTAACTCACTTGAATTGAGACATTAAAAAATTAAATATGGAAGTAAATTAACATTGGCTTTAAGGTGAAGGCTCTTTCAATTTTGTGTTTTTCAATAAAGCAAGAAATTGTAGGACAATCAGGGTCTTTATATTTCAAAGCATTATTGTTTTAAAGAATAACACTTACTTGTTTGGCTAAAAAAACTTTCTTTTTCACATTCAGTTTCCTCTTCAGCATGCCTGGGTCTTTCAAAAATTTAGCATAAAAATGAATCGTTTTAATAGCATCCAGCAATGGTATATTGATTCTAACCTGTTTGAAAGTTTTATAGATTTTAGAGTTGTGATTGACTTTCCTTTATTTGGTCATGGCATGAGGAAATAGAAGTGCTAGTAGGGAATCAGTCTTTTCACCGTAAATTTTAGATCCAACCCCTTCCTTACCCTAAGATTGACTAATCATCTTTCTTATAAGGTTCAAGTGTGGGTTTTTCAATAACCTTACCATTGCGAAGAGTAATGACTGATTTGACTTGATCTATATGTTGGCATCCAAAACTACTTGCATTTGCATTATATTACCCCTTGGAATTTTGTTATGATTAAGATAGAAACTTACCTTTCTCTTGAAAACTGAGAGCAGATGTCAATTTTACAAGAGTATCTTTAAAATCTATCATGTTTTGAGCAAGTTGAGTATTGATTGTCTCTTGCTTTTCAATGAATGCTTGTAATGTTTCCTCAAGATTTCTTCTAGGAGGTGGAGCATAAGGAGGTGCATATCCATGAGAATTTTGGAAATTATGGTGTGCTTGAAACGGTAGTTGTGAAGTTTGTGCATTGTTGTTCTCACTCTCCCAACTAAAATTTCAGTGATTTCTTTAACCAGGGTTGTATATTTGTGAGTATGGGTTGTGGTTGGCCATTTGGAAACTGTTTAAAGCATGGACTTGTTCATAGAGACATTCCTTAACAGAAGGCAAGGTTGGACAATTATTGGTTGAGTGTTCATTTGTTTCACATATTTGACATGCAATGTTTTCAACAAATTTTAATTGACCACTCCTTTTCAATTTTGGTGTCTCAACTTTTCTAGCTAAAGATGCAAACTTAGCTTGAAGGTTATGATCTTCCCTAAGGTTGTACATACCTCTACTAAATGTATGAGGTTGGGTTTTACTCGGTGCCTCATAAGTACCTAGGGTGTCCCAATTTTGAGCATTTTCAGCTAACAAGTCTAAGTACTCCATTGCTTCATTAAGATCTTTATCTTCAAAAGTTCCATTGCACATCAATTCAACCATTTGCTTATCTGTTGGTGTTAACCCTTTATAAAAATATGAAACCAATCTCCATGTTTCAAAACTATGGTAAGGGCAAATACTAAGCAAGTCTCGATACCTATCCCAAGATTGGTAAAATCTTTCTCCTGGTTTTTGAGTGAAAGTGGTGATTTGTCTTTTGAAAGAGTTTGTTCTATGAGATGGAAAAAGCTTCTTTAAAAATTGTTGTTGTATTTCATCCCAAGCACGAATGGATCCAGGTCTCAAATTTTTTATAGCCATGTTTTAGTTTTATCTTTTAATGAAAAAGGAAAAAGCTTTAATCTGATGGTGTTCATGCTATAATTTGATTCATTATACATGTTGCAGACCTTCTCAAATTTCCTTAAATGCAAGTATGGATTTTCTAAATCTAAGCCATGAAAAAAAGATAAAAGTTGAATAATGTCTAGCTTAAAATTAAAATGAGATGCATTAGGAGGGAAAACTATACATAATGGTGCACTTGTTCTTGTGGACTTCATGTGGTCTCTAAGTGTTCTAGCACGGTTATTCTCATTATTCTCATTATCAAGTGATTGATTATCTTCTTTGGCCATATTTTCTGAAAATGATGAGGATACCCTATAAAGTCTACCACTTGATGTACATGACCATACTCCTATGCACATGTAGGAATATAATAAAAGGAAAAAGAAAACAAAAGAAGAGGAAACAAGAGAAAAGAAACAAAGTTACATACAAGAAAAGTGAAAAAAGAAAATAAAATAAATATTATAATTTATACAAAACTTACGTCCCCAGCAACGGCGCCAAAAACTTGACATGACTAAAAGATTGATGTCTTCTCCCAAGTGTAGGAGTGTCGAAGTAATAAATAACTCGGCAAGACCGTGGTCGAACTACATGGAGGTTAATTGTATAAATTATATACAATAACAATAATAGTAACAACAACAACAACAACAACAACAACAACAACAATAACAATAACAACAACAACAATAATAATATTAGTAGTAATATCAATAATAATAATAATAATAATAATAATAATAATAATAATAATAAAGAAAAAGAAGGAGAAGAAGAAAATGAGAACTTTGAGATGGAATATTAATATAAAGATAAAACAATGATAACAATAAATATCAAGGTTCAAAGATCTACTAATGATATGTCAAATAAGTATAGTATAAACTCTTATTATTCAATTGGAAACCACACATAAAGGAGGTTCCAATCAGATTATAGATTGTTAACATGATTACATTAGTCATCTTATTTGATTAATGCTAATACTTGTAAATCTTGTCAAGCATTCATGATTATAACTTATATTAACAACAAATCAAGTTTCTTTCATAGCTCAGGTGTCGGTTATACCATACAATATGAACTATAAAAGTGCCAAGCATTTGTTGTACCAAGTGTTATACAACATAAATCAAGATTAGTGATTTAACAAGCAAAGTATTAAAGAGTGAACAAGATAACAAATATAAAACATGTTAGTATCAAGCATTAAAGTCCATATTGAGTTTACATTATTCTTATTCTTATTCTTACACCATTAATGTAACTTTTTCACCTTGACATGATAAACTTAGCTACACATAATAAAAGAAAGAAAAATAAATAAACAAAATAAGAACATAAATAAGATAAGAGTTAACTAAGTAAAGGAAAGGAAATGAAAGACATAAACTTTTATCTTGTTTATGTTCTTATTTTGTTTGTTTATTTTTCTTTTTTTTCATTATGTTTAGTTAAGTTTATTACGTCAAGGTGAAAAGGTTACACTAAGTGGTAGACTTTATAGGGTATCATCATCATTCTACACATGCATAAGAGTGTAGTCATGTACATTAAGTGGTAGACTTTATAGGGTATCATCATCATTTTTAGAAAATATGGTAGAAGAAGATAATCAATCACTTAACAATGAGAATATTGAGAATAATCGTGTTAGAACACTTAGAGACCACATGAAGTCCACAAGAACAAGTGCACCATCATGTATAGTTTTCCCTCCTAATGCATCTCATTTTAATTTTAAGTTAGATATTATTCAACTTTTATCTTTTTTTCATGGCTTAGATTTAGAAAATCCATACTTGCATTTAAGGGAATTTGAGAAGGTCTACAACATGTATAATGAATCAAATTATAGCATGAACACCATCAAATTAAAGTTTTTTCCTTTTTCATTAAAAGTTAAAGCTAAAACATGGCTATAAAATTTGAGACCAGGATCCATCTGTGCTTGTGATAAAATGCAACAATAGTTTTTAAAGAAGTTTTTCTCATCTCACAGAACAAACTCTTTCAAAAATAAATCATCACTTTTACTTAAAAACCAGTAGAAATATTTTACCAATATTGGGATAGGTATTGAGACTTCCTTAATACTTGTCCTCATCATGGTTTTGAAAATGGAGATTGGTTTCATATTTTTATGAAGGGTTAACACCTAGAGATAAGAAAATGGTTAAATTGATGTGGAATGAAACTTTTGAAGATAAAGACCTTGAGGAAGTAATGAAATACTTAGACTTGTTAGCTGAAAATGCTCAAAATTAGGACACCGCAAGTACTTATGAGGCACTGAGTAAAACTCAACCTCATACATCTAGTAGAGGTATGTATAACCTTAGAGAAGATCATAACCTCCAAGCCAAATTTGCATCTTTAGCTAGAAAAGTGCTTAATTAAAATCTATTGAAAACATTATGTGTCAAATATGTGAAACAAATGAACGCTCAACCAATCACTGTTCAACCTTGCCTTCTTTTAAAGAATGTCTCATTAAACAATCTTATACTTTAAACAGTTTCCAAGGGCTAATCATAACCCATACTAGCAAACACACAACTCTGGTTGGAGAAATCACCTAAATTTTAGTTGGAAGAGTGATAATAACAATGGACAAACTTCTTAACCACCGTTTCAAGCACACCATAACAAATTTTAAAGATACTCTTGCAAAATTGATATATGCTCTCAGTTTTTAAGAGAAAGGTAAGTTTCTATCTCAATCATAACAAAATTCCAAGGGGTAGTATAATTCAAATGCAAGTAGTTCTGGATGTCAACACATGGATCAAGTCAAATCAGTCACTACTCTTTGCAAAGGTAATGTTATGTAAAAACCCTCTTTTGAACCTTTTAAGAAAGATGATGAGTCAATCTTTAAGGGTAAGAAAGAGGTTGAATTTGAAAATTGTAAAGAAAAGACTGATTCTCCACCAGCACTTCCATTTCCTCAAGTCATGACTAAACAAAGAAAAGTCAATCACAACTCTAAAATTTTTGAAACTTTCAAATAGGTAAGAATCAATATACCTTTGCTGAATGTTATTAAGCAGGTTCCTTCCTATGCTAATTTTTTTAAAGATCTATGCATTATGAAAAGAAAACTAAATGTGAAAAAGAAAGCTTTTCTAACCAAACAAGTAAGTGTTATTCTTCAGAATAATAATGCTTTGAAATATAAAAACCTTGGTTGTCCTATAATTTCTTGCTTTATTGGAGAGCATAAAATTGAAAGAGCCATACTTGATCTCAGTGCTAGTGTGAATTTACTTCTATATTCAATTTTTCAGAGTCTCAATCTAGGTGAGTTAAAACCAACTTCTATAACTCTTTTACTTACCGATGATCTATAAAAGTTCCTAGAAGAATAATTGAAGGTGTGTTAGTACAAGTCGATGAATTCATTTATCCTATGTATTTTGTTGTCTTGGACACACAACCTGTTAAAGCATGTAATTTATTTTCTGTTATTTTAGGACGTCCGTTTCTTGCAACTTCTAACATATTGTTTAATTATAAGAATGGACTGATGAAGCTATCATTTGGAAACATGACATTGGAGATGAATATTTTCAACATTTACATGCAACGTAGAGATGATAATAATTTATAGGAAGTGAACTTTATTGAAAAATTAATTCATGATCAATTTCCAACCACTTCTAGTGAAATTGAGATTGATGAATCTGAGGATTTACAAATGATTTATTTTTAGGAAAAATTAAAGACTAATTGGAGGCCATAAATTGAGGAATTGCCTCCACGATCAATTAAGTCCATACCTTCAAGTGTTTAACCACCCAAACCTGATTTGAAGTCATTGTCATCCAATCTTAAATACTTATTTTTAGGAGAAAATAAAACTTTTTCGATAATAATCTCTTCCAAACTTAATGCACATCAAGAAGGTAAGTTATTACAAACTCTGAAAATGCACAAAAATGTATTAGGATCGACCATAGCTGACATAAAAGGAATTAGTCCTTTGATTTGTACACATAGAATTTATTTGGAGGAAAATGTCAAACCCTTTAGAGAGATGCAACGAAGGAAGGTTAAATCCTAATATGAAAGAAGTAGTGAAAAATAAAGTCATTAAGCTTCTAGATAATGAAATAGTTTATCCTATTTCTGATAGCAAATGAGTAAGTCCTACCCAAGTTGTACCTAAGAAGTCTTGAGTCACTATGATAACAAATGAGAACAATGAGTTAATTCCTACTAGAACTGTTACTGGTTGGCGCATGTGCATTGACTATAGGAAACTTAATTCAATGACTAAAAAACATCATTTTCCTTTACCTTTCATGGATCAAATCCTATAAAGAGTTGTAGGTCATGAATTTTATTGTTTCCTAGATGGCTATTTTGGTTACAACCCAATTGAAATTACATTGGAAGATCAAGAGTAGACTACTTTCACATGTGCATTTGGTACTTTTGCATATCAAAGGATGCCTTTTGGATATCAAAGGATGCCTTTTGGATTATGTAATGCACCAACCATATTTCAAAGATGCATGCTTAGTATATTTAGTGATATGGGTGAACATTTTCTTGAGATTTTCATGGATGATTTTTCTGTTTTTGGTGATTCATTTGATGATTGTTTGACTAACTTAGAAAAGGTTTTGACCAGGTGTGAAGAGAAGAGTCTTGTGCTGAATTGGGAAAAATGTCACTTTATGGTAACAAACAGCATTGTACTTAGTCACATTATTTCATCAAAAGGAATTGAGGTTGACAAATCTAAAATCGAGTTAATTGTATATTTGCCAACACCAAAATTTATTAAAGATGTTAGATCACTCTTAGGATATGCTGGTTTTTATAGAAGGTTCATCAAAGATTTTAGCGTAATATCTAAGCCCTTAAGTAACATTCTAACAAAGGATAATATTTTTGAATGGATTGGAGATTGTGAAAAAGCCTTTGTTAAACTTAAAAACTTGCTTACTTATGCTCCTGTTATTCAACCTCCTAATTGGTCATTACCTTTTAAAATAATGTGTAATGTTAGTGATTATGTCGTAGGTGCTGTTTTGGGACAAAGAAAAGATAAGAAACCTTATGTGATTTACTATACAAGTAAAACTTTAAATAGTGCTCAAATGAATTATAACACCACTAAAAAAGAATTACTTGCAGTAGTATTTGCATGTGAAAATTTCAAGTCTTATCTTGTTGGCTCAACTGTTGTTGTTTTTAGTAATCATGCAACATTGAAATATCTTCTTTCTAAGAAAGATTATAAGGCTAGATTGGTGTGGTAGATTTTGTTACTTCAAGAATTTGATATCACAATCAAAGATAAGAAAGGCAACGAAAATGTTGTTGCAGATCACTTGTCAAGATTGACAACAGATTCAAAAACTAACATCACACCAATCAATGACTACTTTCTTGATGAGTCTTTACTTTTCATCTCTACAATGCCTTGGTTTGCTAATATTATCAATTTTCTTGTTTCAAGACAATTGTCAGCTCATTGGAGTACCCAAGATAAAAGAATATTCTTGAACGAAGTGAAGAACATTTATTGGGATGACCCTTATTTATTCAAATATTGTCTTGATCAAATATTTTGAAGATACATTCCTAACAATGAGGTAAGTAGTGTCATTAAATTTTATCATTCTGAGGCATGTGGAAGCCATTTCTCATTAAGAAAGGAAACTGTAAAAATCTTATAAAGTGGATTTTATTGGCCCACCATGTTTAAAGACTCACATGCATTCTGCAAGTCTTGTGAAAATTATCAAAAGTTAGGATCAATTTCAAAACGTCACATGATGCCTTTAAATCCTATTCTTGTCATTGAGATCTTTGACTGTTGGGGTATAGATTTCATGGGTCCATTCCCTCCATCATTTGGTTTCTTATAAATATTAGTCGCAATATATTATGTTTCAAAATGGATAGAGGCAATTTCAAGTTGAAATAATGATCACAAAATAGTGATAAAGTTTTTGAAAGAAAATATTTTGAGTTGATTTGGAGTCCCTCGAGCCATAATAAGTGATGGTGCAACACATTTCTGTAACAAGCCATTTGAGTCTTTAATGAAGAAATATGAAATCACACATAAAGTTGTCACCTCTTATCACCCTCAAACAAGTGGACAAGTAGAGCTTGCTAATAGGAAGATCAAGCATATTTTAGAGAAAATAATGAACCCTAATAGAAAACACTGGTCTTTAAGACTTAATGATGCACTTTGGGCTTATCGAACTGCTTATAAAACATCATTAGGTATGTCATCTTATAGACTAGTCTATGGAAAACCTTGTCACTTGCCTGTGAAACTTGAACATAAAGCTTATTGGGCTATTAAAGCTTTCAATTCAAATCTGGATGATGCTAGTCAACTGCAAAAATAACAAATAAATGAGCTTAAGGAAATAAGAACTGATGCATATGAAAATTCAAGAATTCATAAAGCAAGAATTAAAGAGTTTCATGAGAAGACAATAGTGAGAAAAACATTCAATGTTGGTTAAAAAGTCTTGCTTTATAATTCTTAATTGCACTTATTTCCTGGAAAGTTAAGATCAAGATGGAGCGGTCCCTTTATTGTGAAACATGTGTATCTATATGGGGCCTATGACATCGAGAATCCAAAGAATGACAATGTTTTCAAGGTAAATGGACATTTTCTGAAAGTTTACTTTGACAATTTTTCAATTGAATATGACTCTATTGAATTGGGTAATCCTATATATAAAGATTGATTTTTTTCTCATATTATTGTTGTATTTTTTTGAGTGATTTTTGCTAGTTTCTCTCACCCCGATCAAATGGTGGATAACGGTACTCCGTGACTTAAGTCAGTTCTTTCAATTTCCCATAATAATTGATATCTGTGTATATATTTGTGCAATTCTTTGAATCTCTCTTTCAATTCTCATTTGAAAATGGACACTAATCTTGAAAAATTTTAAAAGTATTTTCCTGCTCTGCCTCAGAATGTGATTACAAAAATTTACCGTGCTAGATGTGCAAGATTAAGATTATTAGTGAATCATGGAATTCTTGAAGATATTTGTTGGTTGATTAAAGCAAAGGTCTGATTATCAGGTGAGTTTTATAACTCCTTCATTTCACACATGCCTGGAACAGGTAAAAGTAGTTTTGCAAAGAAACATTATGCAAAATGACTGAAAGCTATCATCGATGTGCTAAATGGACTTGTAATGCACAATGTCTTTCTTTAGGAATGATATCTATAAACCGTGAAGATAAAATACAGTTGATTAGGGATGACCTTAGTAAGGAGTCTTTCAATAATCTTCTATTGACTCTTGAGATGCATCCTAGTGGAGATGTGTATCGTGCAATTCATGATTTATGGCCACTATTTCATAAAGAACATGATCGACTTAGTCTTGAAAATATGACTAAAAAAAACCTTGTTTGCCAGTTTTTAAAAAAACTGGATGGGAAGCCTATCCCTGACCCATAGAGGGTGTTTAAACCGTTCTTGGATGTAAAACCAAGGGAAGATGTGAGCCACATTCATAACTACTTGTACATACACATGCTTTTTCAAAAGTAAATAAATAAAGAGAAAGAAAGTGTGTGTGTGAGACTCTAGTTGGCCTATATATAGGTGGTATGATTGCCTCTCTAATTTCTCATCTATAAAATCCTCTCTTCCTTCCTTTCATTTCTACTCAACCCATACATTCAACAAATACAGAACTGTGTATAAATGACACATTCCTCAGGTCATTATATAAGAAATATTTGTGTTTTCGGTGGATCTAGTCCTGAGAAAGAAAAGGAGTGTTTAGAATGAGCAAATCATCTTAGTCAAGTGCTAACTGAGAGAAAGATTCATTTAGTGTATAGGGGAGGCAGTCTTGGGTTAATGGGGGTGTGTCAATAGATGTATTTTTAGGAGGTAGTCAAGTTTTGGGGGTCGTCCCCAAAGCTTTAGCACAAAGGGACATTATTGGAAAAATAATTGGAGAGGAACTTCAGATCTCTACAATGTCAACTCGAATGAATGCAATGTTTAACCATGTTGATGCCTTCATTGCTTTACTAGGTGGTCTAAGCACATTGGAAGAGATCTTTTATATTTTCTCTCTGCACATTCATAATAAACCTATAGGTTTGTTAAATGTTAATGGTTATTATGATAAGTCGTTGTCTTTTCTTGATCATGCTGTGGAACAGGAATTTTTAACATCTTCTACACGATAAATCATAATCTTTGCTGCTACTGCTGAACAATTGATTGACCAACTACAATCTTTCATTCCTGTAATTGATCCTTCCATGAGTCGCATAAATTGGTCAACTAAGAAAAGTTCTAAAAAGCGTAGATTGGATTTGAGCCTTCATTTGTGAATGTTTGTGTCTTTTGGTTTTATTATTGTGTTTTGTTGTTTCTTATATTTGTTTCAGTGTGTTGCAGGTTTGTTAGTGTTCGTTATTTTAGGTGATATCTTCTATACTCTATCTTTCTATCTTTAAACATTGAGAACAATGTCTCATTTTAGTTGGGAGGACAGGGTAGTAGTTAAAAAAAACTATGTTTTCTATTTCATAAAGCATGTGCAAAATTGTTGTTACTATGATGGCAGAGTAAGGAGAACTTTTTATGACTCTTGAGACGCATCTTAGTAATCATTCGTAACAAGGTCTATCATAATACTTCTAGAAATATTCAGATTTACAAACTCTCGCATTGTTATCACTTAATTCTGCTCATATACTTATTTAACATATATTCTTAAACCTTAATTTACAAACACACACTTTAACATATGATTATGGGTTGTTTATTGGATTAGTACATTATTTATGTTCTTTTGTTAAAGGTAACAATTAAGGGAAAGGAATAGTATATAATTAAAAAAAAAGAGAAAAAAAAACAAAAAAGAAAAAAAGAACGAATGATAATAAAAATATAGATAAGTTTGGTTTTGTAACCTTCCTAACCTAAGCAATTAAGCCCGAAGGGGTGTTTTAACACCTAATACCCTAAAGTCAACTGACTTGGGAGGTATTGGCCCAATACTTGTTACATGGGTTGAGGAGAAAAGCTTAAGTTACTAAGCTCGTAGGGTGTCTTAACACCCAATGCCCTAAGACCAACTGGTCTGAGAGTCATTAGTTGAAAGCTTGTTACATGGATTAAAGATGCATGGTGCTTTACATTATATATATATATATATATATTAAAAAAAGACAAAAATAATAATTTCAACCCAAGGAAGTTAACCTTAAACATTAGAACAAAAATTATGTTTTCTTCCAAGAAAAGCCCCATAATTATGTGTTGATACATTAAACACAAAAGAAAGGTTTATGAATATTTTGTTAAGAGGTATTGAGCAGGTTGTATAAATTTAACGAGAGTTTGTTTATCTGGATAAATTAATCGAAGTTAAATAATGATTACCTTGCTTTGTGGAATTTGCAAAGTATTTTTCTATTTTAATGCTTTAATTACTAGGGACTAGTAATAAGCTAGTTGGGGGGTGTGATTTGATACTTAAAAGTGTATTTTTATTAAGGTTTTATATCATCATTTTTCTCTTGAAGTATCAATAACTCCTTAACTAAAGCATGTTTTATAATAATATATCTAATAATATAAAATACCTTTAATTTATGGTAAATATTCATTTTAAATACAGGCCTATTACATAAATGAAAGGATTGATTGATGAATTTAAGAACTGAAATTGAAAGGATAAACAGATGGCCAAACTTAGAAAAGAGATGTCGGTGCAATCCAAACCGGAACACTGTTCGGTAATTGGGTCATATTTGGAGCTATAGATCTCAAATTTAGGTCTACTTTATATGGATGGAAAGGTAAGACATAGGCCTACAACTTTCATATGGAACCCAAGATCTAAAAGGGTCATTTTCAAGTCCAAATTGTTGCAATAACAAAGAACCCCGAATCTGTCCTCCAGCCCCAGTACTGTTCAGTAATTTTGCCATATCTAGAGTTCTAGAAGTTGAAATGAGCTGAGTGTTTTACACAAGAAAGTTGAGACAATTTCCTACAACTTTCATGTTTTCAAGTAGTTTCAATTTTGACATTATCAATGATGTTTTGAGTAGACAAGAGAAGATAAGGATTGTCACCAAGTCAAGAGTTGGTCACCCACCCATTAATTAGTCATCAAATCAATAGTTGGTCACCCACCCATTAATTAGTCATCAAATCAATAGTTTCCAATTTTGGCCTATAAAAGTAGGCATTTACATGCATTTAGACATCTTGGTGTCCAGAACAAGATCATGCTCTTGCTTTCTCTCTTTGTATTTTTTGTAATGTTTATGCTTTGCTTTCATTAATATCAAGTTTATGCCTTTCATTTCCTTTCACTTGCTTACCTAAAATTTATCTTATTTATGGTCTTATTTTGTTTATTTATTTTTCTTTTTTTCATTATGTCTAGCTAAGTTTATTATGTTAAGGTGAAAAGGTTACACTAATAGTGTAAGAATAAGTATAGTATAAACTTAATATGGACTTTAATGTTTGATATTAACATGTTTTATATTTATTATCTTGTTCACTCTTTAATACTTTGCTTGTTAAATGACTAATCTTGATTTATGTTGTATGACACTTGGTACAACAAATGCTTGACACTTTCATAGCCCATACTGTATAGTGTAACCGACACCTGAGTTATGAAAAGAACTTGATTTGTTGTTAACATAAGTTATAATCATGAATGCTTGATAAAATTTACAAGTATTAGCATTAATTGAATAAAATAACTAATGTAATCATGCTAACAATATATAATTTGATTGGAACCTCCTTTGTGTATGGTTTCCAATTGAATAATAAGAGTTTATACTATACTTGTTTGTTTATACTATACTTGTTTGACATATCATAAGTGGATCCTCTAACCTGGACATTGTTTGTTATCGTTATTTAATCCTTACTTTAATTTTCCATCTCAAAGTTCTCATCAATTTTTCTTGTTTTTCTTTATTGTTCTTCTTGTTGTTGTTGTTGTTATTACTATTACTACTACTAGTATTATTAGTATTATTATTGCTATTATTATTGTTGTTGTTGTTACTGTTATTATTGTTGCTGTTTATAATTTGTATAATTAACCTCCTTGTGGTTCTTCCCCGGTCTTGCCGGGTTATTTATTACTTCGACACTTCTGCATTTGGAAGAAAATATCAATTTTTTAATCGTGTATTAGAATTTCTAGTGAATAAAATATTAGATGGAGACTCTTATTTTTTCTTTCCACATGTAAAAGACAAGAAATTCTTGTTTTTCTCAATTATCTTCATTTCCAGATACCATAAGAGTGGACACATTGTTGCAACGCCATACATATATGACAATGGTGGTAGTATATTAATGATTAATATAATCATAATAATGTTATTATGATTATAGTAATACCAAATTAAAAATGATAGTTATTACATTGAAAAATAATGATACTTATAGGAAATGAAAATTATATGATAAAGATGATCATAATGTAACAGTGATGATAAAGAATTTAAATATATATTTGCAAAGGTTATAAAATTAATATTGATGGTGGTGGAATTAGATGATATGAATAATATTAAAATAGAAGACGGTTATTATGAGATAATAATAAAAAAAAATAATTAAGATTTTCATGACACTAATTGTAGTATTACGATAATGATAGCGATAGTAATCATAAAAGTATTATGGTGATACTAGGCTTGGAGTGGTGCTTTGGCATGATCATGTTTATGTTGCATAGAAAACCAAAATTGAAATAAAAAATTATTTTTTATGGTGTTTAAATAAATGTTTTGGTTCAAGGAAAAAAAGAAAAAAAAAATAAACATATGAATTCAACTAAACATGTTCTATGTTTTTTTCTTAAAAAATTTAAAATAAAAAATCATAATGATACCAATCTTAAAAAATTTATTTTTTAGTTTATTTTCTATAACAAAATCAAAGAAATGATTCTTTTGATTTTTCATGGTACAATCAAATATATAAAAAAAATTATTTTCTCAAATAAAATCATTTTCTACAAAATTCACTTTTAAAAGAAAATATATTTTTCAGGAAACAAAGGAAACCATGAAATAAAACTTGGACGTGCTTTAGAAGATGCATTACTGAATGAAAGAAGCACATAATTTTGTTTTATTTTCACAAGTGAAACATGTATGTGAAGTGAATTGGATATAGTTTATATAGTAGAGGCAGCATTGGCAGTGATTGGTGATTTGGGTGAGGGATCCCATTCTCAAAAAGGGTAGGATTGACCCTGACTGCCTTACATCCGTTGACTTTCAAGCAACATTTTTCATTTAAAAAACGAGCTAGTTGTGGCAGACAACATAAGCAGTGGTTTACGCGTTATCATCTTGATATCCAATCCAATTCGCATCTCATTTCATCAGGCAGGCAAAGGAAGAGATGAGTACTCGAGGAAGAACTGAGAAGCTATAGAAGATAATGACTTCACAAATGACATAGCATTCATTTGAATGGATGGAGCAATGGCTGATTCAACTAATTTGCAATGGTCATCAACATTTCCTTTGGCTAATACCGAACCACCAATTGGACGCCAAAATGAGCTAGTGTGGAAATATCCTTGGCTTCTGGCAAGCTAAATCTGGAGACAAATTTGGCCACGAGGACTTGTGTTCGGATAAAAAAGGAAAGCCAAATTGATGATGGTGATTATGATAATGGAAAAAAAAACACGCAGGGATGGTGTTAGAGCTTCAAAGCAGGAATGAAGTTTTTTTGGTGTCATCAAATACATAAATACAGAACTAGAACCTATTTCCATACAGCTGTTTCTAGCGACTGAGTGATATACAAGAGATTCTCTCATGTCAGCCATTTTAATACTAGTCTGGGACATTGTGCCACTCTGAAAACGTAATCCCATTTCACCTTGACGTTGTATCAAACATGAGAGTTTTCAATGTGTTGTTTTTTTAAAAGGATTTGAGGGATGCAGGGATGTTAGCTGATCCAGATCTTTCTTCGAAGTTTCCTGATTGTTTGATGACTTTAAAAATGGATTAGACGGGCGTTGTGATTGTACCTTCAACACGTCGCCTGTCATCTTTACTTCTACTCCAATCACATTTTCAGCTTTTTTCACCTTCTCTGCATTGCTTGGCTCCATACTGGTCTTTGCATTTACAGTTTGGTTCTGATAACTTTTTTCATGCTCTTGCTTATTTGCCTTTCTGATAAATAGGGGGGCTGACTGTATCAGTGATGAGAATGCAATGCTAGGTTCGGGTGTTTCATTTTTTCCAGTTGAAGTCACCATCGTCTTGCTGATTGCAACATCAGCTGTGAGAGATGCACGATCATTTGAGTTCAGGAGGGTGCTTTTGTAAGTTCCCTTGGATTCATTGACCAATCTTTCCTGTAATGAGATTAAAAAAAATAAATTCCAGTTTACTAATTTGATAACAGAAAAACACCCAATCTGATAGGCTCTGAAAAAACTCCAAAACCTTTCCCAGGTAATAGGTTTTACCTCCAGTATGTTGTTGAATCGTTCGGCCAAATTTGGAAGCTTCAGCGCTGTAACAAGCTTTATTGCTCCCTTCATTGATTTTTCCAGAGATAAAAGCTTCATAAGTTCCATAGCCCTCACAAGTTTATCACCTTACATAAGCAGCACAAGCAAGCATTACAGCTGAGAATATATTTTATTTCATTAAAACATCGTATTTTCACAAGGAAAAGTTCAAGAGTTGAAATAATTTGCATCCTTTCTGAGGTTAGTCGATTATATGAGCTCACCATTACAGCAAGAAGCAATTAGTCTCAGGATGCATCTATCTTGAGTTGCCTCCATATTGAAAGCTTCATCATCTAGTGCAGTGGTATCCAAACAGGCAACTGCCATGTCTTCCATCCTTTTCTGAATCTGCATAGGCATAAGATCCAACTGCTTTAAAGGGGAAATCAAAATAACCTTCAAAAAGGATAGGATTGAGGAACGCAAGGAAAACCAATTTGTCCAAATTAAAAAACCAAATTAAGAAAAGAAAACTCCCCTTAATACTATCATAGAAACATCTACACCTAAAAGCTTAAACTAATAGTGAGGTTCTTAAAAAAAAAAATTATTAACTATCTTATACACTCCCTTTAATACACAATCAAAGAAGATTTTTAACCTAAAAACTTGAGTTTTTAGTGAGGTCCAAAGAATAGCTTCACATTAACTATATGACACATTGAACTTAAAACTTGCACATATTTATTATTATTTTGTACTTTATTTTTAATTTTTATTTGAGAGAATAGGATTAGTAAAATTCAAACTTCTGATATTTGATCAACAAGGATTTAATACCATATATAAAAAAAATACTTCAACCCAAAAGTTGTTGGGCAAGGAACTAAGATTTTATACTGACTCTTAAAGATGTACAACCCTGAAAGTAACACCTAGAAAAGATTAAAAAAGCAATTCATACGTGATGCTTAAAGAGGAGTATAAAGGGTTTTTTTTTTTTTTTTGGGGGGGGGGGGCGAACCTGTGAGAGGTGCATGCTGTTCATTATAAACTCATTTTCCAGGGCATCTGCTCCAAGATCAGAGGATGCTACAGGGAATGAGAGATTCAAAAGGGAGAGCACTGGTTTGGGTATCACCTGAACAGGAGAGGAAAATCAGTCATAAGGTAATTGGAAAGAGGGTAGAAGTCGAGGTGACAAGCTTACCTGTGGGAACATGTCAGGACTCTTGTAAACAATACAAAACAACTTGCTAGCATTTAGTCCAACCACCCAGTAGCTTTCATCAGACTTCTTCTCTTTACTGGCACTGCAGGATTAAAACTTACATTATCCAACCGCTGGAGTATAAAGGAAGAATAGGAAAGCGTCAACTAATAGTATTCTTAAACAGAAGAATCGTGAACCTGAAGATTGGGAGCCAACTACCACCATATTGGCTTGTAAAAACCCGCAAAACACCCTACAAAAGTTGCTCAAAAATTTGGTAACAATATCAAGGAGACATGCTTAATCATCGCAGTGATTAAACATAGATAAAAAATACCTTTGAGTCATATGAACTTAATTGGCCTTCTTCACTAAACCCAAACCATGTTAGATGAGAACCTGGAGTTAAGGGAAGACGCCCTGTGAGTGGCTGGGTCCCATTAGATATGTCAAATACTCTGAACTCTAGCATCTGCACATTCAGAATATGAACTTCAGATCCTTAGCATTCTAGTTTTAAGAAATATCTAACATAAAGAGATTATCTTCCTCGGAAAACAACTTTCAACATGGTTAGCAAGTTTTTTAAATTGTCGGTAATATCAGCAATCGTGTTTCTTGGGTATTACTAGATCTCATTGTTCTTGCTACTTAATAAACGCCAAGTCTCAGTACAGTTGAACCTTGAATAATTGGTAAATTTTAGCAGAATTCTAAATGCAGGAATATGAATAATTGAAAGTTAAACCTGGTCATTTGAAGGAAGACAGTCAGAAACATGAGTGACGACAGCAAGTTGATTTTTTAAGCCTGATGCAGTCACCACTGGTCCATCAAGGGAGAGAATATGCCTCTGTGATGAAATACATGTGACAAAACATATACAGCAGACACAGAACAATTACAAAAGCTTACAAAACTAAGAGCAATCCTATTAAATGCTAGTGAAAACAAATGTAAAGCTGGTTAAAAAAATTGGATATTTCAATGTAATCTGTTTCTTCAAAGTTAGTATCAAAGCAAAAATGGAGGACGGAAGGCCTCCTGTTTAATTCACATAAACGAGACAAGACATCACAGCTAGAAAAAAAAGGTAATTGGCTCATTTTCAAATATGACTGCATTGCATATTGGAGATCTGAAATAAATGTTTGCACAGACTAGCCACCCTGATCAATGCACGAGTAAACAGAGAGCCTGTAAAATCTAAAGAACTACTCAATTTTGATGAACACATGAAAATACCAGCAGAAATAACAATAACCCAAATTTCTACTAATCCATACAGGATTTGATAGAATACATGCACCATAAACATTACAAGCCTACAACTACTAAAATTTTATGTTTCCTTTTATCAGTGGGGAATTTCCTTCAAAACCGTTGCCAAAAATTAAACCACCTTCTAAATAATGTCATTTTTAGGCATGCATTCATTACAGGTGTAAGAAATCCATCATTTAAAATGATAAGTTACATGACCAATTTGAGAAGCCTGCGTAATGCAAGGACTACATTTGCAAGAATTTCAGACCCTATTAAGAGGAAAAGAGATGTGAGAACAAGAGTTGCAGGAAGATTTAAGAACTACTAACATGACCTGATAAATTGTGTAATATTGGAATAGGACAATAATATTAGTATTTAATATAATGAAAAGAAGTAGGGACTTTGTAAGACCTCAATCGTATCATCATATAGACTTTGTAAAGTTTATGTGACGAACCTGCAAACCACCATCAGTGTAGATGCGCAGAAAATTAAGACTAGTAATTGCAGCAACCCAAGCAGTGCCAAGAGCCACAACTTTCACTTCTTCCCCTTCAAATCGCATAGACCACTGAATTTGAGTATTTATCAAATGTCAGAATAATGTGAGAATTCAGTCTTCACAAACAAGCAGGGAAGCATGTGTGGAAATAGGTATATGCATTTACAAATTACCAAAAGAAAATAAAGTAGGAGAATATAATTTGGGAAAGGAAAATTTCTCACCTCACTGTTGTTTGCCCAGCTGCTGAACGGGCGATACATGAGAGTACTCATATTCTTTTCACCTTTGAAGGGATTGGCAAAAACACTTCCATTCTCATTTAATGAGGCCATTGTGAAACCAAAATAGTCGGTCATTGACGGAAGTCGTGAACCTCTGCCAGTATCATGAAAGTCGATCTGCTTCCAAGGTATAATGAAATATCAATAAGCAATTCATGAAAGACAAATTGAGTTGCAGGTCTAGGGTGATTTAACATGAATCCAGGTATATATTGCAACGCAATATTTGAGTAATCCCTCCCCGGTACAACCAAAAAAAAAAAAAACAAAGCAAAGGAATAGGATACTCTACCTCTATGTGGGAGTATCCGTCATTCTCCACTGTAGTTATAGTTCCAAGCATGTTGTAGCACAGGAAGCGCCTCTTTCCATGCTGTGGAGGAGTAGCGCCTGGCTGAAATGCCTCCTGCATTTTCAACCTAGCAGATGTCACTGTACTTCTGAGTCCATTTCCCTTATCCAAGTTATCCTTGCTGGCACGATGCACCTTTTTTCTGGGTTCAGTCTTTGGAAGCAAGCTCAATTCATCGCCAATGTCCTCGTCTGGATCTTCAAATTCAGACTGTTTACGTAATCTCTTCCTGCTACATTGTTCTGATTCACCAAGACTATCTTCACCAAATTCACTTAAACCACCAGATGTACTCGGCTCTGGATCCTCGTCAAACAAAAGAACTCCATTACTGTTCTTCAAACTTGGAATATCTTCTGTAGGAGATTTCATTGACGGAGGAACAACCGATTCCCACAGACCATACTTTCCCATAACATCAATAACAGCCAATGCATTACCAATTGGCTTCCAAGCCATACCACTTATTCTATCCTCAAACTTCTGCCTGTCAATGTCCTGCTTCTTATCGACATCCCATATCAGAATCTGTCTATCCAAACCAGAAGTGGCCATGTATTTGCCATTAGGTGACCAAGACAAATAACATACAGGCTGTACATGATCACCTCTCAGTGAAAACAGCTTCTCTGCCGTGTCTCTATCATACATCACAACATCATTTCTCAAACCAGGGACAGCCAAGGTCTCCCCGTCAGGACTCCAACTAACAACATTCACGAAAGAAGTGTCTGAAATAATGTTAGGAGCAACACCTTTTAGGGTATGTAAGATCACACCAGACTGCAGTTCCCAAAATAAAACAGTCCCAACAGAATCTACTGTTGCCATGTACTCATTAATAGGGTCAAAAGCTAAGCCAGTGACAGGTCCTTTATGTCCTTTCAGAACCCTCGCAATAGAACCATCGATTGTATTAATAAGTTTAATGCCTTCATCGTCACCAGCAGCTGCGACCATGCTCCCTGATTTATTAAATGCAAGAGCACGAATCGGCAGCGTGAATCTAGTAACATTAGTCTCAAACTCACCACCTGTAAACAGAAATTGAACAAATTAATCAAAATGGAATCATTGAATAAGACAGGTAAACCATCTCTGATTAGCCCAGATACCATTCATTGTATAAACATTATGAAATATAATTTTCTTTCATGTACAAAAATAAAATCCAGGCAGGATTTATGCTGGAAAATGATAGAGTGCAGCAACATTTTTTAAAAAAAAATTCTGGGTAATTGAAATCATGAGAGCCCATTTGACAAATTGGAAGTAATATTATGATCACATTGAAACAAACAAACAAACAAACAAACAAAAAGTTCGATACTTGGAAACTTGAAGAGCTTGACGGAGTGGTCAATAGATCCAGAGGCGAGGCAGGTAGAATTAGGGCTAAGAGCTATGGCAGTGACGCCATCGCGGTGGTGACGGAGAATCTTTGGAGGATTTGAAGGGAGGAGAGGGTCATGGATGCAGATTGATGGGTCAGAGGAGGAGGCTGTGACAAGATGAAGGGCCTGTTGGTCCCATAAGACAGAACAGAAGGAAGGGTTGATGTCGTTGTTGCCATTGATGGATTTATGGGCTTCTCTTAGTTTCAGTGTACGGACTTTCATGGTGAAGGAAAAGGATGAGATTTTTTCTTTATTCTTTCAGTGTTTAGGGTTTTTGACTGTGTAAAGAAAAAAGAAAATATTTAGAATGGAGAGTATGGATCTAGGTCTGGGGTTTTCGCGGGAGTTTCTGATTTTGGCGGGGAGGAAAGTGATGAAGCACATATAGTTTGGTTTTATATGCAGTTTAGTCATTTCAAAAAGTTTATTGAATTTGAGTTAGTTACTCATTTTAATAATTTATTATTGTTTATTTTAGTATATTAGATATGTTATTATTTTAATATTTTTTTATTATTTAGTTAGGGTTTAATAAATTTAAAAACAACTCAACTAACTATTAATTAACTCAATATTAAAAGATAAAATTAAAAAAATAAAAATAACCGGAATCAACTCGAATAAATTTGTCAAATCCACAACATGAATCATGAGACTAAGATAATCTCATAAAAAATAAAATAAAAAAACATAGATATTAAAAAAACTAAGGAAAAATATTAGTGAAAAAAATATTATTATAATAAATAGTGTTTTAGTATTTTTGCAAGATATGTAGGAATACATTTTTGTAAGAGAAATGATAAGTTAATATTTTGTTTACCACTCTCTTTAGATTATGTAAAATAAATATTGAAAAATCAAAATAATATTTTTTTTGTGCTTAGCTTTCTGGGATTAGATTTAATCTTGATTGTGTGTTATATGACTACAAGGTTAATTCTTGCCACCAACACTATTTGAATTAAATATGATCCTGAAAAGCAGAAAAAAAATCTAATGAAAACATGTGACAAAATGGAAATGTGTCAAAGCACTAATATTATTAAAATTAAATTGAATGATACTATGAAGTCAGATAATCTTTAATAAATCAATTTAATTCTTTCAAGAACCTAAAAATATAGAAAATCTCATACACAAATTAAAAAATCAAAATAATATCATTTAATGACTGTTGAATTTTAGACTTACAAAAAGTTTATATTTTTTTATAAAATAACTTTAATGGATCTAGTGATTAGTACTCAAAAGTGCATTTTTATCATGGTTTTATATCATCATTTTACACTTGAAGTATCAATAACTCCTTAACTAAAGTACGTTTTATAATAATCTATCTAATAATATAAGATACCTTTAATTTGTGGTAAATGTCCATTTTAAATGCAGGCCTATCACATAAATAAAAGGATTGATTGATGACTTTAAGAACTTCAATTGCAAAGGCAAAGAGATGATCAAACTTAGAAAAGAGATGTCGGTGCAATCCAAACTGGAACACTGTTCGGTAATTGGGTCATATCTGGAGCTATAGATCTCAGATTTAGGTCTACTTTATATAGATGGAAAGGTAAGACATAGGCCTACAACTTTCCTACGGAGCCCAAGATCTAAAAAGGCCATTTTCAAGTCCAAATTGTTGCAACAACAAAGAAGCCCGAATCTGTCCTCCAGCCCGAGCACTGTTCAGTATTTTGGCCATATCTGGAGTTCTAGAAGTCGAAATGAGCTGAATTTTTTACACAAGAAAGCTGAGACAATTGCCTAGAACTTTCATGTTTTCAAGTGGCTCTAATTTTGACGTCATCAATGACGTTTTGGGCAGACAAGAGAAGATAAGGATTGTCACCAAGTCAAGGGTTGGCCATCTACTCATCAATTAGTCATCAAATCAATAGTTCCCAATTTTGGCCTATAAAAGGAGGCATTTGCCATGCATTTAGGCATCTTGGTGTCCAGATCAAGATCATGCTCTTGTTTTCTCTCTTTGTATTCTTTATGCTTTGTTTTCATTAATATCAAGTTTATGCCTTTCATTTCCTTTCCTTTCCTTAGTTAACTTTTATGTTCTTATTTTGTTTATCTATTTTTCTTTCTTTCATTATGTCTAGCTAAGTTAATTATGTCAAGGTGAAAAGGTTACACTAATGGTGTAAGAATAAGTATGGTATAAACTTAATATGGACTTTAATGTTTAATACTAACATGTTTTATATTTGTTATCTTGTTCACTCTTTAATACTTTGCTTGTTAAATGATTAATCTTGATTTATGTTGTATAACAATTGGTACAACAAATGCTTGGCACTTTCATAGCCCATACTGTATGGTATAACCGACACCTGAGCTATGAAAGGAACTTGATTTGTTGTTAACATAAGTTATAATCATGAATGCTTGACGAAATTTACAAGTATTAGCATTAATTGAATAAGATGACTAATGTAATCATGTTAACAATCTATAATCTGATTGGAACCTCCTTTATGTGTGGTTTCCAATTGAACAATAAGAGTTTATACTATACTTGTTTGACATACCATTAGTGGAACCTCTAACCTTGACATTTGTTATTATCATTGTTTAATCCTTGCTTTAATATTTCATCTCAAAGTTCTCATCTTCTTCTTTCTCTTTATTATTGTTGTTATTATTACTACTACTACTACCACTACTAGTACTATTATTATTATTATTGTTGTTGTTATTGTTATTATTGTTGTTGTGGTATTGTTGTTATTTATAATTTGTACAATATCCTCCCTGTGGTTCGACCCCGGTCTTGCCGGGTTATTTATTACTTCGACACTCCTGCACTTGGGAGAAGACATTAATCTTTGTTTCGTGTCAAGTTTTTGGCGCCGTTGCTGGGAGGTAAGTTTTGTATAAATTATAATATTTATTTTATTTTCACTTTTCACTTTTCTTGTATATAACTTTATTTCTTTTCTCTTGTTTCTTCTTCTTTTGTTTTCCTTTTCCTTTTATTCTATTCCTTCACGTGTATGAGAGTGTGGTCACGTACATCAAGTGGTAGACTTTGTAGGGTATTCTCATCATTTTCAGAAAATATGGCTGAAGAAGATAATCAATCACTTCATAATGAGAATAATGAGAATAACCGTGCTAGAACACTTAGAGACCACATGAATCCAACAAGAACAAATGCACCATCATGCATAGTTTTTCCTCCCGATGCATCTCATTTTAATTTTAAGCCAGGCATTATACAACTTTTACCTTCTTTTCATGGTTTTGAATTGGAAAATCCATACTTGCATTTAAAGGAATTTGAGGAGGTCTACAACACATATAATAATCTAAATTGTAGCATGAACACCATCAGATTAAAGCTTTTTCCCTTTTCATTAAAAGATAAAGCTAAAACATGGCTACAAAATTTGAGACCAGGATCCATTCGTGCTTGGGATGAAATGCAACAACAGTTTTTAAAGAAGTTTTTCCCATCTCATAGAACAAATTCTTTCAAAAGACAAATCACCACTTTCACTCAAAAACTAGGGGAAAGATTTTACCAATGTTGGGATAGGTATCAAAACTTGCTTAGTACTTGTCCTCATCATAGTTTTGAAACATGGAGATTGGTTTCACATTTTTATGAAGGGTTAACGCCTAAAGATAGGCAAATGATTGAATTGATGTGCAATGGAACTTTTGAAGACAAAGACCCTGATGAAGCAATGGAGTACTTAGACTTATTAGCTGAAAATGCTCAAAATTGGAACACCGCGGGTACTTATGAGGCACCAAGTAAAACTCAACCTCATACATCTAGTGGAGGTATGTACAACCTTAGGGAAGATCGTGACCTTCAAGCCAAGTTTGCATCTTTAGCTAGAAAAGTCGAGGCACTAGAATTGAAAAAGAGTGGTAAATTAAAATCTGTTGAAAACATTGCATGTCAAATATGTGAAACAAATGAACACTCAACCAATAACTGTGCAACCTTGCCTTCTTTTAAGGAATGTCTCCATGAACAAGCCCATGCTTTAAACAGTTTCCAAAGTGCCAACCACAACCCATACTCACAAACATACAACCCTGGTTGGAGAAATCATCCAAATTTTAGCTGGAAGAGTGATGCACAAACTTCACAACCACCATTTCAAGCACACCATAATTTCCAAAATTCTCATGGATATGCACCTCCTTATGCTCCACCTTCTAGAAGAAATCTTAAGGAAACATTGCATGCATTCATTGAAAAGCAAGAGACAATCAATACTCAACTTGCTCAAAACATGATAGATTTTAAAGATACTCTTGCAAAATTAACATCTGCTCTCAGTTTCCAAGAGAAAGGTAAGTTTCCTTCTCAACCACAATAAAATCTCAAGGGGCAATACAATGCAAATGCAAGTAGTTCCGGAAGCCAACACATGGATCAAGTCAAATCAGTCACTACTCTTCGTAGTGGTAAGGTTATTGAAAAACCCTCTCTTGAACCTTATGAGAAAGATGATGAGTCAATCTCTGAGGGTAAGGAAGAGGTTGAACCTGAAAATTGCAAAGAAAAGACTGATTATCCGCTAGAACTTCCATTTACTCAGGCCATAACCAAACAAAGGAAAGTCAATCATAACTCTTAAAATTTTTGAAACTTTCAAATAGGTAAGAATCAATATACCTTTGCTGGATGCTATTAAACAGATTCCTTCCTATGCTAAATTTTTGAAAGATCTATGCACTGTGAAGAGGAAACTGAATGTGAAAAAGAAAGCCTTTCTAACCGAACAAATAAGTGCTATTCTTCAGAACAATAATGCTTTGAAATATAAAGACCCTGGTTGTCCTACAATTTCTTACTTTATTGGAGAGCATAAAACTGAAAGAGCCTTACTTGATCTTGGTGTAGTGTGGTGAATTTACTTCCATATTCAGTTTTTCAGAGTCTCAATCTAGGTGAGTTAAAACCAACTTCTATAACTCTTTTACTTGCTGATAGA
>SRLM01001498.1:0-50431 GCA_015708895.1 Populus ilicifolia | reverse complement strand
GGAACTTGATTTGTTGTTAACATAAGTTATAATCATGAATGCTTGACGAAATTTACAAGTATTAGCATTAATTGAATAAGATGACTAATGTAATCATGTTAACAATTTATAATATGATTGGAACCTCCTTTGTGTGTGGTTTCCAATTGAATAATAAAAGTTTATACTATACTTGTTTGACATACCATTAGTGGAACCTCTAACCTTGACATTTGTTATTATCATTGTTTAATCCTTGCTTCAATATTTCATCTCAAAGTTCTCATCTTCTTCTTTTTCTTTATTATTGTTGTTATTATTACTACTACTACTACTACCACTACTAGTACTATTATTATTATTATTATTATTATTATTGTTATTGTTATTATTGTTGTTGTGGTATTGTTGTTATTTATAATTTGTACAATAACCTCCCTGTGGTTCGACCTCAGTCTTGCCGGGTTATTTATTACTTCGACACTCCTACATTTGGGAGAAGACATCAATCTCTTTGTCGTGTCAGTTACTACAAGTTGATAAATTCATTTATCCTGTGGATTTTGTTGTCTTGGACACACAACTTGTTGAGGCATGTAATTTATTTCTTGTTATTTTAGGATGTTCGTTTCTTGCAACTTCCAACGCATTGATTAATTGTAGGAATGGACTGATGAAGCTATCATTTGGAAACATGACATTGGAGATGAAAATGATTTACAAGAAGTAGATCATATTGATGAATTAGTTTATGATCAACTTGAATCTACTTTAAGTAAAAATGAGTTTGATGAACCAGAAGATTTGCAAATGATTTATTCTAAGGAAGAAATCATGGATGAAAAATGCACTAAAAATGTTGATGTGAATCTTTTGTCAACAGTGACAACAGATTTGACATCTGACATCACACCAATCGATGATTACTTTCCTAACGAATCCTTACTTTCTCTTAATCCAATGCCTTGGTATGATAAAAATATCAATTTTCTTGCTTTAGGAGATTTGCTAGCTGATTGGAGTACCCAAGACAAAGAAAAGTTTTTGAACGAAGTGAAGAACTTTTATGGTGATGACCCTAACTTATTCAAATATTGTCTTGATCAAATATTTCAAAGATTCATTCCCGACAATAAGGTAAGTAGTGTCATTAAACTTTGTCATTCTGATGCATATGGAAGTGATTTCTCGTCAAATAAAACTGCTGCAAAAATCTTTCAAAATGGATTTTATTGACCCACCATATTCAAAGAGTCACATGCATTCCATAAAAACTGTGAAAATTGTCTAAAGGTGGGATTTATTTCAAAACACAAAGAGTCTTTAAATAATCTTCTATTGACTCTTAAGTCTCATCATAGTCGAGATAAGCATCGTGTAATTCATGATTTATGAACCCATTTTCATAAAGAACATGCTTGGTATAGTCTTGGGAATTTGACTAAAACCAAGGGAAGATGTGAGCCACAATCACAACTACCTGTACATACACATGCTCTTTGTGTCTTTTGGTTTTATTATTGTGTTTTGTTGTTACTTATATTTATTTTAGTGTGTTTCAGGTTTGTCAATGTTTGTTATTTCAGGTGATATCTTCTATACTCTATCTTTCGACCTTTAAACATTAAGGACAATGTCTTGTTTTAGTTTGGGGGAGAGGGTAGTAGCTAAAAAAAAAACTGTGTTTTCTATTTCATAAAGCATGTGCAAAATGGTTGTTATTAGGATGGTAAAGTAAAGGAGCTCTTTTGTTAAAGTGACTCTTGAGACACATCTTAGTAACCATTCGTAACAAGGTCTATCATAATACTTATTGAAATATTCATATTTACAAACTCTTGCATTGTTATCACTTAAGTCTACTCATATACTTGTTTAACATGTATTCTTAAACCTTAATTTACACACACACACACACTTCAACATATAATTGTGGGTTGCATATTGGATTATTACATTATTTATGTTCTTTTGTTAAAGGTAACAACTAAGGGAAATGGATAATATATAATTAAAAAAAGAGAAAAAGAAAACAAATGAATGATAATAATAAAAATGTAGATAAATTTGGTTTCGTAGCCTCCCTAACCTAAGCAATTAAGCCCGAAGGGGTGTTTTAACACCTAATACCCTAAAGTCAACTGACTTGGGAGCTATTGGCTCAACGCTTGTTACATGGGTTGAGGAAAAAAGCTTAAGGGAATCAAACATTTCACTATCTATATATCAGTATCTGCGACCCGAGTTACTAAGCTCGTAGGGGTGTCTTAACACCTAATGCTCTAAGACCAACTGGTCTGGGAGTCATTAGCTGAAAGCTCGTTACATGGGTTAAAGATGCATGGTGTTTTAAATTATTGTATATTAAAGAAAAAGACAAAAATAATAATCCCAACCCAAGGAAGTTGACACGACAAAGAAATTAATGTCTTCTCCCAAATGCAGGAGTGTCGAAGTAATAAATAACCCGGCAAGACCGGGGTCGAACCACAGGGAGGTTATTGTACAAATTATAAAAAACAATAATAAAACAATAACAATCAATAATAACAATAACAACAATAACAATGATGATGATAATAATAGTAGTAGCAATAGTAGTAGAGAAAGAGAAGAAGAAGAAGATGATGATGATGATGAGATATTAAAGTAAGGATTAACAATGATAATAACAAATGTCAAGGTTAGAGGTTCCGCTAATGGTGTGTCAAACAAGTATAATATAAACTCTTATTGTTCAGTTGGAAACCACACATAAAGGAGGTTCCAATCAGATTATAGATTGTTAATATGATTACATTAATCATCTTATTTAATTAATGCTAATACTTGTAAATTTCGTCAAGCATTCATGATTATAACTTATGTTAACAACAAATCAAGTTCCTTTCATAGCTCAGGTGTCGGTTATACCATATAGTATGAGCTATGAAAGTGCCAAGTATTTGTTGTACCAATTGTTATACAACATAAATCAAGATTAGTCATTTAACAAGCAAAGTATTAAAGAGTGAACAAGATAACAAATATAAAACATGTTAGTATTAAACATTAAAGTCCATATTAAGTTTATACCATACTTATTCTTACACTATTAGTGTAACCTTTTCACCTTGACATAATTAATTTAGCAAGACATAATGGAAGAAAGAAAAATGGATAAACAAAATAAGAACATAAATAAGATAAGAGTTAACAAAGCAAAGGAAAGGAAATGAAAGGCATAAACTTGATATTAATGAAAACAAAGCATAAACACTAAAAAGAATACAAAGAGAGAAAGGAAGAGCATGATCTTGATCTGGAAACCAAGATGCCTAAATGCATGGCAAATGCCTCCTTTTATAGGCCAAAATTGGGAACTACTGATTTGATGACTAATTGAAGAGTAGATGGCCAACCCTTGACTTGGTGACAATCCTTATCTTCTCTTGTCTGGCCAAAACGTCATTGATGATGTCAAAATTAGGGCCACTTGAAAACATGAAAGTTCTAGGCAATTGTCTCAGCTTTCTTGTGTAAAACATTCAGCTCATTTCGACTTCTAGAACTCCAGATATGGCCAAAATACTGAATAGTGCTCGGGCTGGAGGACAGATTCGGGCTTCTTTGTTGTTGCAATAACTTGGACTTGAAAATGGTCTTTTTAGATCTTGGGCTCCATATGAAATTTGTAGGCCTATGTCTTACCTTTCCACCCATATAAAGTAGACCTAAATCTGAGATCTATAGCCCTAGATATGACCCGATTACCGAACAGTGTTCCGGTTTGGATTGCACCGACATCTCTTTTCTAAGCTTGATCATCTCTTTGCCTTTGCAATTGAAGTTTTTAAAGTCATCAATCAATCATTTCATTTATGTGATAGGCCTGCATTTAAAATGGACATTTACTACAAATTAAAGGTATCTTATATTATTAGATAGATTATTATAAAACGTACTTTAGTTAAAGAGTTATTGATACTTTAAGTGCAAAATGATGATATAAAACCATGATAAAAATGCACTTTTGAGTACTAATCACACCCTCCAACTAGCTTATTACTAGTCCCCAGTAATCAAAGCGTTAAAATAGAAAAACAATTTGCAATTTCCACAAAGCAAGGTATTCATCATTTAACTTCCATTACTCTATCCAGATAAACAAACTCTTGTTAGATTTATATAGCTGCTCAATACCTCTTAACAAGATATTCATAAACCTTTCTTTTGTGCTCAATGTATCAACACATAATTATAGGGCTTTTCTTGGAAGAAAACAAAATTTTTGTTCTAATGTTTAAGGTTAACAAGATTATTATTTTTGTCTTTTTTTTATATATATACAATAATTTAAAACACCATGCATCTTTAACCCATGTAACGAGCTTTCAGCTAATGACTCCTAGACCAGTTGGTCTTAGGGAATTAGGTGTTAAGACACCCCTACGAGCTTAGTAACTCGGGTCGCAGATACTGATATGTAGATAGTGAAATGTTTGATTCCCTTAAGCTTTTCTCCTCAACCCATGTAACAAGTGTTGGGCCAATAGCTCCCAAGTCAGTTGACATTAGGGTATTAGGTGTTAAAACACCCCTTCGGGCTTAATTGCTTAGGTTGGGGAGGGTACGAAACCAAACTTATCTATATTTTTATTATTATCATTTTTTTCTTCTTTTTTTGTTGTTTTTTTTGTTGTTTTTTTTTAATTATATACTATCCCTTTCCCTTAGTTGTTACCTTTAACAAAAGAACATAAATAATGTAATAATCCAATATGCAACCCACAATCATATGTTGAAGTGTGTGTGTGTAAATTAAGGTTTAAGAATACATGTTAAATAAGTATATGAGCAGACTTAAGTGATAACAATGCAAGAGTTTGTAAATCTGAATATTTCAAGAAGTATTATGATAGACCTTGTTACGAATGGTTACTAAGATGCGTCTCAAGAGTCATAAAAGATTCTCCTTACTCTGCCATCATAGTAACAATCATTTTGCACATGCTTTATGAAATAGAAAACACAGTTTTTTTTTAACTACTACGCTCTCCCCCCAACTAAAACAAGATATTGTCCTCAATGTTTAAAGGTAGAAAGATAGAGTATAGAAGATATCACCTGAAATAACGAACACTAACAAACCTGAAACACACTGAAACAAGTATAAGTAATAACAAAACACAATAATAAAACCAAAAGACACAAAGATTCACAAATGAAGGCTTAAATCCAATCTAAGCTTTTTACGGCTTTCCTTGGTTGACCAATTTATACGACTCATGGAAGGATCAATTACAGGAATGAAAGATTGTAGTTGGTCAATCAATTATTCAGCAGTAGCAGCAGAGATTATGATTTGTCGTGCAGAAGATGTTAGAAATTCCTGTTCCACAGCATGATCAAGAAAAGACAACAACCTATCATAATAACCATTAACATTTAACAAACTTATGGGTTTATGGTGAATGTGCAGTTGGGCCTAAGAGGAAATATGAAATATCTCTTCCAATGTGCCTAGACCACCTGGTAAAGCAATGAAGGCATCAGCATGGTCAAACATTGCATTCATTCGAGCTGACATTGTAGAGATCTGAAGTTCCTCTCCAATTGTTTTTCCAATGATGTCCCCTTATGCTAAAGCTTCGGGGACAACCCCCAAAACTTGACTACCTCATAAAAATGCAACTATTGACACACCTCTCATTAACCCAAGACTGCCTCCCCCATATACTAAATGAATCTTTCTCTTAGCTAACACTTGACCAAGATGATTTGCTGATTCTAAGAACTCCTTTTCTTTCCCAGGACTAGATCCACCGAAAACACAAATATTTGTTATGTTGACTTGAGGAACTTGCCATTTCTACACACTTCAGTATTTGTTAAATGTGTGGGCTGAGTAGAGATGAAAGGAAGGAAAAGAGGGTTTTATAGATGAAAAATTAGAAAGGCAATCATACCACCTATATATAGGCCAACTAGAGTCTCAGACTCTCTCTCTCTCTCTCTTTTTATTTATTTATTTACTTTTAAAAAAAGCATGTATATGTACAAGTAGTTGTGATTGTGGCTCACATCTTCCCTTGGTTTTACATCCAAGAATGGCTTAAACGCCCTCCATGGGTCGGGGATAGGCTTCCCATCTAGTTTTCTTAAAAACTGGCAAACAGGGTCTTTTTTAGTTAGATTCCCAAGACTAAGTCAATCATGTTCTTTATGAAATAGTGGCCATAAATCATGAATTGCACGATGCACATCTCCACTAGGATACGTCTCAAGAGTCAATAAAAGGTTATCTAAAGACTCCTTACTCAAGCCATCCTTAATGAATTGTATTTTATCTTCACGGTTTATAGATACCATTCCTAAAGAACGACATTGTGTATTACAAGTCCATCTAGCACATCAATGACAAACTTCTAGTCGTTTTGCACGATGTTTCTTTGCAAAAGTGCTTTTACCTATTCCAGGCATATGTGAAATAAAGGAGTTAGAGGACTCACCTGATAATCGGATTTTTGCTTCAATTAACCAGCAAATATCTTCAGGAATTCCATGATTCATTAACAATCTCAATCTTGCACATCTAGCACGTTAAATTTTTGTAATCGCATTCTGAGGCAGAGCGGGAAAATACTTTTTCAATTTTGCAAGATTAGTGTCCATTTTCAAATGAGAATTAGAAAAGAGATTAAAAAATTACAGAAATATATATATAAATATCAGTTATTATGGGAAACTAAAAGAACCAACTTAAGTCACGGAGTATCGTTATTCGCCATTTGACCGGGGTAAGAGAAACTAGCAAAAAAAATCACTCAAAAAGAAAATAATAATAATAATAATAATAATAATAATAAATCTTTATATACAGGATCACCCAATTCAATAAAGTCATGTTCAACTAAAAAATTGTCAAAATAAACTTTCAGACGTTGTCCATTTACCTTGAAAACATTGCTATTATTTGGATTCTCGATGTCGTAGGCCCCATATGGATACATATGTTTCACAATAAAAGGACCGCTCCATCTTGATCTTAATTTTCCAGGAAATAAATGCAGTCGAGAATTATAAAGCAAGACTTTTTGACCAACATTGAATGTTTTTCTCAGTATATTCTTGTCATGAAACTCTTTGATTCTTGCTTTATGAATTCTGGAATTTTCATATGCATCATTTCTTATTTCCTCAAGCTCATTTATTTGTAACTTTCGCAGTTGACTAGCATCATCCAGCTTTGAATTAAAAGCTTTAATAGCCCAATAAGCTTTATGTTCAAGTTCCACAGGCAAATGACAAGATTTTCCATAGACTAGTCTATAAGGTGACATACCTAATGATGTTTTATAAGCAGTTCGATAAGCCCAAAGTGCATCATTAAGTCTTAAAGACCAGTCTTTCCTATTAGGGTTCACTGTTTTCTCCAAAATGTGTTTGATCTCCCTATTAGCAAGCTCTACTTGTCCATTTGTTTGAGGGTGATAAGGGGTGACAACTTTGTGTGTGATTCCATATTTCTTCATTAAAGACTCAAATGGCTTGTTGCAGAAATGTGTTCCACCATCACTTATTATGGCTCGAGGGACTCCAAATCGACTCAAAATATTTTCTTTCAAGAATTTTATCACTGTGTTGTGATCATTGTTTCGACTTGGAATTGCCTCTATCCATTTTGAAACATAATCTACTGCGACTAATATGTACAAGAAACCAAATGATGGAGGAAATGGACCCATGAAATCTATACCCCAATAGTTAAAGATCTCAATGACAAGAATAGGATTTAAAGGCATCATGTGACGTTTTGAAATTGATCCCAACTTTTGACAATTTTCACAAGACTTGCAGAATGCATGTGAGTCTTTGAACATAGTGGGCCAATAGAATCCACTTTGTAAGATTTTTGCAGTTTTCTTTCTTGATGAGAAATGGCCCCCACATGCCTCAGAATGACAAAATTTAATGACACTACTTACCTCATTGTCAGGAATGCATCTTCGAAATATTTGATCAGGACAATATTTGAATAAATAAGGGTCATCCCAATAAAAGTTCTTCGCTTCATTCAAGAACTTTCTTTTATCTTGGGTGCTCCAATGAGTTGGCAATTGTCCTGAAACAAGAAAATTGACAATATTAGCAAACCAAGGCATTGTAGAGACAGAAAATAAAGATTCATCTGGAAAGTAGTCATTGATTGATGTGATGTCAGTTTTCGAATCTGTTGTCAATCTTGACAAATGATCTGCGACAACATTTTCGCTGCCTTTTTTATCTTTGATTGTGATATCAAATTCTTGAAGTAACAAAATCCACCGCACCAATCTAGCCTTAAAATCTTTCTTAGAAAGAAGATATTTCAATGCTGCATGATCACTAAAAACAACAACAGGTGAGCCAATAAGATAAGACCTAAATTTTTCACATGCAAATACTACTGCAAGTAATTCTTTTTCAGTAGTGGTATAATTCATTTCAGCATTATTTAAAGTTTTACTTGCATAGTAAATTACATAAGGTTTCTTATCTTTTCTTTGTCCTAAAACAGCACCTACGACATAATCACTAACATTACACATTATTTCAAAAGGTAATGACCAATCAGGAGGTTGAATGACAAGAGCACAAGTAAGCAAGTTTTTAAGTTTAACAAAGGCTTTTTCACAATGTTCAGTCCATTCAAAAATATTATCCTTTGTTAGAAGGTTACTTAAGGGCTTAGATATTATGCTAAAATCTTTAATGAACCTTCTATAAAAACCAGCATGTCCTAAGAATGATCTAACATCTTTAATAGATTTTGGTGTTGGCAAGTTTGCAATTAACTCAATTTTAGATTTGTCAACCTCAATTCCTTTTGATGAAACAATGTGACCAAGTACAATGCCGTTTGTTACCATAAAGTGACATTTTTCCCAATTCAGCACAAGATTCTTCTCTTCACACCTGGCCAAAACCTTTTCTAAGTTAATCAAACAATCATCAAATGAATCGCCAAAAACAGAAAAATCATCCATGAAAATCTCAAGAAAATTTTCAACCATATCACTAAATATACTAAGCATGCATCTTTGAAATGTGGCTGGTGCATTACGTAATCCAAAAGGCATCCTTCGATATGCAAAAGTACCAAATGGACATGTGAAAGTAGTCTTCTCTTGATCTTCCAATGCAATTTCAATTTGATTGTAACCCGAATAGCCATCTAGGAAACAATAAAATTCATGACCTGCAACTCTTTTTAGGATTTGATCCATGAAAGGTAATGGAAAATGATCTTTTCTAGTCATTGAATTAAGTTTTCTATAGTCAATGCACATACGCCAACCAGTAACAGTTTTCTATTATTATTATTACTACTACTACTAGTAATAGTTGTAATAATAATAATAATAACAATAATAAAGAAAAAGAAAAAGAAAAGTTGATGAGAACTTTGAGATGAAAACTTAACATAACAATTAAACAATGATAATAACAAATGTCAAGGTTAGAGGATCCACTAATGGTATGTCAAACAAGTATAATATAAACTCTTATTATTCAATTGGAAACCACACACATAAGAGGTTCCAATCAGATTATAGATTGTTAACATGATTACATTAGTCATCTTATTCAATTAATGCTAATACTTGTAAATTTTATCAAGCATTCATGATTATAACTTATGTTAACAACAAATCAAGTTCCTTTCATAGCTTAGGTGTCGGTTATACCATACCGTATGGGCTATGAAAATGCCAAGCATTTGCTATAGCAATTATTATACAACATAAATCAAGATTAGTCATTTAACAAGTAAAGTGTTAAAACGTGAATAAGATAACAAATATAAAACATGTTAGTATTAAACATTAAAGTCCATATTAAGTTTATACTATACTTATTCTTACACCATTAGTGTAACCTTTTCACCTTACATAACAAACTTAGCTAGACATAATGAAAGAAAGAAAAATAGATAAACAAAATAAGAACATAAATAAGATAAGAGTTAAAAAGCAAAGCAAAGGAACGAAAATGAAAGACATAAACTTGATATTAATAAAATCAAAGCATAAGCAATACAAAAAATACAAAGAGAGAAAGTAGGAGCATGATCTTGATCTGGAAACCAATATGCCTAAATGCATGACAAATGCCTCCTTCTATAGGCCAAAATTGGAAACTATTGATTTGATAACTAATTAATGAGTGGGTGACCAACTCTTGACTTGGTGACAATCCTTATCTTCTCTTGTCTACCCAGAACGTCATTGATAACGTCAAAATTGGAGCCACTTGAAAACATGAAAGTTGTAGAAAATTATCTCAGCTTTTTTGTATAAAACATTTAGCTCATTTCGACTTTATGAACTCTAGATATGGCCAAAATACTGAATAGTGCTCGGGTTGGAGGACAAATTCAGGTTTCTTTGTTGTTGCAATAATTTGAACTTGAAAATGGCCTTTTTAGATCTTGGGCTCCATATGAAAGTTGTAGGCCTATGTCTTACTTTTCCATCCATATAAAATAGACATAAATTTGAGATCTATAGCTCTAGATATAACCCAATTACTGAACAATGTTCTGGTTTGGATTGCACCGACATCTCTTTACTAAGTTTGACCATCTATTTCTCCTTTCAATTTCAGTTCTTAAATTCATCAATCAATCCTTTCATTGATGTGATAGGTCTGCATTTAAAATGAACATTTACCATAAATTAAAAGTAACTTATTTATTAGATATATTATTATAAAATATGCTTGAATTAAGGTGTTTTTTATACTTCAAATGCAAAATGATGATATAAAACCTTGATAAAAATACATTTTTAAGTATCAATCATTTCTTCTTCTTTCTTTTATTTTATTTCTAGACGTGCATAAAATTGTGGTCACGTACATAAAGTGTAGACTTTGTAGGATATCCTCATCATTTTCAAAAGATATGGACAAAGAAGATAACCAATCACTTTATAATGAGAATAACCATGTTAGAACACTAAGAGACCACGTGAATCCCACATGAAAAAGTGCACCATCATGTATAGTTTTTCCACCCCATGCATCTCATTTTAATTTTAAACCAGACATTATTCAACTTTTACCTTCTTTTCATGGCTTAGAATTAGAAAATCCATGCATTTAAAGGAATTTGAGGAGGTCTGCAACACACATAATGATTCAAATTGTAGCATGAACACCATTAGATTAAAGCATTTTTCTTTTTCATTAAAAGATAAAGCTAAAATATGGCTACAAAATTTAAGACTAGGATCCATTCGTACTTGGGATGAAATACAATAACAGTTTTTAAAGAAGTTTTTCCCATCTCATAGAACAAACTCTTTCAAAAGACAAATCACCACTTTCACTCAAAAACTAGGAGAAACATTTTACCAATGTTAGGATAGGTATTGAGACTTGCTTAGTACTTGCCCTCATCATGGTTTTGAAACATGGAGATTGGTTTCACATTTCTATGAAGGGTTAACACCTAGAGATAGGCAAATGGTTGAATTGATGTGCAATGGAACTTTTGAAGATAAAGATCCTGATGAAGCAATGGAGTACTTAAACTTGTTAGCTGAAAATCCTTAAATTTAGGACACCGCGGGTACTTATAAGGCACCGAGTAAAACTCAACCTCATACATCTAGTGGAGGTATGTACAACCTTAGGGAAGATCATGACCTTCAAGCCAAGTTTGCATCTTTAGCTAGAAAAGTCGAGGCACTAGAATTCAAAAGGAGTGGTCAATTAAAATCTATTGAAAACATTATGTCTCAAATATGTGAAATAAATGAACACTCAACCAATAATTGTCCAACCTTGCCTTTTTTTAAGGAATGTCTCCATGAACAAGCGCATGTTTTAAACATTTTCTAAAGGGCCAACCACAACCCATACTCACAAACTTACAACCCTGGTTAGAGAAATCACCTAAAATTTAGTTGGAAGAGTGAGAACAACAATGCACGAACTTCACAACCATTGTTTCAAGCACACCACAATGTCCAAAATTTTTATGGATATGCACCTCCTTATGCTCCACCTCCTACAAGAAATCTTGAGGAAACATTGCATGCATTCATTAAAAAACAAGAGACAATCAATACTCAACTTACTCAAAACATGATAGATTTTAAAGATACTCTTGCAAAATTAACATCTGTTCTCAGTTTCCAAGAGAAAGGTATGTTTTCATCTCAACCACAACAAAATCCTAAGGGCCAATACAATGCAAATGCAAGTAGTTCTAGAAGCCAACACATGGATCAAGTCAAATCAGTCACAACTCTTCGCAATGGTAAGGTTATTGAAAAACCCTCTCTTCAACCTTATGAGAAAGATGATGAGTCAATCTCTGAGGGTAAGGAAAGGGTTGAATATGAAAATTGCAAAGAAAAGACTGATTCTCCTCCAGCACTTCCATTTCCTCAAGCCATGACCAAACAAAGAAAAGTCAATCACAACTCTAAAATATCTAATAATATAAGATACCTTTAATTTATGGTAAATATTCATTTTAAATGCAGGCCTATCACATAAATGAAAGGATTGATTGATGAATTTAAGAATTGATATTAAAAGGACAAAAAGATGGTAAATTTAGAAAAGAGATGTCAGTGCAGTCCAAACTGGAACACTGTTCAGTAATTGGATCATATCTAGAGTTGTAGGTCTCAAATTTAGGTCTATTTAATATGGATGGAAAGGTAAGACATAGGCCTACAACTTTCATATGGAACCCAAGATCTAAAAAGCCTATTTTGAAGTTCTGATTGGAGCAAAAACAAAGAAATCTGAATTTGTCATCCAGCCCGAGCACTGTTTAGTATTTTTTACACAAGAAAGCAATGACAATTTCCTATAACTTTCATGTTTTCAAGTGGTTCCAATTTTGACGTTATCAATGATATTTTGGGTAGACAAAAGAAGATAAGGATTGTTACGAAGTCGAGAGTTGGTCAACTACACATTAATTAGTCATCAAATCAATAGTTCCTAATTTTGGCCTATAAAAGGAGGCATTTGCCATGCATTTAGACATCTTGGTTTCCAGATCAAGATCATGCTATTGCTTTCTCTCTTTATATTTTTTGTAATGTTTATGCTTTACTTTATTAATATCAAGTTTAAGCCTTTCATTTCCTTTCATTTAGTTAGTAACTTTAATTTTATTCATGTTTTTTTTTTGTTTATTTATTTTTCTGTCTTTCATTATGTCTAGCTAAGTTTATTATGTCAACGTGAAAAGGTCACACTAATTGTGTAAGAATAAGTATAGTGTAAACTTAATATAAACTTTAATGTTTGATACTAACATGTTTTATATTTGTTATCTTGTTCACTCTTTAATACTTTGCTTGTTAAATGACTAATCTTGATTTATGTTGTATAACAATTGGTACAACAAATGCTTGACACTTTCATAGCCTATACTGTGTGGTATAACAAACACTTGAGCTATGAAAGGAACTTGATTTGTTGTTAATATAAGTTATAATCATGAATGCTTGACAAAATTTACAAGTATTAGCATTCATCAAATAAGATGACTAATGTAATCATGTTAACAATCTATAATATGATTGAAACCTCCTTTGTGTGTGGTTTCCAATTAAATAATAAGAGTTTATACTATACTTGTTTGACATACCATCAGTGGATCCTCTAACCTTGATATTTGATATTATCGTTGTTTAATCTTTACATTAATATTCCATCTCAAAGCTCTTATCATCTTCTTCTTCTTCTCCTTCTTTTTTCTTTATTATAATTATTATCATTATTATTATTACTACTATTACTACAAGTATTATTAGTATTATTATTGCTACTATTATTATTGTTATTATTATTGTTACTATTGTTGTTGTTTATAATTTGTACAATTAACCTTCATGTGGTTCAACCCTGGTCTTGCCGGATTATTTATTACTTCGACACTCCTGCACTTGGGAAAAGACATCAATCTTTTCGTCATGTCAAGTTTTTAGCATTGTTGTCGGGGAAGTAAGTTTTGTATAAATTATAATATTTATTTTATTTTCTCTTTTCACTTTTCTTGTATATAACTTTGTTTCTTTTCTCTTGCTTCTACTTCCTTTTATTTTATTTCTACATGTGCATAAGAGTGTGGTCACGTACATCAACTAGTAGACTTTGTAGGGTATCCTCATTATTTTCAGAAAATATGGCCAAAGAAGATAATCAATCACTTCATAATGAGAATAATGAGAATAACCGTGCTAGAATACTTAGAGACCACATGAATCCTACATGAACAACTGCACCATCATGCATCGTTTTTCCTCCCCATACATCTCATTTTAATTTTAAACCAAGCATTATTCAACTTTTGCTTTCTTTTCATGGCTTAGAATTGGATAATTCATATTTGCGTTTAAGGGAATTTGAGGCAGTTTGCAACACATATAATAATTTAAATTGTAGCATGAACACCATTAGATTAAAGCTTTTTCCTTTTTCATTAAAAGATAAAAGCTAAAACATGGCTATAAAATGTGAGACCAGGATCCATTCGTGCTTGGGATGAAATGCAATAATAGTTTCTAAATAAGTTTTTCCCATCTTATAGAACAAACTCTTTCAAAAGACAAATCACCACTTTCACTCAAAAACTAGGAGAAACATTTTACCAATATTGGGATAGGTATTGAGACTTGCTTACTACTTGCCCTCATCATGGTTTTGAAACAGGGAGATTACGTTCACATTTCTATAAAGGGTTAACACCTAGAGATAGGCAAATGGTTGAATTGATGTGCAATGGAACTTTTGAAGATAAAGATCTTGATGAAGCAATGGAATACTTACACTTGTTAGCTCAAAATATTCAAAATTAGGACACCGCGGGTACTTATGAGGCACCAAGTAAAACTCAACCTCATACATCTAGTGGAGGTATGTACAACCTTAGAAGATCATGACCTTCAAACCAAGTTTGTATCTTTAGCTAGAAAACTCCAGGCACTAGAATTGAAAAATAATGGTCAATTAAAATCTGTTGAAAACATTGCATGTCAAATATGTGAAATAAATGAACACTCAACCAATAACTGTCTAACCTTGTCTTCTTTTAAAGAATATCTCCATGAACAAGCCCATGCTTTAAACAGTTTCCAAAGGGCCAACCACAACCCATACTCACAAACATACAACCCTGGTTGGAGAAATCACCCAAATTTTAGTTGGAAGAGTGAGAACAACAATGCACAAACTTCATAGCCATGGTTTCAAGCACACCACAATTTCAAAAATTCTCATGGATATGCACCTCCTTATGCTCCACCTCCTACAAGAAATCTTGAGGAAACATTGCATGCATTCATTAAAAATTAAGAGAAATCAATACTCAACTTGCTCCAAACATGATAGATTTTAAAGATACTTTTACAAAATTAACATCTGCTCTCAGTTTCCAAGAGAAAGGTAAGTTTTCATCTCAACCACAACAAAATCCTAAGGGGCAATATAATGCAAATGCAAGTAGTTTTGGAAGCCAACACATGGATCAAGTCAAATCAGTCACTACTCTTTGCAATGGTAAGGTTATTGAAAAACCCTCTCTTAAACCTTATAAGAAAGATGATGAGTCAATCTCTAAGGGTAAGGAAGGGGTTGAATCTAAAAATTTCAAAGAAAAGACTAATTCTCCGCCAACACTTCCATTTCCTCAAGCCATGACCAAACAATGAAAAGTCAATCACAACTTTGAAACATTTGAAACTTTCAACGAGGTAACAATCAATATATATTTGCTGGATGCTATTAAACAAGTTCCTTCCAATGCTAAATTTTTGAAAGATCTGAAGAGGAAACTGAATGTTAAAAAAAAAGCCTTTTTAGCCGAACAAGTACCATTCTTCAGAACAATAATGCTTTGAAATATAAAGACCCTGGTTGTCCTACAATTTCTTGCTTTATTGGAGTGCAAAAAATTGAAAGAGCCTTACTTGATCTTGGTGCTAGTGTGAATTTACTTCCATATTCATTTTTTTAGAGTCTCAATATAGGTGAGTTGAAACCAACTTCTATAACTCTTTTACTTGTCGATAGATCTATAAAAGTTTCTAGAGGAATAGTCGAAGATGTGTTAGTACAAGTCGATAAATTCATTTATCCTGTGAATTTCATTATCTTAGACACATAACCTGTTGAAGCATGTAATTCATTTTCTATTATTTTAGGATGTCCGTTTCTTGCAACTTCTAACACATTGATTAATAGTAGGGATGGACTGATAAAGCTATCATTTGGAAACATGACATTAGAGATGAATATTTTCAACATTTGCAAGCAACCTGAAGATGATAATGACTTATAAGAAGTAGATCATATTAACGAATTAGTTTATGATCAACTTGAATCTACTTTAAGTAAAAATGAGTTAGATGAATCTAAAGATTTGCAAATGATTTATTCTAAGGAAGAAATCATGGATGAAAAACGCATTGAAAATGTTGATGCGGATCTTTTGTCAAAAGTGACAATAAATTCGACATCTAACATCACACTAATCAATGATTACTTTCCTAACGAATCCTTACTTTCTTTAATTCAATGCCTTGGTATGATAAAAATATTAATTTTCTTGCTTTAGGAGATTTGCCAGCTGATTGAAGTAC
The DNA here is from genome assembly GCA_015708895.1 of Populus ilicifolia. Lineage (NCBI taxonomy): Eukaryota > Viridiplantae > Streptophyta > Magnoliopsida > Malpighiales > Salicaceae > Populus > Populus ilicifolia. The sequence goes on along the minus strand of SRLM01001498.1, from coordinate 33,818 downwards.
CCAAGATAAAGAAAAGTTTTTGAACGAAGTGAAAAACTTTTATTGGCATGACCCTAACTTATTCAAATATTGTCCTGATCAAATATTTCAAAGATTCCTTCCCGACAATGAGGTAAGTAGTGTCATTAAACTTTGTCATTTTGAAGCATGTGGAAGTTATTTCTCATAAAAAAGACAACTGCAAAAATCTTTTAAAATGGATTTTATTGACCCTCCTCCATGTTTAAGGACATGCATGCATTTTGCAAAACTTGTGAAAATTATCAAAAAGTTGATACTGGTCAAAACGTTTTGTTTTATAATTCTCAACTCTATGCATTCCCTAAAGAGCTAAGATCAAGATGGAGCAATTCTTATGGGGCCTGTGATATTGAGAATTCAATGAATGACAATGCTTTTAAGAAAAATAGACATCATTTGAAAGCTTACTTTGATAATTTTCCTAGTGAAAATGAATCAACTGGTTTGAATGATCTTGTAGATAAAGGTTGATTATTATTTTCTAACATTATTTTTGTGTTTCTTTTTTAGTGATTTTTGGTAGTTTCTCTCACCCCGGTCAAATGGTGGACAACGGTACTCTATGACTTAAGTCGGTTCTTTCAGTTTCCCACAATAACTGATATCTGTGTAATTTTTTTTTGAATCTCTCTTCCAATTCTCATTTGAAAATGGACACAAATCTTGAAAAATTGAAAAAGTATTTTTCCGCTCTGCCTTAGAAAGCAATTACAAAATTTTACCATGTTAGATGTGCAAGATTGAGGTTGTTAATGAATCATGGAATTCCTCAAGATATTTGCTGGTTGATTGAAGCAAAGGTCCAATTATCAAGTAAGTCTTTTAACTCCATTTCACACATGCGTGGAATAAGTAAAAGCACTTTTGCAAAGAAACATTGTGCAAAACGAATGAAAGTCTGTCATCGATATGCCAGATGGACTTGTAATCCACAATGTTGTTTTTTAGGAATGATATCTATAAACCATGAAGATAAAATACAATTCATTAAGGATGGCCTAAGTAAGGAGTCTTTAGATAATCTTGTACTGACTCTTAAAACACATCCTAGTGAAGATGTGCATCGTCTAATTCATGATTTATGGCCACTATGGGTCGGGGATAGTCTTTAGATAAAGAACATGATCGACTTAGTCTAGGGAATTTGACTAAAAAAGACCTTGTTTGCCAGTTTTTAAGAAAACTGGATGAGAAGCCTATCCACGACCCATAGAGGGCGTTTAAGCCATTCTTGGACGTAAAACCAAGGAAAGATGTGAGCCACAATCATAATTACATGTACATACACATGCTTTTTCAAAAGTAAATAAATAAATAAAGAGAGAGAGTGTGTGTGTGAGACTCCAGTTGGTCTACATATAGGTGATATGATTGTCTTTTTAATTTCTCATCTATAAAATCCTCTCTTCCTTCCTTTCATTTCTACTCAACTCATACATTCAACAAATATAGAAGTGTGTAGAAATGGCAAGTTCCTTAGGTCATCATATAAGAAATATTTGTGTTTTTGGTGGATCTAGTCCTAGGAAAGAAAAGGAGTTTTAGAATCAGCAAATCATCTTGGTCAGGTGCTAATTGAGAGAAAGATTCATTTAGTGTATGGGAAAGGCAGTCTTGGGTTAATGGGAGGTGTGTCAATAGCTATATTTTTAGAAGGTAATCAAGTTTTGGGGGTCGTCTTTGAAGCTTTAGCACAAAGGGACATCATTGGAAAAAAAATTTGGAGAGGAACTTCAGGTCTCCACAATGTCGGCTCGAATGAATGCAATGTTTAACCATGCTAATGCCTTCATTGCTTTACCAGGTGGTCTAGGCATATTAGAACAGGTCTTTTATATTTCCTTTTGGGCCCAATTGCATATTCACCATAAACCCATAGGTTTGTTAAATGTTAATGGTTATTATGATAAGTTGTTGTCTTTTCTTGATCATGCTATGGAATAAGAATTTCTAACATCTTTTGCATGACAAATCATAATCTCTGCTGTTACTACTGAACAATTGATTGACCAACTACACAATCTTCCATTCCTGTAATTGATCCTTCCATGAGTTGCATAAATTGATCAACTAAGGAAAGCCATAAAAAGCTTAGATTGGATTTAAGCCTTCATTTATGAATCTTTGTATCTTTTGGTTTTATTACCGTGTTTTGTTGTTTTTTATATTTGTTTCAGTGTGTTTTAGGTTTGTTAGTGTTCGTTCTTTCAGGTGATATCTTCTATACTCTATCTTTCTACCTTTAAACATTAAAGACAATGTCTTGTTTTAGTTGGGGGGAAAAGTAGTAGCTAAAAAAAAAAAACTAACTATGTTTTCTATTTCATAAAGCATGTGCAAAATTGTTGTTACTATGATGGCAAAGTAAGGAGAACTTTTTATGACTCTTGAGACGTATCTTAGTAATCATTCATAACAAGATCCATCATAATACTTATTGAAATATTTAGATTTACAAACTTTTGCATTGTTATCACTTAATTCTGCTCATATACTTATTTAACATGTATTTTTAAACCTTAATTTACACATACATACACACTTTAAACATATGATTGTAGGTTGCATATTGGATTATCACATTATTTATGTTCTTTTGTTAAAGGTAACAACTAAGGGAAATGGATAGTATATAATTAAAAAAAAAGAAAAAAAAGAAAATAATAATAAAAAAAAAATATAGATAAGTTTGGTTTTTTAGTCTCTCTAACCTAAGCATTTAAGCTTGAAGGGGTGTTTTAACACATAGTACCCTAAAGTCAACTAATTTCAAAGCGATTGGCCCAATGCTTGTTACATGGGTTAAGGAGAAAAGCTTAAGGGAATCAAATATTGCACTATCTACATATCAGTATCTGCGACCAAAGTTACTAAGCTTGTAGGGGTGTCTCAACACCTAATGCCCTAAGACCAATTAGTTTAGGAGTCATTAGCTGAAAGCTCGTTACATGGTTTAAAGATGCATGGTGTTTAAAATTATATGTATATATATTAAAAAAAGACAAAAATAATAATCTCAACCCAAGGAAGTCAACCTTAAACATTAGAACAAAAATTTTGTTTTCTTCCAAGAAAAGCTCTATAATTATATGTTGATACATTAAGCACAAAAAAAGGTTTATGAATATCTTGTTAAGAGGTATTGAGCAGGTATATAAATTTAATGAGAGTTTGTTTATCTAGATAGATTAATGAAAGTTAAATGATGATTACCTTGCTTTGTGGAATTTGCAAAGTATTTTTCTATTTTAACGCTTTGATTACTAGGGACTAATAATATGCTAGCTAGGGGGTGTGATTGATACTTAAAAGTGTATTTTTATCAAGGTTTTATATCATCATTTTCCACTTGAAGTATCAATAACTCCTTAACTAAAACATGTTTTATAATAATATATCTAATAATATAAGATACCTTTAATTTATGGTAAATGTTCATTTTAAATGTAGGCCTATCACATAAATGAAATGATTGATTGATGAATTTAAGAACTAAAATTGGAAGGACAAAGAGATGGCCAAACTTAGAAAAGAGATGTTGGTGCAATCCAAACCGGAACACTGTTCGGTAATTGGGTCATATCTGGAGTTGTACATCTCAGATTTAGGTCTACTTTATATGGATGGAAAGGTAAGACATAGGCCTACAACTTTCATATCGAGGCCAAATCTAAAAAGGCCATTTTCAACTCCAAATTGTAGCAACAACAAAGAAGTCTGAATTTGTCTTCTAGCTTAACCACTATTCAGTGTTTAGCCTATATCTGAAGTTCTAGAAGTCCAAATGAGTTGAATTTTTTACACAAAAAAGATGAGACAATTTTCTACAACTTTCATGTTCAAGTGGCTCCAAGTTTGATGTTATTTATGATGTTTTGGGCAGATAAGAGAAGATAAGGATTGCCATCAAGTCTAGAGTTAGTCGCCCACTCATCAATTAGTCATTAAATCAATAGTTCTCAATTTTGGCCTATAAAAGGAGGCATTTACCATGCATTTAGGCATCTTGATTTCCAGATCAAGATCATGCTCTTTCTTTCTCTCTTTGTATTTTTTGTAATGTTTATGCTTTGCTTTTAATAATATCAATTTTATGCCTTTCATTTCCTTTCACTTACTTAGCTAACTCTTATCTTATTTATGTTCTTATTTTGTTTATCTTTTTTTTTCTTTTATTATGTCTAGCTAAGTTTATTATGTCAAGGTGAAAAGGTTACACTAATGGTATAAGAATAAGCATAGTGTAAACTTAATATGGACTTTAATGTTTGATACTAACATGTTTTGCATTTGTTATCTTGGTCACTCCTTAATACTTTGCTTGTTAAATGACTAATCTAGATTTATGTTGTATAATACTTAGTACAATAAATGCTTAGCACTTTCATAGCCTATACTGTATGGTATAATTGACACCTGAGCTATGAAAGGAACTTGATTTGTTGTCAACATAAGTTATAATCATGAATGCTTGATGAGATTTACAAGTATTAGCATTAATTGAATAAGATGACTAATGTAATCACGTTAATAATATATAATCTGATTGAAACCTCCTTTATGTGTGGTTTCCAATTGAATAATAAGAGTTTATACTATACTTATTTGACATGCCATTAGTGGATCCTTTAACCTTGACATTTGTTATTATCATCGTTTAGTCCTTACATGAATATTTCATCTCCAAGTTCTCATCTTCTTCTTCTTCTCCTTTTTTTTGTTTATTATTATTATTATTATTATTATTATTCTTGTTATTCTTGTTGTTGTTGTTGTTATTGTTGTTGTTATTGTTGTTGTTGTTGTTGTTATTGCTATTGTTGTTGTTTATAATTTGTATAATTAACCTCCTTATGGTTTGACCTCGGTCTTGCCGGGTTATTTATTACTTCGACACTCCTGCATTTGGAAAAAGACATCAATTTTTTAGTCGTGTCAAGTTTTTGACGTCGTTGCTGGGGAGGTAAGTTGTATAAATTATAGCTTTTATTTTATTTTCTCTTTTTACTTTTCCTGTATATAACTTTGTTATGTGTCTCTTATTTCTTCTTCTTTTGTTTTCTTTTTTTTTTATTCTATTCCTATACGTGCATGAAAGCATGGTCATGTACATTAAGTGGTAGATTTCGTAGGTTATCCTTATCATTTTCAAAAAATATGGTCGAAGAAGATAATCAATCACTTTATAATGAGAATAATGAAAATAACCATGCTAGAACACTTAGAGACCACATGAATTCCACAAGAACAAGTGCACCATCATGCATAGTTTTTCCTCCTAATGCATCTTATTTTAATTTTAAACTAGACATTGTTTAACTTTTACCTTTTTTTCATGGTGTAGAATTGAAAAATCCATACTTGTATTTAAGAGAATTTGAGGAGGTTTGCAACACATATAATGATTCAAATTGTAGCATGAACACCATCAAATTAAAGATTTTTTTTTATTAAAAGATAAATCTAAAACATGGCTACAAAATTTGAGACCAGGATCCATTCGTGCTTGGGATGAAATGCAATAACAATTTTTAAAGAAGTTTTTTCCATCTCACAAAACAAACTCTTTCAAAAGACAAATCGCCACTTTCACTCAACAACAAGGAGAAACATTTTACCAATATAGGGATACGTATCGAGACTTGCTTAATACTTGCCCTCATCATGGTTTTGAAACATGGAGATTGGTTTCACTTTTTTATGAAGGGTTAACACCTAAAGATAGACAAATAGTTGAATTGATCTGCAATAAAACTTTTGGAGATAAAAACCCTAATGAAGCAAAGGAGTACTTAGACTTGTTAGCTAAAAATACTCAAAATTAGGACTACATGAGTACTTATAAGGCACCTAGTAAAACTTAACCTTATACATCTAGTCAATCACAACTCTGAAATCTTTAAAATTTTCAAACAGGTAAGGATCAATATACCTATGTTGGATGCAATTAAACAAGTCTCTTTTTATGCTAAATTTTTTAGAGATCTATGCACTGTGAAAAGGAAACTAAATGTGAAAAAGAAAGCCTTTTTAGCCAAACAAGTAAGTGTCATTCTTCATAACAATAATGTTTTGAAATATAAAGACCCTGGTTGTCCCACAATTTCTTGCTTTGTTGGAGAACATAAAATTAAAAGAGCCTTGATCTTGGAGCTAGTGTGAATTTAGTTCCATACTCAGTTTTTTAAGTCTCAATCTAGGTGAGTTAAAACCAACTTCTGTAACTCTTTTACTCGTCGATATATCTGTTAAAGTGCCTAGAGAAATAGTTAAAGATGTGTTAGTACAAGTTGATCAATTCATTTATCCAGTGGATTTTGTTGTCTTGGACACACAACCTATTGAAGTATGTAATTCATTTCCTGTTATTTTAGGACGTCCATTTCTTGCCACTTCTAATGCATTGATTAATTATAGGAATGGACTGATAAAGCTATCATTTGAAAACATGACATTGGAGATGAATATTTTCAACATTTGCAAGCAACCTGGAGATGATAATGATTTATAAGAAGTAGATCATATTGACGAATTAGTTTATGATAAACTTGAATCTACTTTAAGTAAAAATAAGTTGGATGAATATGAAGATTTGCAAATGATTTATTCTGAGGAAGAGATCATAGATGAAAAATGCACCGAAAATATTAATACAGATCTTTTGTCAAAAGTGACAACAAATTCGACATCTGACATCACACCAATTGATGATTACTTTCCTAACAAATCTTTACTTTCTCTTAGTCCAATGCCGTGGTATGATAAAAATATTAATTTTTTTGCTTTAGGAGATTTGTCAGCTAATTGGAGTATTTAACAAAAAGAAAATTTTTTGAATGAAGTGAAGAACTTTTATTAGGATGACCCTAACTTATTCAAATATTGTCCTGATCAAATATTTCAAAGATTCATTCCCGACAATGAGGTAAGTAGAGTCATTAAACTTTGTCATTCTAAAGCATGTAAGAGTTATTTCTTATAAATAAAGATAGCTGTAAAAATCTTTCAAAATAGATTTTATTGGCCCACCATGTTCAAGGACATGCATGCATTCTACAAAACTTGTGAAAATTGTCAAAACGTTGATACTGATCAAATAGTTTTGTTTTATAATTCTCAACTCCATTTATTTCATAGAGAACTAAAATCAAGATGGCGTAGTTCATTTATTAAGAAACATGTGTATCCTTATAAGACCTTTAATATTGAGAATTCAATGAATGACAGTGTTTTTAAAGAAAATGGACATCGTTTGAAAGCTTAATTTGATAATTTTCCTAGTGATAATGAATCAACCGGTTTGAATGATCTTGTAGATAAAGGTTGATTTTTTTTCTCACATTATTTTTCTGTTTCTTTTTAAGTGATTTTTGCTAGCTTCTCTCACCCCGATCAAATGGCGGACAATGGTACTTCGTGAATTAAGTCGGTTCTTTCAATTTCCCATAATAACTGATATCCATGTATATATTTGTGTAATTCTTTGAATCTCTATTCTAATTCTCATTTGATAATGGACACTAATCTTGAAAAATTAAAAAAAATATTTTCCGCTCTACCTTAGAATGCGATTACAAAAATTTACTGTGCTAGATGTGCAAGATTGAGGTTGTTAATGAATCATGGAATTTCTCAAGATATTCATTGGTTAATTGAATTAAAGGTTTGATTATTTGGTGAGTCCTCTAATTTTTTCATTTCACACATGCCTAGAATAGGTAAAAGCACTTTTGCAAAGAAACGTCATGCAAAACAACTGAAAGTCTATAATCGATGTGCCAGATGGACTTGTAATGCACAACGTTATTCTTTAAAAATGGTATCTATAAACCGTGAAGATAAAATACAATTCATTAAGGATGACCTGAGTAAGGAGTCTTTAGGTAATCTTCTATTAACTTTTGAGCACATCATAGTGGAGAAGTGCATCATGCAATTCATGATTTATGACCGCTATTTCATAAAGAACATGCTCAACTTAGTCTTGGGAATCTGACTAAAAAAGACCATGTTTGCCAGTTTTTATAAAAACTAGATAAGAAGTCTTTCCCCGACCCATAGAGAGTGTTTAAGTCGTTTTTGGAAGTAAAACCAAGGAAAGATATGAGCCACAATCACAACTACTTGTACATACACATGCTTTTTCAAAAATAAATAAATAAATAGAGAGAGTGTGTGTGTGAGATTCCAGCTAGCCTACACATAGGTGGTATGATTGCCCTTTTAATTTCTCATATATAAAATCCTTTTTTCCTTCCCTTCATTTCCACTCAACCTATACATTCATCAAATATAAAAGTGTGTAAAAATGGTAAGTTCCTCAAGTCATCAAATAAAAAGTATATGTGTTTTTGTTGGATCTAGTCCTATGAAAGAAAATGAGTTTTTAGAATCAGCAAATCATCTTGATCAAGTGCTAACTCAGAGAAAGATTCATTTAGTATATGGGGAAGGCAGTCTTGGGTTAATGAGAGGTGTGTCAATAGCTGTATTTTTAGCAGGTAGTCAAGTTTTGGGGGTCGTCCCCGAAGCATTAGCACAAAGGGACATCATTGGAAAAACAATTAGAGAGGAACTTCAGGCCTCCACAATGTCGGCTTGAATGAATGCAATGTTTAACCATGGTAATGCCTTCATTGCTTTACCAGGTGGTCTAGGCATATTGGAAGAGATCTTTCATATTTTCTCTTGGGCCCAACTGCACATTCACCATAAACCCACAGGTCTGTTAAATGTTAATGGTTATTATGATAAGTTGTTGTCTTTTCTTGATCATGTTGTGGAACAGGAATTTCTAACATCTTCTGCACGACAAATCATAATCTCTACTGCTATAATGAATAATTGATTGACCAACTACAATCCTTTCATTCCTGTAATTAATCCCTATATAAGCCGTATAAATTGGTCATCTAAGGAAAGTCATAAAAAGCTTAAATTAGATTTAAGTCTTCATTTGTAATTTTTTTTGTCATTTTGTTTTATTATTGTGTTTTGTTATGTCTTATTTTTGTTTCAGTGTGTTTCAGGTTTGTCAGTGTTTGTTATTTCAGGTGATATCTTTTATACTCTATGTTTTTACCTTTAAACAGTAAGGACAATATCTCGTTTTGGTTGGAGGAAAAGGGTAGTAGCTAAAAAAAAAACTAACTATGTTTTATATTTCATAAAGCATGTGCAAAATTGTTGTTCCTATAATGGCAGAGTAAAGAAGATCTTTTTATGACTCTTAAGACACATCTTAGTAACCATTCTTAATAAGGTCTATCATAATACTTCTTAAAATATTCAGGTTTACAAACTCTCACATTGTTACCACTTAATTCTGCTCATATAATCATTTAACATGTATTCTTAAACCTTAATTTACACATACACATTTTAACATATGATTGTGAGTTGCATATTGGATTATTACATTACTTATGTTCTTTTGTTAAAGATAACAACTAAGAGAAAAAGGATAGTATATAATTAAAAAAAACATAAAAAAATAAAAAAAATGATGATAATAAAAATATAGATAAGTTTGGTTTCATAACCTCCCAACCTAAGTAATTAAGCATGAAGGGGTGTTTTAGCACCTAATACCCTTAAATTAATTAACATGGGAGCTATTGACCCAATGTTTGTTATATGGGTTAAGAAGAAAAGGTTAAGGGAATCAAACATTGCACTATCTAAGTATTAGTATCTGCAACCCGAGTTACTAAGCTCATAGGGGTATCTCAACACCTAATGCCCTAAGATCAACTGGTTTGGGAGTCATTAGTTGAAAGCTCATTACATGGGTTAAACATGCAAGGTGTTTTAAGTTATATATATATAAAAGACAAAAATAATAATCTCAACTCAAGGAAGTTAACCTTAAACATTAAAACAAAAATTTTGTTTTCTTCCAAGAAAAGCCACATAATTATATGTTGATAAATTGAGTACAAAAGAAAGGTTTATTAATATCTTGTTAAGAGGTATTGAGCAGATATATAAATTTAAGAAGAGCCTGTTTATCTGCATAGATTAATGGAAGTTGAATGATGAATACCTTGCTTTGTGGAATTTGCAAATTGTTTTTTTATTTTAACACTTTGATTACTAGAGACTAGTAATAAGTTGGTTAGGGGGTGTGATTAGTACGTAAAAGTGCATTTTTTTTATCAAGGTTTTATATAATCATTTTGCACTTGAAGTATCAATAACTACTTAACTAAAACATGTTTTATAATAATATATCTAATAATATAAAATACCTTTAATTTGTGATGAATGTTTATTTTAAAAGTCGGCTTATCACACAAATGAAAAGGATTGATTGATGAATTTAAGAACATGTTTTATAATAATATTTTTGATATGCAAGACCTAAGGCCAACTGGTTTTACATCTAGAGTACCTAACAGAATTATAATAAACATGATAATATTTATAACAAAAATAATAATATTTGTTATATTAATACTTGAATTATAATAAAAATATAACATTTCTAATACAGATAATTATATTTTTGCGATGAATGACACGACTAAAATATTGATGCCTTCTCCCAAGTGCAAGAGTGTCAAAGTAATAAATAACCCGGCAAGACCGACATTGAACTACAGGAAGGTTAATTGTATAAATTATAAACAACAACAACAACAACAATATTAATAATAGTAATGATAATAATAATAATAATAGCAACAACAATAATAATAGTTATAATAATAATAATAGTAATAATAATAATAAATAAAAAGAAAGAGAAGAAGAAGATGAGAACTTTGAGATGCAATATTAATGTAAGGATTAAATAATGATAATAACAAATCTCAAGGTTAGAGGATCAACTAATGATATGTCAAACAAGTATAGCATAAACTCTTATTATTCAATTGAAAACCACACACAAAGGAGGTTCCAATCATATTATAGATTGTTAGCATGATTACATTAGTCATCTTATTCAATTAATGCTAATACTTGTAAATTTCATCAAGCATTCATGATTATAACTTATGTTAATAACAAATCAAGTTCCTTTCATAGCTCAGGTGTCGGTTATATTATATAGTATGGGTTATGAAAGTGCCAAGCATTTGTTGTACTAAGTGTTATACAACATAAATCAAGATTAGTCATTTAACAAGCAAAGTATTAAAGAGTGAACAAAATAACAAATACAAAACATGTTAGTATCAAATATTAAAGTCCATATTAAATTATACTATACTTATTCTTACACCATTAGTGACATAATAAACTTAGCCAGACATAATGAAAGAAAGAAAAATAAATAAATAAAATGAGAACATAAATAAAATAAAAGCTACCGCGGGGGTGACAGGCGTGCATGCTAGGACTCGAACCCAGGTACAGTGGAAGGAAACAAGCCCCTTCCACCGCTAGGCCAATACCCTTGTAAGATAATAATAAGGCCAATACCCTTTTTATAGGCCAATACCCCAGGTACTCTAGATGTAAAACCAGTTGGCCTATAAAAAGAGGCATTTGTCATGCATTTAGATATCTTTATTTTTAGATCAAGATCATATTCTTGCTCTCTTTTATTGTGATGCTTAAGTTTTACTTATATTAATCTCTTGTTTATGCTTCTCATTTTCTTTCTTTTACTTAGTTAACTTGTAAAGGAAACAAAATAAAAGAAATGAAGTTAGATACAAGAAAAGTGAAAATAAAAAATAAAACAAATACTATAATTTGTACAAAATCTTACCTTCCTAGCAATGACGCCAAAAACTTGACACAACTAAAAGATTGGTGTCTTCTCCTAAGTGTAGGAGTGTCGAAGTAACAAATAACCCAGCAAGTCCAGGGTCAAATCATAAGGAGGATAATTATATAAATTATAGATAATAATAATACAACAATAATAATAACAATAACAATAGTAGTAGTAGTAGTAGTAGTAGTAGTAGTAGTAGTAGTAGTAAAGAAGAAGAAGTTGATGAGAACTTTGAGATAGAAGATTAACGTAAGGATTAAACAATGATAACAATAAATATCAAAGTTAGAGGATCCACTAATGGTATGTAAAACAAGTATACTACAAACTCTTATTATTCAATTAGAAACCACATATAAAGGAGGTTCTAATTAGATTATATATTGTTAACATGATTACATTAGTTATCTTATTCGATCAATGCTAATACTTGTAAATGTTGTCAGGCATTCATGATTATAACTTATGTTAACAACAAATCAAGTTCCTTTCATAGCTCAGGTGTCGGTTATACCATACAGTATGGGCTGTGAAAGTGTCGAGTAGTTGTTGTACCAAATGTTATACAACATACATCTAGATTAACCATTTAACGAGCAAAGTATTAAAAGTGAACAAGATAACAAATACAAAATATGTTAATAGTAAACATTAAGGTTCATGTTAAGTTCACACTATACTTATTCTTACCCAATTAGTGTAACCTTTTTACCTTGACATAATGAACTTAACTAAACATAATGAAATAAATAAAAAATAAATAAATAAAGTAAAAAGATAAATAAGATAAAAGTTAACTAAGTAAATGAAAGGAAATGAAAGGCATAAAGTTGATATTAATGAAAGCAAAGCATAAACATTACAAAAAATAAAAAGAGAGAAAGAAAAAACATGATCTTGATTTGAAAACCTAGATGCCTAAATGCATGGCAATATCTTCTTTTATAAACTAAAATTTAAAACTATTGATTTGATGACTAATTCATAAGTGAGTGGCCAACTCTTGACTTGGTGACAATTCTTATCTTCTCTTGTCTATCCAAAGCATTAGTGATAACATCAGAATTGGAATAACGTAAAAACATGAAAGCTGTAGTAAATTGTCTCAGCTTTCTAGAAAAAAAAAACATGTAGGTCATTTGGACTCGTAGAACTCCAGATGTGGCCCAAAAACCAAACAGTGTTTGGATTGCAGGACAAATTTGTTCTTCTTTTTTGCTATAATTTAGACTTGAAAATGGTTTTTTTAAATCTTGGGCTTCGCATGAAAGTTGTAGACCTATGTCTTACCTTTCTATCCATGTAAAGTGTACCTAAATTTGAGATCTACAACTCTAAATATGACCTAATTACCGAGTAGTGTTCTCATTTGGACTATTCCAACATCTCTTTTCTAAGTTTGGCCTCTCTTTGTCCTTTCAATTTTAGTTCTTAAACTCATCAATCAATCCTTTCATTTATGTGATAGACCTATATTTATAATAAATATTTACCATAAATTAAAGGCATCTTATATTATTAGATATGTCATTATAAAACATACTTTAGTTAAGGAGTTATTGATACTTCAAGTGCAAAATGATAATTGTATAAATTATAAATGACAAGAATACTACAACAACAACAACAACAACAACAATAATAATAATAATAGTGCGCAAGTTGTAGGACAAATTCGAACTTATTTGTTGTTGCTACAATTTAGACTTGAAAATAGCTTTTTTAAATCTTGGGCTCTATATAAAAGTTATACTCTTACCTTTCCATCCATATATAGTATATCTAAATCCAAGATCTACAGGGCCAGATATGACCCAATTACCAAACAGTGTTCCGGTTTGGACTGCACCAACATCTCTTTTCTAAGTTTGGCCATCACTTTGTCCTTTCAATTTTAGTTCTTAAAGTCATTAATCAATCTTTTTATTTATATGATAGGCCTACATTTAAAATCAATATTTACCACTAATTAAAAGTATCTTATATTATTAGATATGTTATTATAAAATATACTTTAGTTAAGGAGTTATTATTGATACTTCAAGTGCAAAATCATGATATAAAACCTTGATAAAAATATATTTTTAAGTACTAATCCAACCCCCAACGAGCTTATTACTAGTCCCTAGTGATCAAAGCGTTAAAATTCAAAAAACAATTTGTAAACTCTATAAGGCAAGGTATTCATCATTCAACTTCCATTAATCTATCTAGATAAACAAACTCTCATTAAATTTATATATCTACTCAATACCTTTTAAACAAGATATTAATAAACCTTCTTTTTATGCTCAATGTATCAACATACAGTTATAAAGCTTTACTTGGAAGGAAACAAAATTCTTGTTCTAATGTTTAAGGTTAACTTCCTTGGGTTGAATTTTCTTTTCTTCTTTTTTCTTTGTTTTTTTTTTAATATATATACATGTAATTTAAAACACAATGCATCTTTAACCCATGTAAGGAGCTTTCAGCTAATGACTCCTATAGCAGTTGGTTTTAAGGCATTACATGTTAAGACACCCCTACAAGCTTAATAACTTAGGTTACAGATACTAATACGTAGACAGTGCAATTATTGATTTCCTTAAACATTAGGCCAATAGCTCCCAAGTTGGGGTATTAGGTGTTAAAACACCTCTTTGGGCTTAATTGCTTAGGTTAGGGAGGCTACGAAACCAAACTTATCTATATTTTTATTATCATCATTTTTTTTGCTCTTTTTTTTGTTTTTTTTTTTTGCAAATTATATACTATCCCTTTCCCTTAGTTGTTACCTTTAATAAAAGAACATAAATAATGTAATAATCCAATGTGCAACCCATAATTATATGTTAAGTATAAGTGTGAAAACTAAGGTTTAAGAATACATGTTAAATGAGTATATGAGCACAATTAAGTGATGATAATGCAAGAGTTTGTAAACTTGAATATTTCAAGAAGTATTATAATAAATCTTGTTAAGAATGGTTACTAAGTTGCGTCTCAAGAGTCACTTTAACAAAAGAGCTCTTTTACTCTACCATCCTAGTAACAGCAATTTTGCACATGCTTTATAAAATAGAAAACATAATTAGTTAATTTTTTTTATTTTGTCAACTACTACCCTCTCCCCCCAACTAAAACGAGACATTGTCCTCAATATCCTAAAGTAAAAAGATAGAGTATAGAAGACATCACCTGAAATAATGAACACTAACAAACCTAAAACACACTTAAACAAATATAAGAAATAACAAAACACAATAATAAAAATAAAAGACATAAAGATTCACAAATAAAGACTCAAATCTAATCTAAGCTTTTTATGGCTTTCATTAAATGACCAATTTATATGATTCATGGAAGGATAAATTACAAAAATAAAAGATTGTAGTTGGTTAATCAATTGTTCAGCAATAGCAGTAGAGATTATGATTTGTTGTGCAGAAGAAGTTAGAAATTCATGTTCCACAGCATGATTAAGAAACGACAACAACTTATAATAACCATTAACATTTAAAAAAACTATGAGTTTATGGTGAATGCGTAGTTGGGTCTAAAGGGAAATATGAATGATTTCTTTTGATGTGCCTAACCAACCTAGTAAGGCAATGAAGACATCAGTATGATTAAACATTGCATTCATTCGAGCAGACATTGTAGAGACCTGTAGTTTCTCTCTAATTGTTTTTTCAATGATGTCCCCTTGTGCTAAAGTTTCGAGGACGACCCCCAAAACTTGACTACCTCCTAAAAATAGAGCTATTGACACACCTCTTATTAACCCAAGACTACCTCCCCCATACACTAAATGAATATTTCTCTCAGCTAGCACCTGACCAAGATGATTTGCTGATTTTAAAAACTCTTTTTCTTTCCCAAGACTAGATCCATAAAAAACACAAACATTTTGTATATGATGATGACCTGAGGAACTTGTCATTTCTACACACTTCTATATTTGTTAAATGTATGGGTTGAGTTGAAATGAAATGAAGGAAGATAGGATTTTATAGATGAGAAATTGAAAATGCAATCATACCACCTATATATAGGCTAGCTGGAATCTCATACACACATGTTTGTGTATATGTGGTTGTAATTGTGGCTCATATCTTTCCTTGGTTTTACATGCAAGAATAGCTTAAACACCCTTTATGGGTCGGGGATAGGCTTCCCATCCAGTTTTCTTAAAAACTAGCAAACATGGTCTTTTTTAGTTAGATTCCTAAGACCATATCAAGCATGTTCTTTATAAAAATAGGTTCATAAGTCATGAATTGCACGATACTTATCACAATTATGATGAGACTTAAGAGTTAATAGAATATTATCTAAAGACTCTTTGTGTTTTGAAATAAATCCCACCTTTTGATAATTTTCACAGGTTTTGCGAAATGCATGTAATTCCTTGAATATGGTGGGCTAGTAAAATCCACTTTGTAAGATTTTTACAGTCCTTTTTCTATGAGAAATGATCCTTACGTGCCTTAGAGTAACAAAATTTAATGATATTACTTACTTCATTGTTGGGAATACATCTTTGAAATATTTGATCAGGATAATAATTGAATAAGGATCATCCCTATAAAAATTTTACACATTGCTCAAAATAGTTTCTCTTGTTTTCGATACTCTAGTGAGCTGTCAAAAATCCTGAAGCAATAAAATTGATATTTTTAGCAAATCAAGGCATTGAACTAAAAAAAAGTAGAGATTCATCAGGAAAGTGATCATCGATTGGTGTGATGTCGGGTGTCCAACATGTTGTCACTTTTGATAAAAGATTCACATCAATATTTTCGATGCCTTTTTCATCTTTGATTTCTCCTAATTGGTTATAACATGAGGAAATGGAAGTGTTAGTGGAGAATCAGTCTTTTCTTTGCAATGTTGAGATTCCCCTTAAAGATTGACTTATCATTTTTCTCACAAGGTTCAAAAATTAGTTTTTGAATAACCTTACTGCTATAAAGAGTGATGAATGATTTGACTTGATCCATATGTTAACTTTCAAAACTACTTACATTTGCATTGTATTGCCCTTTGAGATTTTGCTGTGGCTGAGATGGAAACTTACCTTTCTATTGAAAACTGAGAGCAAATGTGAATTTTGTAAAAGTATCTTTAAAATCTGCTATGCTTTAAGTTGAGTGTTTATTGTCTCTTATTTTTCAATGAATGTGACACGACGAAAAGATTGATGTCTTCTCCTAAGTGTAGGAGTGTCGAAGTAAGAAATAACCTGGCAAGACCGGGGTCGAACCACGGGGAGGTTATTGTACAAATTATAAATAACAATAATACAACAACAACAATAATAATAATAACAACAATAATAGTAATAACAGCAATAATAATAATAATAATAATAATAATAATAATAATACTAGTAGTAATAATACTAATAATACTAGTAGTAATAATACTAATAATAACAATAATAAAGAAGAAGAAGATGATGAGAACTTTGAGATGAAATATTAAAGTAAGGATTACACAATGATAATAGCAAATGTCAAGGTTAGACATTCCACTAATGGTATGTCAAACAAGTATAATATAAACTCTTATTATTCAATTGGAAACCACACATAAAGGAGGTTTCAATTAGATTATAAATTGTTAACATGGTTACATTAGTCATCTTATTCGATTAATGCTAATACTTGTAAATCTTGTCAAGCATTCATGATTATAACTTATGTTAACAACAAATCAAGTTCCTTTCATAGCTTAGGTGTCGGTTATACCATACAGTATGGGCTATAAAAGAGCTAAGCATTTGTTGTACCAAGTGTTATGCAACATAAATTAAGATTAGTCATTTAACAAGCAAAGTATTAAAAAGTAAACAAGATAACAAACATAAAACATGTTAGTATCAAACATTAAAGTCCATATTAAGTTTATAGTATACTTATTCTCACACTATTAGTGTAACCTTTTCACCTTGATATAATTAACTTAGCTGGACATAATGAAAGAAAGAAAAATAGATAAACAAAATAAGAACATAAAAGTTAACTAAGTAAAGGAAAGGAAATGAAAGGCATAAACATAATATTAATGGAAGCAAAGCATAAACATTATAAAAAATACAAAGAGAGAAAGGAAGAGCATGATCTTGATCTGGATACCAAGATGCCTAAATGCATGGAAAATGCCTCCTTTTATAGGACAAAATTGAGAACTATTGATTTGATGACTAATTAATAAGTGGGTGGCCAACTGTTGACTTGGTGACAATCCTTATCTTCTCTTGTCTGCCCAAAACGTCATTGATAACGTCAAAATTGGAGCCACTTGAAAACATGAAAGTTGTAGGCAATTGTCTTAAATATCTCCTATAAAAACTTTAACTAATTTGGACTTCTAGAACTCTAGATATGGCAAAAATACTAAATAGTGCTCGGGCTGGAGGACAGATTCGGGTTTCCTTGTTGTTACAACAATTTGGACTTGAAAATGGCCTTTTTAGATCTTGGGCTCCATATGAAAGTTGTAGGCCTATGTCTTACCTTTCCATCCATATAAAGTAGACCTAAATATAAGATTTATAGCTGCAGATATGACCCAATTACCAAACAGTATTCCGGTTTGGATTGCACCGACATCTCTTTTCTAAGTTTGATCATCTCTTTGCCTTTGCAATTGAAGTTCTTAAAGTCATTAATCAATTCTTTCATTTATGTGATAGGCCTGCATTTAAAATGGACATTTAGCATAAATTAAAGGTATCTTATATTATTAGATAGATTATTATAAAACATACTTTAGTTAAGGAGTTATTGATACTTAAAGTGTAAAACATACTTGGGTTGGGATTATTACTTTTGTCTTTTTTTTTACATATAATTTAAAACACCATGCATCTTTAACCCATGTAACGAGCTTTCAGCTAATGACTCCCAGACCAGTTGGTCTTAGGGCACTAGGTGTTAAGACACCCCTACGAGCTTAGTAACTCGAGTCGGAGATACTGATATGTAGATAGTGCAATGTTTGATTCCCTTAAGCTTTTCTCCTCAACCCATATAACAAGTGTTGGGCCAATAGCTCCCAAGTCAGTTGACTTTAGGGTATTAGGTGTTAAAACACCCCTTCAGGCTTAATTGCTTAGGTTAGGGAGGCTACGAAACCAAACTTATCTACATTTTTATTATTATCATTCATTTTTTTTCTTTTTCTCTTTTTTTTCTCTTTCTTTTTGTTTTTTTAATTATATACTATCCATTTTCCTTAGTTGTTACCTTTAACAAAAGAACATAAATAATGTAATAATCCTATATGCAACCCACAATCATATGTTGAAGTGTGTGTGTATAAATTAAGGTTTAAGAATACATGTTAAATAAGTATATGAGCAGACTTAAGTGATAACAACGCAAGAGTTTGAAATCTGAATATTTCACGAAGTATTATGATAGACCTTGTTACGAATGATTACTAAGATGCATCTCAAGAGTCATAAAAGATTCTCCTTACTCTGCCATCATAGTAACAACCATTTTGCACATGTTTTATGAAATAGAAAACACATTTTTTTTAGCTACTACCCTCTCCCCCCAACTAAAATAAGACATTGTCCTCAATGTTTGAAGGTAGAAAGATAGAGTATAAAATATATCACCTGAAATAACGAACACTGACAAACCCGAAACACACTAAAACCTATGAGTTTATGGTGAATGTGCAGTTGGGCTCAAGAGGAAATATGAAATATCTCTTCCAACGTGCCTAGACCACCTGGTAAAGCGATGAAGGCATCAGCATGGTTAAACATTGCATTCATTCGAGTTGACATTGTAGAGACCTGAAGTTCCTCTCCAATTATTTTTCCAATGATGTCCCCTTGTGCTAAAGCTTCGAGGATGACCCCCAAAACTTGACTACCTCCTAAAAATGTAGCTATTGACACACCTCCCATTAACCCAAGACTACCTCCCCCATACACTAAATGAATCTTTCTCTCAGCTATCACCTGACTAAGATGATTTGCTGATTCTAAAAACTCCTTTTCTTTTCTAAGACTAGATCCACCGAAAACACAAATATTTCTTATATTTCAAAGCATTATTGTTCTGAAGAATAACACTTATTTGTTCGGCTAGAAAGACTTTCTTTTTCACATTCAGTTTCCTCTTCACAGTGCATAGATCTTTTAAAAATTTAGCATAGGAAGGAATCTGTTTAATCGCATCCAGCAAAGGTATATTGATTCTTACCTATTTGAAAATTTAAAAGATTTCAGAGTTGTGATTGACTTTCCTTTGTTTGGTCATGGCTTGAGGAAATGGAAGTGTTGGCAGAGAATCAGTCTTTTCTTTGCAATTTTTAGGTTCAACCTCTTCCTTATCCTTAGAGATTGAGTTATCATCTTTCTCATAAGGTTCAAAAGAGGGTTTTTCAATAACCTTACCACTGCGAAGAGTAGTGACTAATTTGACTTGATCCATGTGTTGGCTTCCGGAACTACTTGCATTTGCATTGTATTGCCCCTTGGGATTTTGTTGTGGTTGAGAAGGAAACTTACCTTTCTCTTGGAAACTGAGAGCAGATGTTAATTTTGCAAGAGTATCTTTAAAATCTGTCATATTTTGAGCAAGTTGAGTATTGATTATCTCTTGCTTTTCAATGAATGCATGCAATCTTTCCTCAAGATTTCTTCTAGAAGGTGGAGCATAAGGAGGTGCATATCCATGAGAATTTTGAAAATTATGGTGTGCTTGAAATGATGGTTGTGAAGTTTGTGCATCACTCTTCCAGCTAAAATTTGGATGATTTCTCCAACTAGGGTTGTATGTTTATGAGTATGGGTTATGGTTGGCCCTTTGAAAATTGTTTAAAGCATGGGCTTGTTCATGGAGACATTCCTTAAAAGAAGGCAAGGTTGGACAGTTATTAGTTGAGTGTTCATTTGTTTCACATATTTGACATGCAATGTTTTCAACAAATTTTAATTGACCGCTCTTTTTCAATTCTAGTGCCTCGACTTTTCTAGCTAAAGATGCAAACTTGGCGTGAAAGTCATCATCTTCCCTAAGGTTGTACATACCTCCACTAGATGTATGAGGTTGAGTTTTACTCGGTGCCTTATAAGTACCCGCGGTGTCCTAATTTTGAGCATTTTATCTTCAAATGTTCCATTGCACATCAATTCAACCATTTGCCCATCTGTAGGTGTTAACCCTTCATAAAAATGTGAAACCAATCTCCATGTTTGGAAATCATGATGAGGGCAACTACTAAGTAAGTCTTAATACCTATCCCAACATTGGTAAAATGTTTCTCCTGGTTTTTGAGTGAAAGTGGTGATTTGTCTTTTGAAAGAGTTTGTTCTGTGAGATGGGAAAAACTTCTTTAAAAACTGTTGTTGCATTTCATCCCAAGCACGAATGGATCCTGGTCTTAAATTTTGTAGCCATGTTTTAGCTTTATCTTTTAATGAAAAAGGAAAAAGCTTTAATCTGATGGTGTTCATGCTACAATGTAGATTATTATATGTGTTACAAACCTCCTCAAATTCCCTTAAATGCAAGTATGGATTTTCCAATTCTAAACCATGAAAAGAAGGTAAAAGTTGGATAATGCCTGGCTTAAAATTAAAATGAGATGCATCGGGAGGAAAAACTATGCATGATGGTGCACTTGTTCTTGTTGGATTCATGTGGTCTCTAAGTGTTCTAGCACGGTTATTCTCATTATTCTCATTATGAAGTGATTGATTATCTTCTTCAGCCATATTTTCTGAAAATGATGAGGATACCCTACAAAGTCTACCACTTGATGTACGTGACCACACTCTCATGCACGTGTAGAAATAGAATAAATGGAAAAAGAAAACAAAAGAAGAAGAAACAAGAAAAAAAACAAAGTTATATACAAGAAAAGTGAAAAGAGAAAATAAAATAAATATAATAATTTATACAAAACTTACCTCCCCGACAACGGTGCCAAAAACTTGACATGACAAAAAGATTGATGTCTTCTCCCAAGTGCAGGAGTGTTGAAGTAATAAATAACCCGGCAAAACCAGGGTAGAACCACAGGAAGGTTATTGTACAAATTATAAATAACAATAATACAACAACAACAACAATACAGCAACAACAATAATAGCAATAATAATAATAATAATAATAACAACAACAACAATAATAAAAAAGAAGAAGAAGATGAGAACTTTGAGATGAAATATTAAAGTAAGGATTAAGCAATGGTAATAACAAATGTCAAGGTTAGAGGTTCCACTAATGGTATATCAAACAAGTATATTATAAACTCTTATTGTTCAATTGGAAACCAGACATAAAGGAGGTTCCAATCAGATTATAGATTGTTAACATGATTACATTAGTCATCTTATTTAATTAATGCTAATACTTGTAAATTTCATCAAGCATTCATGATTATAACTTATGTTAACAACAAATCAAGTTCCTTTCATAGCTCAGGTGTCAGTTATACCATATAGTATAGGCTATGAAAGTGTCAAGCATTTGTTGTAGCAATTGTTATACAACATAAATCAAGATTAGTCATTTAACAATCAAAGTATTAAAGAGTGAACAAGATAACAAATATAAAACATGTTAGTATTAAACATTAAAGTCCATATTAAGTTTATACCATACTTATTCTTACACCATTAGTGTAACCTTTTCACCTTGACATAAGTAACTTAGCTAGACATAATGAAAGAAAGAAAAATAGATAAACAAAATAAAAACATAAATAAGATAAGAGTTAACAGAGCAAAGGAAAGGAAATGAAAGGCATAAACTTGATATTAATGAAAACAAAGCATAAAGAATACAAAAAGAGAAAACAAGAGCATGATCTTGATCTAGACACCAAGATGCCTAAATGCATGGAAAATGCCTCCTTTTATAGGCCAAAACTGGGAACTATTGATTTGATGACAAATTGATGAGTAGATGGTCAACCCTTGACTTGGTGACAATCCTTATCTTTTCTTGTCTACCCAAAACGTCATTGATGACATCACAATTAGAGCTACTTGAAAACATGAAAGTTCTAGGAAATTGTCTCAGCTTTCTTGTGTAAAACATTCAGCTCATTTTAACTTCTAGAACTCCAGATATGGCCAAAATACTGAACAATGCTCGGGCTGGAGGACAGATGCGAGCATCTTTGTTGTTACAACAATTTGGACTTGAAAATGGCCTTTTTAGATCTTGGGCTCTATATGAAAGTTATGGGCCTATGTCTTACTTTTCCATCCATATAAAGTAGACCTAAATCTGAGATCTATAGCTCCAGATATGACCCCATTACCGAACAGTGTTCTGGTTTGGATTGTACCAATATCTCTTTTCTAAGTTTGATCATCTCTTTGCCTTTGCAATTGAAGTTCTTAAAGTCATCAATCAATCCTTTCATTTATGTGATAGGCCTGCATTTAAAATGGACATTTACACCACTTAAAGGTATCTTATATTATTAGATAGATTATTATAAAACGTACTTTAGTTAAGGAGTTATTGATACTTCAAGTGCAAAATGATGATATAAAATCATGATAAAAATGCACTTTTGAGTACTAATCAATGAGAAACTCATAAAGTGTTACTTCTGTTAAGAAAGTGTCGTGTTTCTTGGATATATTATCTCTAGTGAGGGAGTTAAGGTTAATGAGGAGAAAATTAAGGCAGTTCGGGACTAGCCAAAACCTGCTAGTATCGCTGATGTGAGGAGTTTTCATGGTTTGGCTTCTTTCTACAGGTGATTTGCGCTAATTAAAGAAAAGCTATGTATTGCTCCAGTTTTAGCACTCCAGACTTTGCTAAAACATTCAAAATAGAGTGTGATGCTTCTGGAATTGGAATTGGGGCTGTTTTGATGCAAGAAAAAAGGTCAATTGCATTCTTTAATGAAAAGTTAAATGGAGCACATTTGAACTACTCTATTTATGACAAGAGTTCTATGCTTTGATTCGGGCTCTGGAGGTATGGCAGCACTACTTGTTGCCTAAAGAATTCATTATACATACTGATCATGAATCCTTGAAGTATCTTAAAGGGCAAAGCAAGCTAAATCAAAGACATGCTAAATGGGTAGAGTTTATGGAGTCATTTCCTTATGTCATAAAGTACAACAAAGGGCAAGTTAACGTGGTTGTTGATGCTCTTTCTAGAAGGTATGCATTATGTAATCTCTATGTTGAATGCAAGGCTGATGGGTTTTGAACAGGTGAAGGATCAGTACACTAATGATTCCTACTTTGCTAATGTGGTTACTGAATGTGCAAAGGGAGCTTGTGATGGGTTCTTTATGCATGAAGGTTACTTGTTCAAAATGGGCAGAATGTGTATTCCTTTAGGTTCATTATAGGAGTTGCTTGTGCGAGAGGCTCATGGTGGTGGTCTTAGTGGTTATTTTGGGGAGAAGAAGACTTATGAGTTGCTGAAAGAACATTTTTTTTTTGCCTAACATGTTATGGGATGTGCACAAAGTGATTGAGAGATGTGCTATTTGCAAGAAAGCTAAGGGTAAAGAGAATGCATATGGGCTATATATGTCGTTGCCTATTCCAGAGCAATCATGGATGGATGTTAGCATGGACTTTGTACTGGGGTTACCAAGAACACAGCGTGGAAAGGATTCAATAATGGTTGTGGTTGATTGATTCTCCAAAATGTCCCATTTCATTCCTTGCAACAAAACTGACGATATCGTACATATAGCTGATATGTTCTTTCAAGAGATTGTTCGTTTGCATGGAGTTCCAAAAAGCATTATTTATGACCATGATACAAAGTTCTTAAACCACTTTTGGAAGACTCTTTGGAGGAAGCTAGGAACAAAGTTACTTTTTAGTACAACATGTCATCCACAAACTGATGGACAAACTGAGGTAGTAAACCGAACTTTATCTTCTTTGTTACGAGCTGTTATACATAAGAATTTGAAGAGTTAAGATACTTGTTTGCCTATCATGGAGTTTGCATATAATCGTAGTGTGCATGGGGCTATAAATTTTTTGGCTGAAAGTTAGAGTGTTTACCGACCTTTGAGTCAGGAATCCAAAAAAATTAAGTTTGCATAAATTGGACTTCTATAGCTCCAGATATTGAATTTTGAATAGACAAAAGGTCAACAGCGGCAAAATGCAAGATTTGACTTTGAAGGATGTGATTTCCATGATCTTCCTCTTTTTATTTTTCTTGCATTACATTTCCAGAAAGGTATGAATGTTAGCTTTCTAGTGCCACTAGAATCACTTCATTTTGATCTCTAGAACTCACGCTCTGCACAAAACATCGACTGAACATCAAATCTGCCAATTTACTCCTTTTTGCATTTTTCATCCAAAAGTGCTGTCAAAACATAAAACAAAGAATATCAAGGCATTTTATATATAAAACATGGACAAAACATTAGGCAAATATGGGTGAAACTATCGAATAATATGATTACATCAAATACCCCCACACTTAGTTCTTGCTCGTCCTCGAGAAAGGATAAATAAAATTAAATTGAAATAACCATGATCAATCTCTTAATCTGCCATCAATGTCCAAAAGTACAAACATTATAAATAAGAATATAATAAAAAAGGATAAAATAAATAATTCTTTATGAATTTGTTTACATGCAAACTTCAAAATCCAATCAATCGTCGGGATTTAAATGAAATCTATGTCATGCCAAAGTGATAGGTCCTCTCATTGATATACACTCCAACACTCATGTGTTTAGGGTTTATGTGTTTAAATCTCTCAAATTTTACCATAAGCTTGCTTTTCAATCTCATCTCCATTACCAACATATTACAAACAATTCATGAATCAAAAGGTCTTATTTTCCGGTTGTAATGGGGCTAAGGTTAAGGTGAGGTAAAAGAGAGTAAAAGAAAAGGATCAAATCAAAGAAAGTAGAGCATTCTAAAAAATGATATTTCGAACAAGATATTCCATCAAAGCTCATAAATTTTTCATCTTTAATCACCAATGCTTAACTCCTTTTGATTTTAAGCTCTTTTAACATAAAATTTTAAGATCATAGAGGAACATTTTTTTTCTTCTTTTTTTTCTTTCCTTTTTTTTTGTAATTTTGCCCATCTTTTCATCAAGTATCACTTTTCTATCTTTTCACATAATTTCCAACCATAATTTCATGAAGTATCACAAGTATATGATCTGCTAATCCTTGGCCAGAGGAAAAGGAAAAAATACATATAAAGTTAAGGCTTATACATGGATAAAGCAAAGAAAAGATAAACAATCTCAAAAGGGGCTCATTAAGGATAATATGCTTTAGGTTGGTTTTTTTTGTTCAAATGATTTAAAATTCCTAATGCCTTTATCATCTTCATGTATATTTGTAATGGAATATAATCTCAATAAGATATGAAGCAAGTTCTAGAGATACATATCATTGAAAAAATGCACACTCAAAGAATACAATGTTGAAGGCTCAAAAACTTGTAGTGGTATAACACTATAAAGTCAAACATGGCATATTCTCAAAGTCAATCCCTAAACCAATTAAACCTTAAAATTTGCATGTATACTCTTACATTTGATTTATATCTTCATCTATCTCAATTAATTCTTATATATAATACTCATATTCTCAAAAACTAATGGGAGTTAAAAAGATCAAACACAATTTTTTTTTTAAGAACAACAAAGAAAACAAAAATTCTCCCAATACCCCACATTTAAAACACAACATTGTCCTCAATGTTGAAATAAAAGCAAAGGAACATAAGAGAATGATAGAAAATAAATTAAAATACAAAAAAAATAAAAGATAAGGAAAAGGAAAGCAAATTTGATTATTTTTTTTTTGTGTTGGGTTGCCTCCTAGTAAGTGCTTTTGTTTTATGTCATTGGCTTGACATGTGGCATGCTCATTCTTCATAGATTGGTTCAGCTAAACTCTACAGAAGCGGTGAGTTTTATCATCCAACCTTTATAGAAAGGTTTCAAACGATGTCCATTGACCTTAAGTACTTTGTTGGTTTCTAAACTTGTAATTTTAACTGCATCATAAGGAAAAATATTAGAAACAACAAAGGGTCCAATCCAATAAGAGCGCAATTTTCCAGGAAAAAGTTCAAAAGGCGAATGATAAAAAAGGACTTTGTCTCCAATATGAAATTCCTTTCTTGTAAGCATTCGATCATGAAGATTCTTAGTCTTTTCTTTGTAAATCCTTGCATTCTCATAAACATCATTTCGAATTTCTTCCAACTCTTGCAGTTGCAATTTTCTTGCAATCCCAGCAGCATCATAATCCATGTTGCATTGTTTAATGGCCCTAAAAGCTTTGTGCTCAAGCTCCACCGGTAGATGACATGCTTTCCCATAAATCATTCTATAAGGTGACATTCCTATAGGTGATTTATAAGCAGTCCTATAAGCCCAAAGTGCATCTCCAAGACATAGACTCCAATCTCGTCGGTTAGGTTGCACTGTTTTCTTCAAAATGGACTTGATTTCTCGATTGGAAATTTCAGCTTGGCCATTTGTTTGCGGATGATATGTTGTGGAAGTTCGATGAGTCACATGATATTTGTGTAACAATGCTTCCATGGAACGATTGCAAAAATGAGTGCCACAATCACTAATGATAGCTTTAGGAATGCCAAACCTATCAAATATGTGAGTCCTGACAAAATCTAAAACAACCTTAGCATTGTTAGTTTGTGTGGCTTTCGCCTAAATCCATTTGGACACATAATCAACAGCAAGAAGAATATAAAGATTTCCAAAAGAAAAAGGAAATGGACCCATAAAGTCAATACCCCAAACATTAAAAATTTCACTTACAAGAATATTTGTTAAAGGCATTTGATTTTTATGGGTGATATTACCTGTTTTTTTTTTTTACATTTTTCACATTATTTGCAGAAGTGATATGCATCTTTAAAAATAGAAGGCCAATAGAAACCACTTTCAAGTACTTTATGGGCTGTTCTTTTTGCTCCAAAATGTCCACCACAAGAATGAGAATGATAAAAAGTGAGAATGGAATGAAATTCATCCTATGGTACACATCTCCTTACTACTTGATCCACACAAAATTTCCACAAGTAAGGAGTGTCCCAAAAATAATATTTAGCACTAGCTCGTAACTTGTCCTTTTAGAATGTAGACAAACCTGGAGGGAATTCTTTGGTAACTAAATAGTTCACCAAATTAGCATACCATAGTCTTGTAGAGGAATGTAGCACATACAATTATTCATCAGGAAATGTTTCTCTTATTATTTCGATTGGAATATTCACGGTCCTTAGTCGACTTAAGTGATCAGCCACATGGTTTTCGGCACCTTTTTTTTCTTTGATCTCAAGATCAAATTCTTGTAAAAGCAAGATTCACCTAATCAATCTTGGTTTGGACTCCTTCTTCTTCAAAAGATACCTGAGAGCTGCATGGTCAGTAAAAACAATGACTTTTGTACCAAGTATATATGACCTGAATTTTTCAAGAGCAAACACCACTGCAAAAAGTTCATTTTCAATTGAATGGTAATTGCATTGTGCTCCATCCAACATGCGAGAAGCGTAGGCTATAACATCTATCTTAGCTTTATCAACTTGTAATCCACGTGAAGACACAACATGCCCAAGAACTATTCCTTGTTCTACCATAAAATAACATTTTTCATAGTTCAAGACAAGGTTTGTTTTAATGCACCTTTTTAGGATCAAAGATAAATTTTCTAGACATTTATCAAAAGAATCAACATACACCGTGAAATCATCCATAAAAACCTCGATTATTCTTTCAACATAGTCAGAAAAAATACTCATCATGCATCTTTGAAAAGTTGTAGGAGCATTACAAAGACCAAAAGGCATTCTCCTATATGCATATGTAAGAAATGGACATGTAAATGTAGTTTTTTCTTGATCCTCAAGATTAATAACAATCTGATTGTATCCACTATATCAATCAAGAAAGCAATAAAAAGACTTACCTGTTAGGCGTTCAAGCATTTGATCTATGAATGGTAATGGGAAATGATATTTGCATGTAAAAAGATTGAGCTTTCTGTAATCAACACACATTCTCCATCCACTTGAGATGCGAGTAGGAATGAGCTCATCATTTTTGTTTTTCACCAACGTGATTCTGGTCTTTTTAGGCACCACATGGATTGGCATCACCCATT
Source organism: Populus ilicifolia (assembly GCA_015708895.1). Taxonomy (NCBI): domain Eukaryota; kingdom Viridiplantae; phylum Streptophyta; class Magnoliopsida; order Malpighiales; family Salicaceae; genus Populus; species Populus ilicifolia. The sequence continues at coordinate 4,936 of SRLM01001498.1, read as the reverse complement.
TACTGTCAGTGATGGGGTAAATGACTCCTGCATCTAACAATTTTAAAATTTCAGCTTTCACTACCTCCATCATAGGTGGATTCAACCTCCTTTGCATTTTCCTTGTTGGTTTAGAGTTGTCCTCCAATAGTATGTGATGCATACACATTGAGGGATTAAAGCCCTTGATGTCAGCTAAAGTTCATCCAATGGCCATCTTGTGATCACACAACAACTTCACAAGTTTTTCCTATTGTATACTTGTCAAACCTTTTACTATGATAATGGGAAGTGTATTGTTGTCGCTAATGAATACATACTTCAAATTATCGGGTAAAGGTTTTAATTCTAACTCGGGGGCCTGTAATATAGATGGCAAAAGCTTTTTATATAAGAGTAATAAATCAATAAAGACATTACCATGGGGGACAGTTTGTAAAGCTTGTAGGGCCAATATTGATTCGTGCATGTTTTGGGAAACACATATGTGCCTCTCCATCTCTTCTATCTTGGTGAAATCATAGCCATAGCTCAAAGCTATGCTTAATCCGTCTTCACAATCAAAATCACGAACTTGCTGCACACACTTATCAATTTGGTCATAACATGTGGTAGAATAAACATTGCTATAAGGATATTTTATTGCATCATGAAAATTGAATTCAATTTTTTCATCTCCTACCTCTATAGACAAGGTATCTTTACCACAAGCAATCTTTGTGTTGGCAATTTTGAAAAATGGTCTTCCAAACAATATAGGAATGTTGGTTGATGAATCACAAAAATCATTTTCCATATCAAGAATATAAAAGTCACATGGAATAACCAAAGTATCAATCTTGACTAGGACATCCTCTATGACACCAAGTGGGTAAACCAAACTATGATCCGCAAGTTGTATTACAATGCTAGTTTTGTTGAAAACCTCTAAAATCTCTTTTTCTTTGTCCTCTTTCTTTGACCTAGAAGAACTCACAGGAAAGGGTGGAATTGCTTTAAAACTAGAATTCATTGAGTAAGGAGTTACCTTTGGACTCTTGGTTGATGTTTTAGTTTGTGGAGGAGGATGATGTTCCTTATTTGTACTCAATTCAATTTCTATCTCTTCTTCTTCCTCCATCTCAATTTCTTTTGACCTTTTCTCTTCAAGTTCTTTTCCACTTCTCAGCATGATCGCACTAACATTCTCTTTTGGATTCAATGCGTGGGAGGGCAATTTTCCATTCATTTATGCCTCCAATTTCCCTACACTTAAAGCTACTTGCCTCATTTGCTTCTCCAAGTTGAGAATACATAACATTTTGTTGCAAGGTAACAGTATTAGAAGCCAAAGTTTTCATCATCTCACGAAGATCATCATTAGATGACGACCCCGTAACATTGGAGTTTGTGAATGAAGGGGGTTGTCTTGCTTGATAATTCTATTGGAGTTGAAATCCATGGGGATGGAACTGTTGGCCTTGATTACCTTGTTGAGATAGGTTGCCATAGCGTAAGTTGGGATGATCTCCCTATCCGAGATTATACGTGTTGGAAAAGGGATCATATTTACGCTGGGACTGTCCATTGAATGCTCCATCAATTGCATGAGCTTGTTCAATGTAGTCTTCTTACATTGTTGGGCACATATTTGAAGCATGTCCTTGTAAGGAGCATATGCTACAAACTTTCACCTATTGCACATTTCCACAAGCCAAAGAACGTACAAGAGAAGTAAGATCATTAACTTTATTTTCAAGGTTAGAAATACTTACCTCATTTACTCGTTTGTTAGAGAAGTCTCCACGAGTGCCAAACTGTTTTGAGTTAGCTGCCATGTTTGAGATCAATCGGCGTGCAGCCTTAAGTGTCTTATCCACTAATGCGCCTCCACTTGCAGCATTAATGATACTACGGTCAGTAGGCATCAATTCTTCATATAAATATTGAATGAGCAGCTGATCGGGAATTTGATGATGAGGACATTGAATGCACAATTACTCAAATCTTTCCCAATACTCGGAGAGTGTCTCTCCATGAGATTGTTGAATCCCACATATTTCTTTGCTTATGTTAGCAACTCGAGATGCTGGGAAATACTTCTCAAGGAAAATCTTCTTCATGGCATTCCATGTTCCAATAGATCCTGGGATAATAGAGAAAAGTCATGCCTTTGCTGCCCCTTTTAAAGAGAAAGGGAAAGCTTTCAACTTAACTTGTTCTTCATCAACTCCATTCGATTTCATGTCAACACAAACCATATGGAACTCCCTAAGATGAGTATGAGGATCTTCTCCTGCAAGACCATTAAATGTTGGTAACAAATGTATAAAACCAGATTTGAGCTCAAAGTTTACATTATTGTCGATGTTTATGCATACTGGTTGATTTTCCACGTTAGGAGCAGCAAGCTCCTTGAGTGTTTGTTGTCGTGCAATAGCTATGGTGTTGAGACGAGCTTTCTTTCGTAACCTGCGTAAAGTTTTGTCTATTTCAAGATCCAACTACACTTGACTTTGATTAGTAGAACATGTTACTGGCATAAATCATCAAGAAAACTCAAAAGAAACCAACCACACAAAAGATTGAAAACAATGTAAATTGTATGAAAATCCTGCGTTAGAAAACTAAAATTGCCTTAAAACCTTAGAAAACAGTAGAATTTGGCCTCAATAGGGTGGGGCTATATTATACTAGTCTTGTTCAAAACGTCGTTTTCCTTCAAAAAAGGAGAAGCCAAAACCTAATTCAACAAACAATTCTATTTTGAACAGTACCGCCACCACAAATAAATAGTACCACCGCAAGCAAAAATTATGTTTCTTTTTTTTCCAGAAATATAAATAAAAAATCACCACAACTAAAAATAACAGTATAAGCGCAAGAATCAACTAAAATTACTTCCCTGACAACAGCGCCACAATTTGTTACGATGTCGTGGTCGCACAAATTAATTACCCTAACTTAAAACACAACACACAAGATAGTATAGAGCAAGTAAGGGGTCAATCCCACAAGGAAGATTTAGTTCAGATTTTTATGCTATACGTTATGCAATTGGGGGATTTTGATTTGTGATGATCTAAATTATGGAAGAAATTAAACTAGCGAACAAAATCAATTGAAATTGAAATCGAAATTTATCAAGAACACAAACCTTGGTTGCAAGCACACATCCACCAATAAAAATTAGAACCAATCCTTGAAACAAAACTATAATTTATATTTTGAATTTTTGTCTTTTTTTAATGTTGGTTAATTAACAAATCTGCCCTATAACTAACCCTAACCAACAAACAATCACAATGTCCGCATTAATGATTTAGTTCAATGGCAGCCCTAAGAACTAGATATTTGAGTGTTCTCCCTAAGTTTAATAATGTAGTTTCGCCATAATCATCAAGCTTAGTTGCTTCACAGGTTCATACATCACAACTCTGGTTTTGATATCAAACTTAGTAATAAATTGTTCACAATAATAACTTAGAGTTCCGCTTTAGGAATTATCAACAACAATCATAGAAAATATGCATAGAAAAAAAATCATACTCATTCATACTATAAACTGAAAATAAAAGGAAGAATAAATCTCATGATTCTTGAAATCCGAAGGTTTATTGTGTCCTTGTAACCAAGAAAAGAGTTTAGCCTTGCATAACTATTGAACAACTACTCTTAAAAAATGAAGAGAGCATGATTCTTTTTTTAGTTTGTAGAGGAGAGAATTTGTGTTTCTTAACTTTTGGTTGCTGCCCTTCTTCTCTCCTCTCTCTCTTTCTTTTTATATGCTAAGAAACCGTAGTTCCTAATTTACAAAGTAGTCCTCCCTTAAGTTGACAATTGACATTTAAGTACTTCAATAACTATTTTGCCTAAAAAAGAGAAATATCCTTGCATGAAATCTTCAAACTCTGACTTAGAGGAGCTAAATTGCTGATATAAAAATTGATGACGGTTTAGAAGTTTTGAAATGTAATTTGGACTCATTTCTTCACGAAACTTGATTGCTGGTAGAATTTAGTTGTCATATTTGAAAAATCATATCTCCCTCATCTAACATCCTTTTTGGCTGAAATTTGGAGGGTTTACTGACCATTGAGTCAGGAATCCAAAAACATTGAGTTTGCATAAATTGAACTTCTATAGCTCCAGATATTGAATTTTTAATAGACAAAGGTCAACAACAGCAAAATACGAGATTTGACTTTGAAGGATGTGATTTCCATGATCTTCCTCTTTTTATTTTTCTTGCATTATATTTTCAGAAAGGTATGGATGTTAGCTTTCTAGTGCCACTAGAATCACTTTATTTTGATCTCTAGAACTCACGCTTTGCGCAAAACATTGACTGAACATCAAATCTGTCAATTTACTCCTTTTAGCATTTTTCATCTAAAAGTGCCTTCAAAACATAAAACAAAGAATATCAAGGCATTTTAAATATAAAATATGGACAAAACATTAGGTAAATATGGGTGAAACTATCGAATAATATGATTACATTAGGATGGAATTAGAAAGGCAAAATTGATGAAGAAACTGTATGAGCAGGTTTGATTACATATTGAGAAGAAAACAACAAAGTATGCTAAACAAGCTAACAAAGGGCGAAAAATGGTTAGGTTTGAACTTGGTGACCTTGTTTGGATTCATTTTAGTAAGGGCAGATTTCCAAGCAAACGTAACTCCAAGTTGATGCCAAGAGCTGATGGTCCATTTTGGATTATACAGAAGGTGAATGATAATGTGTATAAGGTAGATCTTCCTGGAGATTACAATGTATCAACTACATTTAATGTGAAAGACTTGAATGATGACGGCGATTATGATTTGAGGACAAATCATTATCTACCCGGGGCTGATGATGTGCTTCATAGAAATGATAATCCATCTCGTAAAGGTAAATCGAATAAGCAAGAGGATTCAGATGGTCCGATGATTAGTACTCAAAAGTGCATTTTTATCATGGTTTTATATC
>SRLM01001496.1:14332-49992 GCA_015708895.1 Populus ilicifolia | reverse complement strand
CATATTGGATGATTACATTATTTATGTTATTTTGTTAAAGGTAACAACTAAGGGAAAGAGATAGTATATAATAAAAAAAAGAAAAAAAAGAAAAAAATAAGAGAAAAAGAAAAAAATGAATGATAATAATAAATATATAGATAAGTTTGGTTTCGTAGCCTCCCCAACCTAAGCAATTAAGCCCGAAGGGGTGTTTTAACACCTAATACCCTAAAGTCAACTAACTTGGGAGCTATTGACTCAACGCTTGTTACATAGGTTGAGGAGAAAAGCTTAAGGGAATCAAACATTGCACTATCTACATATCAGTATCTGCGACCCGAGTTACTAAGCTCGTAGGGGTGTCTTAACACCTAATGCCCTAAGACCAACTCGTTTGGGAGTGATTAGCTGAAAGCTCGTTATATGGGTTAAAGATGCATGGTGTTTTAAATTATTATATATTAAAAAAAACAAAAATAATAATCCCAGCCCAAGGAAGTTAACCTTAAACATTAGAACAAAAATTTTATTTTCTTCCAAGAAAAGCCCTATAATTATGTGTTGATATATTGAGCATAAAAGAAAGGTTTATGAATATCTTGTTAAGAGTTATTGAGTAGGTATATAAATCTAACAAGAGTTTGTTTATCTGGATAGAGTAATGGAAGTTAAATGATGAATACCTTGCTTTGTGGAAATTGCAAATTGTTTTTCTATTTTAACGCTTTGATTACTAGGGACTAGTAATAAGCTAGTTGGAAGGTGTGATTAGTACTCAAAAGTGCATTTCTATCATGGTTTTATATCATCATTTTGCACTTGAAGTATCAATAACTCCTTAATTAAAGTATGTTTTATAATAATCTATCTAATAATATAAGATACCTTTAATTTGTGGTAAATATCCATTTTAAATGCAGGTCTATCATATAAATGAAAGGATTGATTGATGACTTTAAGAACTTAAATTGCAAAGGCAAAGAGATGATCAAACTTAGAAAAGAGATGTCGGTGCAATCCAAACCGGAACACTGTTCGGTAATTGAGTCATATCTGAAGCTTTAGATCTTAGATTTTGATCTACTTTATATGGATGGAAAGGTAAGACATAGGCCTACAACTTTCATATGGAGCCCAAGATCTAAAAAGGCCATTTTCAAGTCTAAATTATTGCAACAACAAAGAAGCTCGAATTTGTCCTCCAGCCCGAGCATTGTTCAGTATTTTGGCCATATCTTGAGTTCTAGAAGTCGAAATGAGCTGAATGTTTTACACAAGAAAGCTGAGACAATTGCCTAGAACTTTCATGTTTTCAAGTGACTCTAATTTTGACGTCATCAATGACGTTTTGGGCAGACAAGAGAAGATAAGGATTGTCACCAAGTCAAGGGTTGGCCATCTACTCATCAATTAGTCATCAAATCAATAGTTCCCAATTTTGGCCTATAAAAGGAGGCATTTGCCATGCATTTAGGTATCTTGGTTTCCAGATCAAGATCATGCTCTTCCTTTCTCTCTTTATATTCTTTTTAGTATTTATGCTTTGTTTTCATTAATATCAAGTTTATGCCTTTCATTTCCTTTCCTTTGCTTAGTTAACTTTTATGTTCTTATTTTGTTTATCTATTTTTCTTTCTTCCATTATGTTTAGCTAATTTAATTATGTCAAGGTGAAAAGGTTACACTAATGGTGTAAGAATAAGTATGGTATAAACTTAATATGGATTTTAATGTGTAATACTAACATGTTTTATATTTGTTATCTTGTTCACTCTTTAATACTTTACTTGTTAAATGACTAATCTTGATTTATGTTGTATAACAATTGGTACAACAAATGCTTGACACTTTCATAGCCCATACTGTATGGTATAACCGACACCTGAGCTATGAAAGGAACTTGATTTGTTGTTAATATAAGTTATAATCATGAATACTTGATGAAATTTACAAGTATTAGCATTAATTGAATAAGATGACTAATGTAATCATGTTCATAATCTATAATCTGATTGGAACCTCCTTTATGTGTGGTTTCCAATTGAACAATAAGAGTTTATACTATACTTGTTTGACATACAATTAGTGGAACCTCTAACCTTGACATTTGATATTATCACTGGTTAATCCTTACATTAATATTCTATCTCCAAGTTCTCATCATCATCATCATCTTCTTCTTCTCTTTCTTTACTATTATTATTATTATTATTATTATTATTACTATTATTGTTGTTATTGTTATTATTGTTCTTGTTATTGTATTATTATTATTTATAATTTGTACAATTAACCTTCCTGTGGTTCGACCCCGGTCTTACCGGGTTATTTATTACTTTGACGGTCCTGCACTTGGGAGAAGACATCAATCTTTTCGTCGTGTCAATTGACTTTAGGATTTTAGGTATTAAAACACCCCTTTAGGCTTAATTACTTAGGTTAGGGAGGCTACAAAATTGAACTTATCTATGTTTTTATTATCTTTTTTTGTGCTCTTTGTTTTTTTTTTGTTTTTTTTTAAATTATATACTATCCCTTTCGCTTAGCTATCACCTTTAATAAAAAAAAACATAAATAATGTAATAATCCAATGTGCAAACTACAATCATATGTTAAAGTGTGTATGTGAAAGTTAAAGTTTAAGGATACATGTTAAATGAGTATATGAGTAGAATTAAGTGATAACAATACAAGAGTTTGTAAACCTGAATATTTCAAGAAGTATTATGATAGATTTTGTTAAGAATGATTACTAAAATGCATCTCAAGAGTCGTTTTAACAAAATAGCTCATTTACTTTATCATCCTAATAATAACAGTTTTGCACATGCTTTATGAAATAAAAAACATAATTAGTTAGTTTTTTTTTAACTACTATCCTCTCCCTCCAACCAAAACGAGACATTGTCCTCAATGTCCTAAGATATAAAGATAGAGTATAGAAGATATCACCTGAAATAACAAACACTAACAAACCTAAAACACACGTAAACAAATATAAGAAATAACAAAGTACAATAATAAAACCAAAAGACACAAAGATTTATAAATAAAGGCTCAAATCCAATCTAAACTTTTTACGACTTTTCTTAGATGATCAATTTATACAACTTATGGAGGGATTAATTGCAGGAATGAAAGATTGTAATTGTCCAATCAATTATTTAGTAATAGCAGCAGAGATTATGATTTTGTGTTCCGAATATGTTAGAAATTCTTGCTTTTATAACATGATAAAGAAATGACAACAACTTATCATAATAACCATTAACATTTAACAGACATATAGGTTTATGGTGAATGTGCAGTTGGGCCCAAGAGGCAATATGAAAGATCTCTTCCAATGTGCCTAGATCACCTGGTAAGGCAATGAAGGTATCAATATAGTTAAACATTGCATTCACTTGAGCAGAAATTATGGAGACTAATAGTTCCTCTCCAATTGTTTTTCTAATGATGTTCTCTTATGCTACAACTTTAGGGATGACCCTGAAAACTTGACTACCTCTTAAAAATATAGTTATTGATACACCTCCCACTAATTTAAGACTACCTCATTCATATACTGAATGAATCTTTCTCTTAGCTAGCACTTGAACAATATAATTTGCTGATTCTAAAAACTCCTTTTCTTTCTAATGACTTAATCCATCGAAAACACAAATTTTTTTATGTGAGGACTTGAGGAACTTGCCATTTCTACACACTTCTATATTTGTTAAATGTATGGATTGAGTAGAAATCAAAGGAAGGAAGAGAGGATTTTATAGATGAGAAATTAAAAAGGCAATCATACCACTTATATATAGGCCAACTAGAATCTCTCTCTCCCTCTCTATTTATTTATAAAAAAGCATGTGTATGTATAAGTAACTGTGATTATGACTCATATTTCCCCTTGCTTTTACATCTAGGAATGGTTTAAACATCCTGTATGGGTCGGGGATAGGCTTCGCATCTAGTTTTCTTAAAAACTAGCAAACAAGGTAGGCCTTTTTTTAGTCAGATTCCTGAGACTATACCAAGCATGTTCTTTATTAAAATGGGTTCATAAGTCATGAATTACACGATATATATATCCACCATAATGAGACTTAAGAGTCAATAAAAGATTATCTAAAGACTCTTTGTGTTTTGAAATAAATCCCACCTTTTGACAATTTTTACAAGTTTTGCAGAATACATATGAATCCTTGAACATGGTAGCCCAATTAAATCCACTTTGTAAGATTTTTACAATTGTTTTCTTTTATAATAAATGACTCCCACATGCCTTAGAGTGACAAAATTTAATGACACTACTTATCTTAATGTCAGGAATATAGCTTCGAAATATTTGATTAGGACAATAGTTGAATAAGTAAGGGTCATCTCAATAAAAATTTTGCATGTCACTCAAAAACATTTTTTTATCTTGGTTATTTGAATGAGCTGGCAAAAATCCTGAAGTAAGAAAATTGATATTTTTAGCAAACTAAGGCATTGAACTAAGAGAAAGTAAAGATTCAATAAGAAAGTAATCATCGATTGGTGTGATGTTGGATGTCAAATCTATTGCCAATTTTGACAAATGATCTATGACAACATTTTCAGTGCCTTTTTCATCTTTGATTTCTTTTTGTTTGAAAGTTTCAAAGATTTCATAATCATGATTAACTTCACTTTGTTTGGTTATGGCATGAGGAAATGGAAGTTCTAGTGTGGAATCAGTCTTTTTCTTACAATATTTACATTCAACCCCTTCCTTACCCTTATAGATTGACTCATCATCTTTCTCACGAGATCCAAAAGTGGTTTTTCAATAACCTTATCACTATAAAGAGTGATGATTAATTTGACTTGATCCATATGTTGACTTCTAGAACTACTTGCATTTGCATTGTATTGCCCCTTAGGATTTTACTGTGGTTGAGATGGAAAGTTACCTTTCTCTTGAAAACTGAGAGCAAATGTGAATTTTGCAAGAATATCTTTAAAATCTGTTATGCTTTGAGCAAGTTAAGAGTTAATTGTCTCTTGCTTTTCAATAAATGCATACAAAATTTCCTCAAATTTTTTTTAAGAGGTGGAGCATAAAGAGGTGCATATCCATGAGAATATTGAAAATTATAATGTGCTTGAAATGATGGTTATAAAGTTTGTGCATTGTTGTGATCACTCCTCTAACTGAAATTTGGGTGATTTCTCCAACTAGGATTGCATGTTTGCAAGTATGGGTTATGATTGGGCTTTTAGAAACTGTTTAAAACATGAGCTTATTCATGGAATATTCCTTGAAAGAAGGCAAAGTCAGACAATCATTGGTTGAATGTTCATTAGTTTCACAAATTTGACACGCAATGTCTTGAATAGATTTTAATTGACTACTTTTTTTCAATTCTAGTGCCTCAACTTTTCTAGCTAAAGATGTAAACTTAGCTTAGAGGTCATGATCTTCTCTAAGGTTATACATATCTCTACTAGATGTATGAGGTTGAGTTTTACTTAGTGCCTCATAAGTACCTGCGGTGTCCCAATTTTGCTTTATTAGGGTCTTTATTTTTAATGGTTCCATTGCATATCAATTCAACTATTTGCCTATCTTTACCCTTCATAAAAATATGAAACTAATCTCCATGTTTCAAAACCATGATGAGGGCAAGCATTAAGCAAGTCTCGATATCTATCCCAACATTAGTAAAATGTTTCTCCTGGTTTTTGAATGAAAGTAATGATTTGTCTTTTGAAAGAGTTTGCTTTGTGAGATAGGAAAAACTTCTTTAAAAACTATTGTTGCATTTCATCCCAAGCACGAATGGATCCTGGTCTTAAGTTTTATAGTCATGTTTTAGCTTTATCTTTTAATGAAAAAGAAAAAAAACTTTAATCTAATGGTATTTTTGCTACAATTTAAGTCATTATACGTGTTGCAGACCTTCTCAAATTCCCTTAAATACAAGTATGAATTTTCTAAATCTAAGCCGTGAAAAAAAGGTAAAAGTTAAATAATGTCTAGCTTAAAATTAAAATGAGATACATTAGGTGAGAAAACTATATATAATGTTGCACTTGTTCTTATGGAATTCATGTAGTCTTTAAGTGTTCTTACATAGTTATTCTTATTATTCTCATTATAAAGTGATTGATTATCTTCTTCGGCCATATTTTCTGAAAATAATAAGGATACCCTACAAAGTCTACCACTTAATATACGTGACCACACTCTCATGCATGTGTAAGTGTAGAATAAAAGAAAAAAGAAAACAAAAGAAGGAGAAACAAACCAAAAGAAACAAAGTTATATACAAGAAAAGTGAAAAGAGAAAGTAAAATAAATATTATAATTTGTATAAGAACTTACCTCCTTGACAACGGTGCTAAAAACTTGACACGACCAAAAGATTGATGTTTTCTCCCAAAGATAGGAGTGTCAAAGTAATAAATAACCTGACAAGACAAGGGTCGAACCCAAGTATTAATTGTATAAATTATAGATAATAATAATAATACAATAACAATAGTAACAATAATAATAACAACAATAGTAGTAGTAGTAGTAGTAATAAAGAAAAAGTTGATTAGAACAATGATAACAATAAATATCAAGGGTAGAGGATCTACCAATGGTACGTCAAACAAGTTTAGTATATATTATAATTATTCAATTGGAAATTGCACACAAAGGAGGTTCCAATGAGATTATAAATTGTTAATATGATTGCATTAGTTATCTTATCCGATTAATACTAATACTGGTAAATATTGTCAGACATTGATAATTATAACTTATATTAACAACAAATCAAGTTCTTTCCATAACATAAGTATCGGTTATACCATACAATTTGTATTATAAAAGTGTCAAGCATTAGTTTTAGTAAGTATTATACGAAATAAATCTAGATTAATCATTTAACAAGCAAAGTATTAAAAAGTGAACAAGGTAAAAAAATACAAAACATGTTAGTATCAAACATTAAGGTCCATGTTGAGTTTACATTGTACTTATTCTTAGACCATTAGTGTAACCTTTTCACATTATTGAGTGAATAAAATAACAAATATAAAACATGTTAGTATCAAACATTAAGGTACATGTTGAGTTTATATTGTACTTATTCTTACACCATTAGAGTAACTTTTTCACATTAACATAATAAACTTAACTAAACATAATAAAATAAACAAAAATAAATAAACAAAATAAGAATATAAATAACAGAAAAGTTAACTAAGTCAAGGAAAGGAAATGAAAGGCATAAACTTGATATTAATAAAAGCAAAGCATAAACATTACAAAAAAATACAAAGAGAGAAAGCAAGAGCATGATCTTGATTTGAAAACTAAGATGCCTAAATGCATGGCAAATGCCTCCTTTTGTAAGCCAAAATTAGAAACTATTGTTTTGATGATTAATTGATGAGTGGTTGATCAACTCTTGACTTGGTAACAATTCTTATCTTCTCTTATCTTCCCAAAACATCATTGATAACTTCAGAATTTGAACCACTTAAAAACATGAAAGTTGTAGGAAATTGTCGCGGCTTTCTAAAAAAAATTAAGCTTATTTGGACTTCTAGAACTCTAGATATAGGCAAAAAAACTAGACAGTGTTTGGGTTGCAGGACAAATTCAGACTTCTTTGTTAATACTATAATTTGGACTTGAAAATGATGTTTTTAAAAACAGACCTCTACATGAAAGTTGTAGGCCTATATCTTACCTTTCCATCCATATAAAACAGACCTAAATCCAAGATCTACAGCTCTAGATATGACCCAATTGCCAAACAGTGTTCCGGTTTGGACTACACTAGCATTTCTTTTCTAAGTTTGGCCATCTCTTTGTCCTTTTAGTTTTAGTACTTAAACTCATCAATCAATTCTTTTATTTATGTGAGAGACCCGCATTTAAAATTAATATTTACCATAAATTAAAGGTATCTTATATTATTAGATATATTTATTATAAAACATGTTTTAGTTAAGGAGTTATTGATATTTTAAGTGTAAAATAACAATATAAAACCTTGATAAAAATACACTTTTAAGTACTAATCAATCAACATGCACCTTGTTTTTAACTTTTTTTTATTGGATTCAACAAGTATCTGCATGGAATTAAATAATTTTTTTATTTTTTAAGAAAAGACAATAAAAATATAATTATAATGAATATGTAATCCCTAACTTATCAAATGGATATATTCATTTATGCTGGATAAGGCTTCCAAGCTTTATCTTAAATGATAGATGTATTAGTAAATGCTTCATTTAGTTGAAGAAAGATAGAGAGAATATCATCTTAAGTTTGTGAATTATTTAAAAGATATTAGCTTGAAGCTTCTTCATATGTTGGGTATGTAACTTGTTAGAGGATAAATACATACATACATACATACATATATATATATATATAATCTCTATTAGTACATCCTATATTCTTTTTAGGAATAAATTCTAGTAATTTATTAGAATTAATCTTTGCATAAACATGTAGCAGTCATGACTCTTTATTCAATACAATCTATTATTCTTTAAATTTATCAATCTAAATATGTTTGAAGTATATCTATTAGAAAAATTACAGACTCTTAAACTATTGAAAGATAAATAATTATGCATTCTTATTTAAAACGAAGTTAACTTTAAGTTTTATGACTCGTAACTCATTATAAAACAACTCTATATTTTGATGATAACAAACAAGGTATATCCATTCTAGCCTTCATGTTGTCATTTTGTCTTCATTCTCATGTCATCACCGTGTAAAAAATATGTTCAAACATGTTCTTTTTTATATGTATGGCATCCTAATTATGATAAAGAAGATTAGTCTTTCAATAAAAAAAGTTCTTAGAAAATACTTTGCTTAACGCTATTATAGGTCACATCAAAATAAGGAAACTTCTGCATATCAGATTGAAAATCAAACATAATGCCCTCATACTGCAAGACCATATCATACAATTTTTCACCTTATGGTGCCAACAGTGTAACATTCCTTTCAACTCTACCTATAATAAAGTCATTTATGTTATTTCTATATTTGTGATTGGTTGGCTAAAACATCTAGTGGAAAAAAAAGGGACTTTTTACCATTATTTGTTAAAGTGAAGGTCTTGTTATTTTTTATATAGTATGGATATGCTAATTATTTATGCATGTTCCAACAGAAAATGATCTTACATAGAAGAAAATCATTGATAGACCGCATTAAAACTGCATTCATCTAAAAATTATATTTTCTCAAAACATCATACATCAAAGTTTGTAAGGACAATAATTGCTTTAACTCATCAATCAACGATTGAAGACAATCATTTATATTCCTATTAGGACTATTAGGACCAGATGTAGACATGGATAAGAACATGAAATCAAGCCTTATACATATTCTCAGTGGCAAGTTATAAACTGTGAGTATCATCGACCAATAAGAATATGGTGCAATAAATTACCCGAATAGATTGAACTTGTTTGTGTATAACCAAACACGTATGTCCTATGGTTCCATTGGAAACTAAAGATGCAACCTATTAAACTGCTCATATGTTTTAATATTAGAGGGGTGCACTATGATTTTGTCACTATATCATGTGAATGATGTCATATTATATGCACAATCTTTAGATATATGAATAACCTTTATAGTCTATAAGTAATTGGGAATGATCATTTTTTTTTATGTGCTATAAGAGTCCTTCATTTGCTAGTTCTAGGCTTATACCAAACATGCTCATAAGTTCTACACTTGATCAAATTTATATTTTCTAGGTAATACAACATATTGAAGTTTGGACAAATATAAATTTTCTACTATCTTATGCTAAAGTGTTTCATCATGAATTTAGAAGCATAAAAGTTTTCCCTCATCTTATTCCATTAAGGTAAAGTGCTTATCTCTCATTCAATGACTTTGTTGTAATCAGCCTTCTTTAGCCATTGATCTAATTTCATAGTGAACACCATGCATTGGTCGATAGTTTATTGTGACTTATGCATTCATCCCATAATGGTTTATTATAATCTTTCAAAAGATTAAAACACCTAGCTATGTTTTTATTTGATTTTTCATCTATGATTGAACATTCACTTGTATCATCCTAATTTATTCTTGTTTTATTCATAATCATATTCCTATAACGATTACTATTACCATATATAACTCCATGCATGATAAATAAAACTAATAGTTGACCTAATCGTCATTTCTACCATAGTATTGTAAGGAACATATGATTCTTTATGTGTAAAACAATGTGAGTATTTTTCATGAACCCTTTTTATAGAAGATGTATCATAATAACATTTAGATTGAGAAGTTTTTTTTTCTTTTACACATCTTACATAGATATCTAATATCGCCTCTAGTAATATTTCTCAAATTAGATAGTGTGAAATTAATAAAACCTTCAATTACATTATCATAATCCATCCTCCATAACTTTTCGAGTGAAACTCGATACATTTAAGAGCAATCATCCATTACTTATATGAAACATAAATAGAATATTGATAAAAGCATGTATTGATAAATAATATGAACTATTATTGATACCTAACTAATTTGCTATTATTGATTTAATTCAAACTTATTCAATCTATTTTAATATTACATTTAACTTAGTATTATTTTTATATAAAAAATCAAATTCCTTTAAATTTACCAAAATTATCAACATAACAATAAAATTGATAAAATATGAAATGTACCCATTAAATAAGCTGTTATTTATCTCATTATAAAAAAATATAAGTTACAAAATCAAACTCAATTTTATCAAATGAGAAACAAATAGAATTTTTTAAAATCTTAAACAAACCCTAAATATACAAATCATACATTCATAGACCCTTCATCAACAGATTACAGTGAACTTTATTGATGACATAGTCCCTTCCTATATCACTTTGTAAACATCAATATATCGATGGAATTTTGGAGGAAATTAAGGTAGAAAAAAAGGAATTAAATTAAAAAAAAGTTAAAATGACATATTATTTGTACAGATGAGATTACCAACAACAAAAACCCTTTAGTAAAATTTATTTGCAAAGTCATCAGTAATATTTAAATTATAACTTAACAAGCGACCCTTTTTTTGCTTAAAAAAAAGGGCAGAAACCCCCTTATTTTATCATAAATTAAACTTTCACTACAAATTCAATTATTTTTAGGATTCCCTGTATCAAGCAAAACTATCCATTTTTTGTTTGAACTTAGTTTTAAAATATTAATTTTATTGCATATTTTTGTAGTATATGTAATTACTTGTTTTATAGTTTTTTTCCATAGAAATTTATTGTATAAAAGTATAATTTGTACATGTTAGGGTTTGTTTATGATTTTAAAAAATTATATTTGTTTGTAGTATGATGATTTCTTTTTTAATTTGTGACAAAAGTGTTTTGTATTGAAATTAACAACAACATATTTAATTGGTATGTTTTATATTTTGTTAATTTTATTGCTAAGTTGAAAATTTTGATAATTTGAATTTACATAGATAATTGATAATGATTTAAAAGAATTATTAAAATAGATTGAATAAGTTTGAGTTAAATCAATATTAGCTAATTCACTATTGAATAAGTTTGAGTGAAATCAATATTTGCTAATTTCTTTAGTTTACTTAATTAATTAATACATGGTATCATCAATATTCTATATAGATTTGACATAAGTAATGGATGATCATTTATAAATGCATCAAGATTTACTCAAAGGGTTGTATAGGATGGTTATTGTAATACGGTTGAGGGTTTTATGAATTATGCACTATCTAATTCGAGAAATATTATTAGAGATGGTATTAGATGTTCATGTAAGAGGTGAAAAATAAAATGTTTCTCAATTCAGATGTTGTATCCATGTATCTTCTACAAAAAGAGTTTATAGAGAAATTCTTGTGTTGGTTTGGACATTGAGAACCATATGTTTCTTACTAGACCATGACAAAAAGAATGGTTAGGTCAACTTCTAAGTCGAACAACATGCATGGAGTTATAGATGACAATAATAATCCTTACAAAAATATGGTTATAGATTAGATGAAAAAAAATATCAGAGTTATACATATGAATGTTCAATCATACATGAAGAACCAAATACAAAAGTTGTGAGGATTTTTTATCTTTTAAATTTTTTTAACAAACCATTATAGGATAGGTGCACAAATCATAATAAACTATTATTCATTGCATAAGTGTTCACCATCAAGTCAGATAATGGGTTGAGTAAAGTAGGTTACAAAAGAATTGTCATATAAGAGAGAAGTATTTTACTTGAAGGGAATAGGTTGAAACAAAACTTCTATACTGCTAAATCCATGCCAAAACCCCTTGACCTAAATGATCATAAAATTGACATGTATCCAAACTTCTGCATGTTATATTACTTTGAAAATGTAGTGTTGACCAAGTGTAGAACATGTGGGCATATTCGTTATAAACTCAAAATTGGTAGGGAAAGAACTTTCATCACATGTAAAAAATTTAGATACTTCCTAATCACTTCTAAGCACTAAAGGTTATTCATATCTTCAAAGACTTTTGAGCACATAACTTAATATCATTCACATGATGCAGTGGATGGATTCATGGTGCACCATTTGATGGTGAAGCATGAAAACATGTTAATAGGGTGCGCATTTATTTTTTAATGGATTAAGGAACTTGCATCTTGGGTTATGTACAGGCAGATTCAATTCATTTGTGTCATTTACTACTCTTTATTTTTATTGGCTTGTTGTACTCACAATTTACAACTTGCTACCAGGAATGTGTATAAGGCTAGAATTCATGTTTTTATCTACAATCATACTTGGTCCTAATAATCCAGGTCAAAATATAGATGTTTATCTTTGATAATTTATTTATAAGTTGAGGTCATCCGAGACTTTGACTTATGATGTCTTAAGGGAAAAAAAAAGATGAAGATAAATTTGATATGGACAATCAATAATTATCCTATATATGAAATGGTTTCTAGTTAGAGCACACATGTAAAATTGTTATATTCATACTTTATGAAAAATAACAAGGCCTCCATGTTAATAAATGATGGTAAAGTAGCTCATGTACTATAATTTTAATATCATGTACATTGAAAAGAACATGTTCAAATTGTTCGATATGGTAGTGATGAAGTAACTATGAGAGATGGTGTCATTCAACTTAATGAGTTAATTAATTTGATCTATATTGACTTTCTTCATCAACTAATCTAGATGAAAATTAAAATTTTCATGTTATTGAGAATACTTTTATTGATGTTGATGTTAAAGAATTAAATGATGTTTTAAGAACTAACAGACATATAGAAGTCAATGAAGACGAGGAAGAAATCAATGTAGAAAATTGCAGTAGAGATGGTGCTGACAAAATTGTTAAAGTCGAATAAGAAAAAAAAATTCTAATTATACAACATGATTGTGTAATAAAATTAACTATAATGTAATATTTCTATACAAAATTAACTTTCCTGTAATGACAATGATGTGAATTTATTATTACATAACAATGAAATGTTTTTTATTGTATGATTTTATTATTATACATAAAACTTTTTACACCAATGAAATTATTGATGGCATGTAAAATACTAATAGGTATATCAAGGATCTAAATCTTTTAAAAAATTCTAAAGAGTTGGGAAAAAAATTATATACATTTCCACTAAGACTTATAAACAGAATCCCCAATGAATAATAAACATAAAAATGGAATCATCGACAAATTAGATTTGTTGGTATATTTTAGAGAGTTGAAACAAATTACACTCCAGTTCCACTAAAACATACAAATGCAATCACTGACAAATTAATTGGTATATTCTCAAAAGGTTAGGAACTATTCATTAAAGATGACAATGTTCAATATAGATGAATTACCAATTAATTATGTTCATCGGTATATTCTTGAAAGGTTAGGAACTATTCATTATGTATGAAACCATTCATTATAGATTGAATCACTAATAGACCCAAAAGTCTAAGTGAAATTTAGGGGATTTCTAAAATTTTTTATTAAATTAAAAATTTCAATCAAATATTATAGATAAAATTATTGTAGATGTGTTTAAAATATTAATATTTAATCTTTTGCTAGTAAATCTATTAGTAAAAAACTCAAAATTAAATAACCAAAATCCCTAACTTTAGATTGCTAGTTTGTCTTTTTCTCTGTTCTTCTCTCTATAGATTCTGTCTGTCTCTCTCTCTCTCAATCACTCACATATTCTTTTTCTCATTCCCTACTATTCTCTTCCTCCCTGATTCCATCCTCACGCTAACCTTCCTCCATGCTAGGTAAATATCCTTCTTCTTCTTATTCTTCTTTTTTCATTCTCAATTTATTCCAAAGACACTCTAGCAAGATAATTGTTGTCATACAAACAATAAGAAGGGTGAGTGAGTTTTTTTTTTATAGAGTTCTATATGTGTAAATTTTGGTTAATTTTTTAGATTTTTTACTATAGCAATTTGGGTTAATGTGTTTTGTTTCAAGTTTTAAATTTAATTTTGATAGTTGATGTGTTTAGTTGATGATTCCTTTTGGGTTATTTATTATGGTTTTTATAACTCTTTTCTTGAATCTTTGAATATTAAAAAGGGATTTCTTGAATAGGGGTTTTGGGTTGTTTTCTTTTTAGATAATCCATTTTTTAGATAAAATTAGTATGTCAATAGCTTTCAAGTCAGTTGACTTAAGGGTATTAGGTGTTAAAACATCCATTCGAGCTTAATTGTTTAGATTAGGGAAGTTACGAAACCAAACTTATCTATGTTTTTATTATCATTAATTTTTATCTTTTTTACAAATTATATACTATCCATTTCCCTTAGTTGTTACTAATTAGTACTTCAAAGTACATTTTTATCAAGGTTTTATATTATCATTTTGCACTTGAAGTATCAATAACTCTCTAACTAAAACATTTTTTTATGATAACATATCTAATAATATAAGATATCTTTATTTTATGGTAAATGTTTATCCTAAATGCAGGCCTACCATATAAATGATAGGATAAATTGATGACTTTAAGAACTGAAATTGAAAGGACAAAGAGATGACCAAACTTAGAAAAGAGATACTAGTGCAATCTAAATCAAAACACTATTTGGTAATTAGGTCATATCTGGAGCTGTAGATCTCAGATTTATATCTGTTTTATATGGATGGTAAGGCAAGACATATGCCTATAATTTTTATATGAGGTCTATTTTAAAAGGTTTGTTTTCTAGTCTAAATTATAGCAACAACAACAAAGAAGTTTAAATCTATCCTACAGCCCAGATACTATTTAGTGTTCAACCCATATCTAGAGTTCTAAAAGCCTATATGACCTTCAATTTTTTTTTTCTAAAAAGTTGAGATAATTTTTTATAACTTTGATATGAATATCTAGTTTAAATTCTGATGTTATCAATGATGTTTTGGGCAGACAAGAGAAAATAGTGATTGTTACCAAGTTAAGAATTGGCCACCCACTCATTAATTAGTTATCAAATCAATAGTTCTTAATTTTGGCCTATAAAAGGAGGGATTTGTCATGCATTCAGTATCTTGGTCTCCAAATCAAGATCATGCCATTACTTTGTCTTTTTGTATTTTTGTATTTCCAAGTTTTGTTTTCATTAATATCATGTTTATGCCTTTTAATTCCTTTCCTTTACTTAGTTAAATTTTATCTTATTTATGTTCTTATCTTGTTTATTTATGTTTCTCTCTTTCATTATGTTTAGCTAAGTTTATTATATTAAGGTGAAAAGGTTACACTAATGGTGTAAAAATAAGTATAATATAAACTCAACATGCTTTTTAATGTTTGATACTAATATGTTTTATATTTGTTATCTTATTCACTCTTTAATACTTTGTTTGTTAAATGACTAATCTAGATTTATGTTGTATAAAAATTGATACAATAAATATTTGATACTTTCATAGTACAAACTATATGGTATAACCGATACTTGTGCTATGAAAGGAACTTGATTTGTTATTAACATAAGTTATATTTATGAATGCTTGACAACATTTACAAGTATTAGTCTTATTCGAATAAGATAACTAATATAATTATGTTAACAATTTATAATCTGATTAGAACCTCCTTTGTGTGTGGTTTTCAAAATGAGTAATAAGAGTTTATACTATACTTGTTTGAAATATCATTAGTGGATCCTCTAACCTTGATATTTGTTGTTATCATTATTTTATCCTCACATTAATCTTCCATCTCAAAATTCTCATCAACTTCTTCTTCTTTTTTACTACTACTACTACTAGTATTATTATTATTATTAGTATTAGTATTAGTATTAGTATTAGTTTTATTCTTACTACTACTACTATTTTTAGTAGTATTGTTAGTATTATTAGTATTATTATTATTGTTGTTGTTATTATATTATTGTTATTTATAATTTATACAATTAACCTTCTCATGGTTTGACACTAGTTTTATTGGGTTATTTATTACTTCAGCACTCCTACACTAGGGAGAAAACATCAATCTTTTGGTTGTGTTAGTTACCTTTAACAAAAGAACGTAAATAATATAATAATCCAATGAGTAAACCACAATCATATATTAAAGTGTGTGTGTGTGAAAATGAAGATTTATGAATACTTGTTTAATAAGTATATGAGTAGAATCAATTGACAATAATACGAGAGATTAAAAACCTGAATAGTGCAAATAACCATTAAAAAATGTTTACTAAGATGCATCTTAAGAGTCAATAAAATTCTTCTTACTCTGTCATCCTAATAACAATTTTNATCAATGTAGAAAATTGCAGTAGAGATGGTGCTGACAAAATTGTTAAAGTCGAATAAGAAAAAAAAATTCTAATTATACAACATGATTGTGTAATAAAATTAACTATAATGTAATATTTCTATACAAAATTAACTTTCCTGTAATGACAATGATGTGAATTTATTATTACATAACAATGAAATGTTTTTTATTGTATGATTTTATTATTATACATAAAACTTTTTACACCAATGAAATTATTGATGGCATGTAAAATACTAATAGGTATATCAAGGATCTAAATCTTTTAGAAAATTCTAAAGAGTTGGGAAAAAAATTACATACATTTCCACTAAGACTTATAAATAGAATCCCCAATGAATAATAAATATAAAAATGGAATCATCAACAAATTAGATTTGGTGGTATATTTTAGAGAGTTGAAACAAATTACACTCCAATTCCACTAGAACATACAAATGCAATCACTGACAAATTAATTGGTGTATTCTCAAAAGGTTAGGAACTATTCATTAAAGATGACAATGTTCAATATAGATGAATCACCAATTAATTATGTTCATCGGTATATTCTTGAAAGGTTAGGAACTATTCATTATGTATGAAACCATTCATTACAGATTGAATCACTAATAGACTTAAAAGTCTTAGTGAAATTTAGGGGATTTCTAAAAACATTTATTAAATTAAAAATTTCAATCAAATATTATAGATAAAATTATTGTAGATGTGTTTAAAATATTAATATTTAATCTTTTGCTAGTAAATCTATTGGTA
Organism: Populus ilicifolia; assembly: GCA_015708895.1. Lineage (NCBI taxonomy): Eukaryota > Viridiplantae > Streptophyta > Magnoliopsida > Malpighiales > Salicaceae > Populus > Populus ilicifolia. Next base: position 32,459 of record SRLM01001496.1, on the reverse strand, counting down.
AAAAACTCAAAATTAAATAACCAAAATCCCTAACTTTAGATTGCTAGTTTGTCTTTTTCTCTATTCTTCTCTCTACAGATTCTCTCTCTCTCTCTCTCAATCACTCACATATTCTTTTTCTCATTCCCTACTATTCTCATACAAACAATAAGAAGGGTGAGTGAGGTTTTTTTTTTTTTAATAGAGTTCTATATGTGTAAATTTTGGTTAATTTTTTAGATTTTTTACTTTAGCAATTTGGGTTAATGTGTTTTATTTCAAGTTTCAAATTTAATTTTGATAGTTGATGTGTTTAGTTGATGATTCCTTTTGGGTTATTTATTATGGTTTTTATAACTCTTTTCTTGAATCTTTGAATATTAAAAAGGGATTTCTTGAATAGGGGTTTTAGGTTGTTTTCTTTTTAGATAATCTATTTTTTTAGATAAAATTGGTATGTCAATAGCTTTCAAGTTAGTTGACTTAAGGGTATTAGGTGTTAAAACATCCATTCGGGCTTAATTGTTTAGATTAGGGAAGTTACGAAACCAAACTTATCTATGTTTTTATTATCATTAATTTTTATTTTTTTTACAAATTATATACTATCCATTTCTCTTAGTTGTTACTAATTAGTACTTCAAAGTACATTTTTATCAAGGTTTTATATTATCATTTTGCACTTGAAGTATCAATAACTCTCTAACTAAAGCATTTTTTTTATAATAACATATCTAATAATATAAGATATCTTTATTTTATGGTAAATGTTTATCCTAAATGCAGGTCTACCATATAAATGATAGGATAAATTGATGACTTTAAGAACTGAAATTGAAAGGACAAAGAGATGGCCAAACTTAGAAAAGAGATACTAGTGCAATCTAAATCAAAATACTATTTGGTAATTAAGTCATATCTGGAGTTGTAGATCTCAGATTTATATCTGCTTTATATGGATGGAAAGGCAAGACATATGCCTATAATTTTTATATGAGGTCTATTTTAAAAAGTTTGTTTTCAAGTCTAAATTATAGCAACGACAACAAAGAAGTTTAAATCTATCCTACAGCCTAGATACTATTTAGTGTTTAACCCATATCTAGAGTTCTAAAAGCCTAAATGACCTCTAATTTTTTATTTCTAAAAAGTTGAGATAATTTTCTACAACTTTGATACTAGTTCAAATTCTGATGTTATCAATGACGTTTTGGGCAGACAAGAGAAAATAGTGATTGTCACCAAGTTAAGAGTTGGCCACCCACTCATTAATTAGTTATCAAATCAATAGTTCTTAATTTTGGCCTATAAAAGGAGGCATTTGTCATGCATTCAGCATCTTGGTCTCCAAATCAAGATCATGCCATTGCTTTCTCTCTTTGTATTTTTGTATTTCCAAGTTTTGTTTTCATTAATATCATGTTTATGCCTTTTAATTCCTTTCCTTTACTTAGTTAAATTTTATATTATTTATGTTCTTATCTTGTTTATTTATGTTTCTCTCTTTCATTATGTTTAGCTAAGTTCATTATATCAAGGTGAAAAGGTTACACTAATGGTGTAAAAATAAGTATAATATAAACTCAACATGCTTCTTAATGTTTGATACTAATATGTTTTATATTTGTTATCTTGTTCACTCTTTAATACTTTGTGTGTTAAATGACTAATCTAGATTTATGTTGTATAAAAATTGATACAATAAATACTTGATACTTTCATAGTACAAACTATATGGTATAACCGATACTTGTGCTATGAAAGGAACTTGATTTGTTATTAACATAAGTTATAATTATGAATGCTTGACAACATTTACAAGTATTAGTCTTATTTGAATAAGATAACTAATATAATTATGTCAAGAATTTATAATCTGATTGGAACCTCCTTTGTGTGTGGTTTCCAAATGAGTAATAAGAGTTTATACTATATTTGTTTGAAATATCATTAGTGGATCCTCTAACCTTGATATTTGTTGTTATCATTATTTTATCCTCACATTAATCTTCCATCTCAAAATTCTCATCAACTTCTTCTTCTTCTTTACTACTACTACTACTACTACTACTACTACTACTACTACTAGTATTATTATTATTAGTATTAGTATTAGTATTATTCTTACTACTACTACTACTACTATTATTACTATTACTATTTTTAGTAGTATTATTAGTATTATTATTGTTGTTGTTGTCATTATATTATTATTATTTATAATTTATACAATTAACCTTCTCATGGTTTGACACCAGTCTTATTGGGTTATTTATTACTTTAGCACTCCTACACTAAGGAGAAAGCATCATTCTTTTGGTTGTGTCAGTTACCTTTAACAAAAGAACATAAATAATATAATAATCCAATGAGTAAACCACAATCATATATTAAAGTGTGTGTGTGAAAATGAAGATTTATGAATACTTGTTTAATAAGTATATGAGTAGAATCAATTGACAATAATACGAGAGGTTAAAAACCTGAATAGTGCAAATAACCATTGAAAAATGTTTACCAAGATGCATCTTAAGAGTCAATAAAATTCTTCTTACTCTCTCATCCTAATAACAATTTTATCAAATGGTTTTAATAATAGCAAAAATAGAGTTTTTTTTTTTAATGTCAATTACTACCTAGTCCCCCAAACCAAAATGAGACATTGTCTTTAATGTTCTAAGGTAGAAAGATAAAGTATAGAAGACATCACTTGAAACAATAAATACTAACAATGATGAAACACACTTGAACAAATATAAAAAATAACAAAACAAATGAATATGATATTAATAAAACAAAAGGACATAAGGTTTCACAAACAAAGGCTCAAATTGAATCTAAGTTTTTTACGACTTTTCTTAGTAGACCAATTTACAAGACTCATGAAGAGATCAATTACAAAGATCAAAGATTATAATTGCTTAATTAATTATTCAGTAGTAGCAGCAGCAGAGATTATGATTTGTCATATCGAAAATGTTAAAAATTCTTGTTCCATAGTATGATAAAGAAAAGCTAATAATTTATCATAAAAACCATTAACATTTAATAGACTTATTGGTTTATGATGAATATGTAGTTAGGCCTAAGAGAAAATATGAAAGATTTATTCAATGTACCTAGTGCACGTGGTAAAGCAATAAAGGCTTTAACGTGTTTGAACATGACATTTATTCGATCAGACGTTATAGAGACCTATAGTTTCTCTCCAATTGTTTTTCCAATGATGTCCCCTCGTGCTAAAGCTTTAGGGACAACCCCCAAAACTTGGCTACCTCCTAAAAATATATCTATTGACACTCCTCTTATTAACTCAATATTGCCTCCCCTATACACTAAATGAATCTTTTTCTTAGCTAGTACCTGACCAAGATGATTTGCTGATTCTAAAAATATTATTTTCTTCTCAAGACTGAATCCACCAAAAACAAAAATATTTTTTATGTGATGACTTGAGGAACCTACCATTTCTACATATTTTTATATCTGTCGAATGTATGGGTTAAGTAGAAATGAAAGGAAGGAAGAAAAGATTTTATATAGGAGAAATTGAAAATGCAATCATACCACCTATATGTAGGCCAGCTTGAGTCTCTCTATCTCTTTTTTTTTAAAAAAAAAACATGTGTATTTACAAGTAGTTGTGATTATGGCTCATATCTTCCCTTGGTTTTACATCTAAGAATGACTTAAATGCCCTCTATGGGTTAGAGATAGGCTTTTTATATAGTGTTCTTAAAACTGGAAAATAGAGTCTTTTATAGTTAGATTCCCAAGACTAAGTCGATCATATTTTTTATGGAATTGTGGCCATAAATCACAAATTGCTCGATGCACATCTCCATTAGGATAGGTCTAAAGATTCAATAAAAGATTATCTTTAATTAATTGTATTATATCTTCATGGTTTATAGATAAAGAATGACATGTTATATTATAAGTCTATTTGACACATCTGTGACAGACTTTTAACCATTTTGCATGATGTTTTTTTACAAAGGGCTTTTACCTATTCTAGGCATGTGTGAAATAAAAGAATTAGATGACTCAACTGATAATTGGACCTTTGCTTCAAACAGTTAGCGAATATCTTTAGTTATTTCATGGTTCATTAACAACCTCAATCTTGCATATTTAGCATGGTGAATTTTTGTAATTACAATTTGAGATAGAGCAAGAAAATACTATTTCAAGATTGATTTCCATTTACAAATGAGAATTAGAGAAGAGATTCAAAGAAATGAGAAAGAGCAAAGAATTGCATAAATACATACACACATATCAATTATTATGTGAAACTGAAAGAACCTACTTAAGTTATGAAGTACAGTTATCTGTCATTTGATTGAGGTGAGAGAGACTAAAAAAACAAAAGACAAAACAATGTGAGAAAAAGAAATATCAATCTTTATATACAAGATCACTTGATTTAATAGTCATTTTTAATAGGAAAATTATCAAAGTAAACTTTCAAATGATCTCTATTTACCTTAAAAACATTATCATTCTTTGGAATCTTAATATCACAAGCCCCATATGGATACACATGCTTCTCAATAAAAAGACCACTCCATATTGATCTTAGTTTTCTAGGAAATAAATAGAGTCAAGAATTATAAAGCAAGACTTTTTGACCAATAGCTTCCAAATTAGTTGACTTTAGGGTATCAGGTGTTAAAACACTCCTTTAGGTTTAATTGCTTAGGTTATCATAATTTTTTTGCTCTTTTTTTTTTGACAAATTACATACTATCCATTTTCCTTAGTTGTTACCTTTAATAAAAAAACATAAATAATGTAAGAATCTAATATGCAACTCACAATCATATATTAAAGTACGTGTGTGAAAATTAAGGTTTAAGAATACTTATTAAATGAGTATATGAGTAGAATCAATTGATGATAATGGAGTTTATAAACCTAAATATTTCAATAAGCATTTTGATAGATCTTGTTAAGAATATTTATTAAAATTCATCTTAAGAGTCACTTGAACAAAATAACTCTCTTATTTTGTCATTCTAGTAACAATAATTATGCAAATTTTTTATAAAATAGAAAAAAACATTTAGTTTTTTTAATATATAAACATAAAAACAATGTGAGAAGAAAAATAAATCTTTATATATAGGATCACTAAATTCAATAATCATTTCAATTGAAAAATTCTTAAAGTAAACATTCAAATATTGTCTATTTACCTCGAAAAAATTGTCATTCTTTGAATCCTCGATATCACATGCCCTATATGCATACACATGTTTCACAATATAAGGAATGCTCCATCTTAATCTTAGTTTTTCAGGAAATAAATGGAGTCGAGAATTATAAAGTACCTTTTGACCAACATTAAATGTTTTTCTTAGTATTTTCTTGTCATGAAACTTTTTTATCTTACTTTATCAATTCTTGAATTTTCATTTGCATTATTTTTTATTTTCTCAAGCTCATTTATTTGTAATTTTCACAACTGACTAGCATCATCAAGGTTCAAATTGAAAGCTTTAATAGCCCAATAAGCTTTATATTCTAGTTTCATAGGCAAGTAACAAGGTTTTCCATAGACTAATTTAAGGTGACATACCTAATGATGTTTTATAAACAATTCGATAAGCACAAAGTTCATCATTAAGTCTTGAAGACCAGTCTTTCCTATTAGGGTTCACTATTTTTTCCAAGATCTTTTTGATCTTTCTATTAACAAGCTCTACTTGTCTACTTGTTTGAAGGTGATAAGGGGTTGTAACTTTCGTGTGATTCCATATTTCTTCATTAAAGTCTCAAATGACTTGTTATATGAATGTGTTCTACCATTACTTATCATGGCTCAAAGGATTCTAAATTGACTTAAAATATTTTCTTTCAAAAACTTTATCACTGTTTTGTGATCATTATTTCAACTTGGAGTTGCCTTTATCCATTTTATAACGTAATCTACTATGAAAAATATGTACAAGAAACCAAATGATAGAGGAAATGAACATATAAAATCTATACCCTAACAGTTTAAGATTTTAATGACAAGAATAGGATTTAAAGGCATTATGTAATGTTTTGAAATAGATCTCAACTTTTGATAATTTTCACAAGTCTTGCAGAATATAAATGAGTACTTAAACATTATGAGCTAGTAAAATTCATTTTGTAAGATTTTTGTATTTGTCTTTATTAATGAGAAATGACCCCTAAATGCCTTAGAATGATAAAATTTAATCATACTACTTACCTAATTTTCAGGAATGCATCTTCACTTTATTCAAGAATTTTTTTTTTGTTTTCAGTACTCCAATGAGTTAACAATTATCCTGAAATAAGAAAATTAACAATATTAGCAAACCAAGGCATTGTAGAGACTACAAGTAAAGATTCACCAAGAAAGTAGTCATCAATTGGTGTGATGTCAAATTTTGAATTTGTTATCTATCTTGACAAATGATATGCGATAACATTTTTGATGTCTTTCTTGTCTTTGATTATGATATCAAATTCTTAAAGTAACAAAATCCACCGCACTAATCTAGCCTTAAAATCTTTCTTAGAAAGAAGATATTTCAATGTTGCATGATCATTAAAAATAACAACATGTGAGCCAGCATGATATGACCTGAATTTTTCACATGCAAATACTATTGTAAGTAATTTTTTTTCAGTAGTGGTGTAATTCATTTTAGCACTATTTAAATTTTTACTTGCATTGTAAATCATATAAGGTTTGTTAGCTTTTCTTTGTTCCAAGATAGCACCCATGACATAATCACTAGCGTTATATATTATTTCAAAAGATAATAACCAATCAGGAGATTGAATGACAAAAGCATAAGTTAGCAAGTTTTTAAGTTTAACAAAGGTTTCTTCATAATGTTAAGTCCATTTAAAAATATGATGCTTTGTTAGAAGGTTATTCAAAGACTTAGATATTACATTAAAAAATTTTATGCACCTTCTATAAAAACCAGAATATCTTAAGAATGATCTAACATCTTTGATAGATTTTTGTGTTAACAAGTTAGCAAATTAACTTGATTTTAGATTTTTCAACCTTAATTCTTTTTTATGAAACAATATGACCAAGTACAATGCCATCTTTGATACCTTAATTCCTATTTCAATATAAGATTCTTCTCCTCACACCTACTCAAAACCTTTTCTAAGTTAGTCAAACAATCATCAAATGAATAGCCAAAAATAGAAAAATCATCCATAAAAATTTCAAGAAAATATTCAACCATATCACTAAATATACTGATCATGCATTTTTGAAATGTGGTTGGTGCATTAGATAATCCAAAAGGCATCATTTGATAAGTAAAAGTATCAAATGGACATGTGAAAGTAGTCTTTTCTTGATTTTCTAATGCAATTTTAATTTGGTTGTAACCTGAATAAAAATCTAGAAAAAAATAAAATTGATGACTTGCAACTCTTTCTAGGATTTGATACAAGAAAGGTAAAGGAAAATGATCTTTTCTAGTTATTGAATTAAGTTTTCTATAGTCAACGCAAATGCACCAACCAGTAATAGTCCTAGTTAGAATTAACTTATTTTTCTCATTTGTTATTATGCTGACTTGATTGATACTTAAAAGTGTATTTTTATCAAGGTTTTATATCATTATTTTGCACTTGAAGTATCAATAACTCCTTAACTAAAGCATGTTTTATAATAATATATCTAATAATATAAGATATCTTTAATTTATGGTAAATATTTATTTTAAATGCATGCCTATCACATAAATGAAAGGATTGATTGATGAATTTAAGAACTGAAATTGGAAGGACAAAAAGATGGCCAAACTTAGAAAAGAGATGTCGGTGCAATCCAAACTAGAACACTATTCAGTGATTGGATTATATCTAGAGCTGTAGATATCAGATTTAGGTTTACTTTATATGGATGAAAAGGTAAGACATAGACCTACAACTTTTATATGGATCCTAAGATTTAAAAAGGTCATTTTCAAGTTCAAATTCTAGCAACAACAAAGAAGCCCGAATCTATCTTCCAATCCGAGCACTATTTAGTATTTTGGCTATATCTGGAGTTATAGAAGTCGAAATGAGTTGGATTTTTTATGCAAGAAAGCTGAGATAATTTCCTATATTCATGTTTCAAGTGGCTCCAATTTTGATGTTATCAATGATATTTTGGGCAGACAAGAGAAGATAAGGATTGTTACCAAGTCAAGAGTTGGTTACCCACTCATCAATTAGTCATCAAATCAATAGTTCCTAATTTTAGCCTATAAAAGGAGGCATTTGCCATGTATTTGGGCATCTTGGTTTCTAGATCAAGATCATGCTTCTTTTTTCTCTTTTTGTATTTTTTGTAATGTTTATGCTTTTATTAATATCAAGTTTATGCCTTTCATTTCCTTTCCTTTACCTAGTTAACTTTTATCTTATTTATGTTCTTATTTTGTTTATCTATTATTTTTCTTTCATTATGTCTAGCCAAGTTTATTATGTCAAGGTGAAAAGGTTACACTAATGGTGTAAGAATAAGTATAGTATAAACTTAATATGGACTTTAATATTTGATACTAACATGTTTTATATTTGTTATCTTATTCACTTTTTAATACTTTGCTTGTTAAATGGCTAATCTTGATATATGTTGAATAAGACTTGCTACAACAAATGCTTGGCACTTTAATAGCCCATACTGTGTGGTATAACCGACACCTAAGTTATGAAAGGAACTTGATTTGTTGTTAATATAAGTTATAATTATGAATGCTTGATGAAATATACAAGTATTAGCATTAATTGAATAAGATGACTAATGTAATCATGTTAACAATCTACAATCTAATTGGAACCTCCTTTGTGTGTGGTTTCCAATTGAATAATAAAAGTTTGTACTATACTTGTTTGACATACCATTAATGGAACCTTTAATTTTGACGTTTGTTATTATCATTGTTTAATCCTTACATTAATATTCTCTCTCAAAGTTCTCATCCTTTTATTATTATTATTATTATTATTATTGTTATTGTTATTGTTGTTGTTGTTATCTATAATTTATACAATTAACCTCCCTGTGGTTCCACCTCGGTCTTACTGGGTTCTTTATTACTTCGACACTCCTACACTTAGGAAAAGACATTAATCTTTTTGTTGTGTCAAGTTTTTGGCGCCGTTGTCGGGGAGGTAAGTTTTGTATGAATTATAATATTTATTTTATTTTCTCTTTTCACTTTTCTTGTATATAACTTTGTTTCTTTTCTCTTGTTTCTTCATCTTTTGTTTTTTTTCCTTTTATTCTATTCCTACACGTGCATAAGAGTATGTTCACGTATATCAAGTGGTAGATTTTGTAGGGTATCCTCATCATTTTCAGAAAATATAACCGAAGAAGATAATCAATCACTTCATAATGAGAATAATGAGAATAACCATGCTAGAACACTTAGAGACCACATGAATCCTATAAGAACAAGTGCACCATCATGCATAGTTTTTCCTCCCGATGCATCTCATTTTAATTTTAAGCTAGATATTATTCAACTTTTATATTCCTTTCATGGCTTAGAATTGAAAAATTCATACTTGCATTCAAAGGAATTTGAGGAGGTCTACAACATATATAATAATTTAAATTGTAGCATGAACACCATCTGATTAGAGTTTTTTTCTTTTTCATTAAAAGACAAAGCTAAAACATGGCTATAAAATTTGAGACCAGGATCTATTTGTGCTTGAGATGAAATGCAACAACAGTTTTTAAAGAAGTTTTTTCCATCTCATAAAACAAACTCTTTCAAAAGACAAATCACCACTTTCACTCAAAAACCAGGAGAAACATTTTACCAATATTGGGATAGGTATCGAGACTTGCTTAGTACTTGCCCTTATCATGGTTTTGAAACATGGAGATTGGTTTCACATTTCTATGAAGGGTTAACACCTAGAGATAGGCAAATAGTTGAATTGATGTGCAATGAAACTTTTGAAGATAAAGATCCTGATGAAGCAATGGAGTACTTAGACTTGTTAGTTGAAAATGCTCAAAATTAGGACACCGTGGGTACTTATGAGACACCGAGTAAAACTCAACCTCATACATCTAGTGGAGGTATGTACAACCTTAGGGAAGATCATGACCTTCAAGCCAAGTTTGCATCTTTAGCTAGAAAAGTCGAGGCACTAGAATTGAAAAAGAGTGATCAATTAAAATATGTTAAAAACATTGTGTGTCAAATATGTGAAACAAATGAACACTCAACCAATAATTGTCCAACCTTGCCTTCTTTTAAGGAATGTTTTCATGAACAAGCCCATGCTTTAAACAGTTTCCAAAAGGCCAACCATAACTCGTACTCACCCTGGTTGGAGAAATCACTCAAATTTTAATTGGAAGAGTGAGAACAACAATGCACAAACTTCATAATCACCATTTCAAGCACACTATAATTTTCAAAATTCTCATGGATATGCACGTCCTTATGCTCCACCTCGTAGAACAAATCTTGAGGAAACATTGCATGCATTCATTGAAAAGCAAGAGACAATCAATACTCAACTTGCTCAAAATATGACAGATTTTAAAGATACTCTTGCAAAATTAATATCTACTCTCAATTTCCAAGAGAAAGGTAAGTTTCCATCTCAACCATAACAAAATCTCAAGGGGCAATATAATGCAAATGCAAGTAGTTCTAAAGGCCAACACATAGATCAAGTCAAATTAGTCACTACTCTTTGCAGTGGTAAGGTTATTAAAAAAACCCTCTCTTGAACCTTATGAGAAAGATGATGAGACAATCTTTAAGGGTAAGGAAGGGTTTGAATATAAAAATTGCAAAGAAAAGACTGATTCTCTGCCAGCACTTCTATTTCCTCAAGCTATGACAAAAAAAAAAGTCAATCACAACTCTAAAATTTTTGAAACTTTCAAACAGGTAAGAATCAATATACCTTTGTTGGATGCTATTAAACAGGTTCCTTCCTATGCTAAATTTTTAAAAGATCTATGCATTGTAAAGAGGAAACTGAATATGAAAAAGAAAACCTTTTTAGCCGAACAAATAAGTGCTATTCTTTAGAATAATAATGTTTTGAAATATAAAGACCCTGGTTGTCCTACAATTTCTTGTTTTATTATAGAGCATAAAATTGAAAGAGTCTTAATCTCGGTGCTAGTGTGAATTTACTTTCATATTCAGTTTTTTAAAGTCTCAATCTAGGTGAGTTAAAACCAACTTCTATAACTCTTTTACTTGCTGATAGATCTATAAAAGTGCCTAGAGGAATAATTGAAGATGTGTTAGTACAAGTCAATAAATTCATTTATCCTGTGGATTTTATTGTCTTGGACACACAACCTGTTGACGTATGTAATTCATTTCCTGTTATTCAGGACTTCCATTTCTCGCAACTTCTAACGCATTGATTAATTGTAGGAATGGACTGATGAAGCTATCATTTGAAAACATGACATTGGAGATGAATATTTTCAATATTTGTAAGCAACCTAAAGATGATAATGATTTACTGAAAAATTAATTCATAATCAATTTCCAACCACTTCCAGTGAAATTGAGATTAATGAATCTGATGATTTGCAAATGATTTATTTTCAAGAAGAATCAAAGACAAGTAATTGGAGGCCATAAATTGAGGAATTGCCACCACGATCAATTAAGACCATACCTTCAAGTGTTCAACCATCAAAACCTGATTTGAAGCCATTGCCATCCAATCTTAAATACTCATTTTTAGGAGAAAATAAAACTTTTTCGGTAATAATCTCTTCCAAACTTAATGCACACCAATAAAGTAAGTTATTACAAACTCTGAAAATACACAAAAATATATTAGGATGGACCATAGCTGATATAAAAGGAATTAGTCCTTTGATTTGTACACACAGAATTTATTTAGAGGGAAATGCTAAACCCTCTAGAGAAATGCAATGAAGGCTAAATCCTAATATGAAAGAAGTAGTGAAAAATAAAGTCATTAATCTTCTAGATAATGAAATCATTTATCCTATTTCTGACAACAAATGGGTAAGTTGTACCCAAGAAGTCTGGAGTCACTGTGATAACAAATGAGAACAATGAGTTAATTCCCACTAAAATTGTTACTAGTTGGAGCATGTGCATTGACTATAGAAAACTTAATTTAATGATTAAAAAAGATCATTTTCCTTTACCTTTCATGAATCAAATCCTAGAAAGAGTTGTAGGTCATGAATTTTATTGTTTCCTAGATGGTTATTTGAGTTATAACCAAATTAAAATTGCATTGGAAGATCAAAAGAAGACTACTTTCATATATTTATTTGGTACTTTTGCATATCGAAGAATGCATTTTAGATTATGTAACGCACCAACCACATTTCAAAGATGCATGCTTAGTATATTTAGTGATATTGTTGAACATTTTCTTGAGATTTTCATAAATGATTTTTCTGTTTTTGGTGATTCATTTGATGATTGTTTGACTAATTTAGAAATGGTTTTGACTAGGTGTGAAGAGAAGAATCTTGTGCTGAATTGGGAAAAATGTCACTTTATGGTAAGAAATGACATTGTACTTGGTCACATTGTTTCATCAAAAGGAAATGAGGTTGACAAATCTAAAATTGAGTTAATTGCAAAGTTGCCAACACCAAAATCTATTAAAGATGTTAGATCATTTTTAGGACATGCTAGTTTTTACAGAAGGTTCATCAAAGATTTTAGTGTAATATCTAAACCTTTAAGTAACTTTCTAATAAAGGATACTATTTTTGAATGGACTGAACATTGTGAAGAAGCCTTTGTTAAACTTAAAAACTTGCTACTTGTGCTCCTATCATTCAACCTCTCGATTGGTCATTACCTCTTGAAATAATGTGTGATGCTTGTGATTATGTTGTAGGTGCTGTTTTGGAACAAAGAAAAGATAAGAAATCTTATGTAATTTACTACGCAAGTAAAACTTTAAATAGTGCTCAAATGAATTATACCACCACTAAAAAAAATTATTTGCAGTAGTATTTGCATGTGAAAAATTCAGGTCTTATCTTGTTGGCTTACCTATTGTTGTTTTTAGTGATCATGCAACATTGAAATATCTTCTTTCGAAGAAAGATTCTAAGGCTAGATTGGTGCAGTGGATTTTGTTACTTTAAGAATTTGATATCACAATCAGAGATAAGAAAGGCAACGAAAATGTTGTCGCAGATCACTTGTCAAGATTTACAACAGATTCAAAAACTGACATCACACTAATCGATGACTACTTTCCTAATGTATCTTTACTTTCTGTCTCTACAATGCCTTGGTTTGCTAATATTATCAATTTTCTTATTTCAGGACAATTGCTGGCTCATTAGAGTACCCAAGATAAAAGAAAGTTTCTAAATAAAGTGAAGAACTTTTATTGGGATGACCCTTATTTATTCAAATATTATCCTGATCAAATATTTTAAAAATGCATTCCTGACAATGAGGTAAGTAGTGTCATTAAATTTTATCATTCTGAGGCATGTGGGGGCCATTTATCGTCAAGAAAGACAACTGCAAAAATCCTATTATTGTCAAAAGTTGGGATCTATTTCAAAACGTCGCATGATGCTTTTAAATCCTATTATTGTCATTGAGATCTTTGATTGCTAGGGTATAGATTTCATGGGTCCATTCCCTCCATCATTTGGTTTCTTAAACATATTAGTTGCAGTAGATTATGTTTCAAAATGGATAGAGGCAATTCAAAGGCGAAACAATATCATAAAATAGTGATAAAATTTTTGAAAAAAAATATTTTGAGTCGATTTGGAGTCCCTCGAGCCATAATAAGTGATGGTGGAACACATTTCTACAATAAGCCATTTGAGTCTTTAATGAAGAAATATGGAATCACACACAAAGTTACCACCCTTTATCACCCTCAAACAAGTGGACAAGTAGAGCTTGCTAATAAGGAGATCAAACATATTTTGGAGAAAATAGTGAACCCTAATAGGAAAGACTAGTCTTTAAGACTTAATGATGTAGTTTAGGCTTATCGAATTGCTTATAAAACATCATTAGGTATGTCACCTTATAGACTAGTCTATGGAAAACCTTGTCATTTGCTTGTGGAACTTGAACATAAAGCTTATTGGGCTATTAAAGCTTTCAATTCAAATCTGGATGATGCTAGTCAATTGCGAAAATTACAAATAAAAGAGATTGAGGAAATAAGAAATGATGCATATGAAAATTCAAGAATTCATAAAGCAAGAATTAAAGAGTTTCATGACAAGAAAATACTGAGAAAAACATTTAATGTTGGTAAAAAAGTCTTGCTTTATAATTTTTGACAGCATTTATTTCCTGAAAAATTAAGATCAAGATGGAAAAATCCTTTTATTGTGAAACATGTGTATCCATATGGGGCCTACGACATCGAAAATTCAAAAAATGACAATGTTTTCAAGGTAAATGGACATCGTCTGAAAGTTTACTTTGATAATTTTTTAGTTGAACATGACTATTGAATTAGGTGATCCTGTATATAAAGATTGATTATTGTTTTTTTGTGTTTCCTTTTAAGTGATTTTTGCTAGTTTTTCTCACCCCAGTCAAATGGCGGATAACGATACTCCGTGACTTAAGTCGATTCTTTCAATTTCCTATAATAACTGATATCTATGTATATATTTGTACAATTCTTTGAATCTCTCCTCTAATTCTCATTTGAAAATGGACATTAATCTTGAAAAATTGAAAAAGTATTTTCTCGTTCTGCCTCAGAATACGATTACAAAAATTTACCATGCTAAATGTGCAAAATTGAGATTGTTAATGAACCATGGAATTCCTAAAGATATTCATTGGTTGATTGAAGCAAAGGTCTGATTATTAGGTGAGTCCTCTAACTCCTTCGTTTCATACATGCCCGGAACAGGTAAAAACACTTTTGCAAAACGACTGAAAGTCTGTCATTGATGTGTTAGATGGACTTATAATGCACAATGTCATTCTTTAGGAATGGTATCTATAAACCGTGAAGATAAAATACAATTCATTAAGGATGGCCTGAGTAAGGAGTCTTTAGATAATCTTCTATTGATTCTTGAGATGCATTTTAGTGGAGATGTGCATCATGCAATTCATGATTTATGACCACTATTTCATAAAGAACATGATCGACTTAGTCTTGGAAATCTGACTAGAAAAGATCTTGTTTGTCAATTTTTAAGAAAACTAGATAGGAAGCCTATTCTCGATCGATAGAAGGCATTTAAGTCGTTCTTGGATATAAAATCAAGAAAAGATGCGAGCCATAAGCACAACTACCTGTACATACACATGCTTTTTTAAAAGTAAATAATATGACTAGAAAAGATCTTGTTTGTCAATTTTTAAGAAAACTAGATAGGAAGCCTATCCTCGACCGATAGAAGGCGTTTAAGTCGTTCTTGGACATAAAATCAAGGGAAGATGCGAGCTATAAGCACAACTACTTGTACATACACATTTCAGATGATATCTTTTGCACAACAAATCATAATCTTTGTTGCTACTGCTGAATAATTGATTAACCAACTACAATCTTTCATTCTTGTAACATCTTTTGCACAACAAATCATAATCTTTGTTGCTACTGCTGAACAATTGATTGACCAACTACAATCTTTCATTCTTGTAATTGATCCTTCCATGAGTCGCATAAATTGGTCAACTAAAAAAAGTCGTAAAAAGCTTAGATTGGATTTGAGCTTCCATTTGTGAATCTTTGTGTCTTTGATTTTATTATTATGTTTTGTTGGTTTTTATATATTTTTTTAGTGTGTTTCAGGTTTGTCAATGTTTGTTATTTTAAGTGATATCTTTTGCACAACAAATCATAATCTTTGTTGCTACTGCTGAACAATTGATTAACCAACTACAATCTTTCATTCTTGTAACATCTTTTGCACAACAAATCATAATCATTGTTGCTACTGCTGAACAATTGATTGACCAACTACAATCTTTCATTCTTGTAATTGATCCTTCCATGAGTCGCATAAATTGGTCAACTAAAAAAAGCCGTAAAAAACTTAGATTGGATTTGAGCTTCCATTTATGAATCTTTGTGTCTTTTGATTTTATTATTATGTTTTGTTGTTTTTTATATTTTTTTAGTGTGTTTTCAGGTTTGTCAATGTTTGTTATTTCAGGTGATATCTTTTGCACAACAAATCATAATCTTTGTTGCTACTGCTGAACAATTGATTAACCAACTACAATCTTTCATTCTTGTAATTGATCCTTCCATGAGTCGCATAAATTGGTCAACTAAAAAAAGCCGTAAAAAGCTTAGATTGGATTTGAGCTTCCATTTGTGAATCTTTATGTCTTTTGATTTTATTATTATGTTTTGTTGTTTTTTATATTTTTTTTAGTGTGTTTCAGGTTTGTCAATGTTTGTTATTTCAGGTGATATCTTTTGGACAACAAATCATAATCTTTGTTGCTACTGCTGAACAATTGATTGAGCAACTACAATCTTTCATTCTTGTAATTGATCCTTCCATGAGTCGCATAAATTGGTCAACTAAAAAAAGCCGTAAAAAGCTTAGATTAGATTTGAGCTTCCATTTGTGAATCTTTGTGTCTTTTGATTTTATTATTATGTTTTGTTGTTTTTTATATTTTTTTTAGTGTGTTTCAGGTTTGTCAATGTTTGTTATTTCAAGTGATATCTTTTGCACAACAAATCATAATCTTTGTTGCTACTGCTGAACAATTGATTAACCAACTACAATCTTTCATTCTTGTAACATCTTTTGCACAACAAATCATAATCTTTATTGCTACTGCTGAATAATTGATTGATCAACTACAATCTTTCATTCTTGTAATTGACCCTTCCATGAGTCGCATAAATTGGTCAACTAAAAAAAGCCGTAAAAAGCTTAGATTGGATTTGAGCTTCCATTTGTGAATCTTTGTGTCTTTTGATTTTATTATTATGTTTTGTTGTTTTTTATATTTTTTTAGTGTGTTTCAGGTTTGTCAATGTTTGTTATTTCAGGTGATATCTTTTATACTCTATCTTTCTATCTTTAAACATTGAGGACAATGTCTTGTTTTAGTTGGGAGGAGATGGTAGTAACTAAAAAAAAATATACTGTGTTTTCTATTTCATAAAGCATGTACAAAATTGTTGTTACTATGATGGCAGATTGAGGAGAACTTGTTATGACTCTTGAGACACATCTTAGTAATTATTCGTAACAAGGTCTATCATAATACATCTTGAAATATTCATATTTACAAACTCTCGCATTGTTATCACTTAATTCTGCTCATATACTTATTTAACGTATATTCTTAAACCTTAATTTACACACACACTTTAACATATGATTGTGGGTTACATATTGAATTATTACATTATTTATGTTTTTTTTTGTTAAAGGTAACAACTAAGGGAAAATGGCTAGTATATAATTAGAAAAAGAAAAAGAAAAAAATGACAGAAAAAAGAAAAAAAATGATAATAATAAAAATATAGATAAGTTTGGTTTTGTAGACTCCCTAACCTAAGCAATTAAGTCCAAAGGGGTGTTTCAATACCTAATACCCTAAAGTCAACTGACTTGGAAGCTATTAGCCCAATGCTTGTTAGATGGATTGAGGAGAAAAGTTTAAGGGAATCAAACATTGCATTATCTACATATTAGTATCTGCGACCCGAGTTACTAAGCTCGTAGGGGTGTCTTAACACCTAATGCCCTAAAACCAACTAGTCTGGGAGTCATTAGCTGAAAGCTCGTTACATGGGTTAAAGATGCATGGTGTTTTAAATTATATGTATATTGATTAGTACTCAAAAGTGCATTTTTATCATGGTTTTATATCATCATTTTGCACTTAAAGTATCAATAACTCCTTAACTAAAGTACGTTTTATAATAATCTATCTAATAATACAAGATACCTTTAATTTGTGGTAAATGTCCATTTTAAATGCAGGCCTATCACATAAATGAAAGGATTGATTGATGACTTTAAGAACTTCAATTACAAAGGCAAAGAGATGATCAAACTTAGAAAAGAGATGTCGGTGCAATCCAAACCGGAACACTGTTCGGTAATTGGGTCATATCTGGAGCTATAGATCTCAGATTTAGGCCTACTTTATATGGATGGAAAGGTAAGACATAGGCCTACAACTTT
>SRLM01001495.1:0-14638 GCA_015708895.1 Populus ilicifolia | reverse complement strand
CACTACTAGTACTATTATTATTATTATTATTATTGTTATTGTTGTTGTTGTGGTATTGTTGTTATTTATAATTTGTTCAATAACCTCCCTGTGGTTCGACCCCGGTCTTGCCGGGTTATTTATTACTTCGACACTCCTGCACTTGGGAGAAGACATCAATCTTTTTGTCGTGTCAAACAACAAGAGGGAAGTTGTGTAGTATGTAAGAGCAAAGGGTATAGAAAATCTAAAGGTCATATTATTCCAACCTTCAAGGAAATGTTATATGGCCAAACTTCTAATTCAAATAATGTTAGAAATCCTTTCTTAAGCCAAATAGGCAATCCTTACTCTAATACCTATAATCTTAAATGAAAGAACCACCTATAATTTTGATGAAGTGAGGGCTTTTCAATACTTAAAACATTTTCAATCTTTATCCTAACCATTTTATACTCCCACATATAACACATATCAACCACCTCTTAAAAGATCATTAGAGGATACTCTTCAATAACTCATGTGAACCTAATAAGGAACAACCAAACATATAAATTTCAAGACAAAACCAATAGGACTATAAATGAAATTTGAAGTCAACTAACCAATTTAACTTAATCACCAAGTATTAAAAGAGATGTGTGAGAAATGAGATAAATCAAGAAAAAAAGAGTAAAAGTGTGTGATGTAGAATTTGTTCCTCCAACTCCATTCCAATAAAGGTTTGGTAAACCTAACCATTATCTAATAAACTCTAAAATCTATGAATTGATCAAATAAGTTAAAGTCAAAATTTCACTCCTTAATACAATTAAACAAGTCCCATCTTATGTCAAGTTCTTTAAGAACTTATTCATTAAAAAGAGATTAAATGTGAAAGAAAGAGCCTTTCTAACTAAACATTGGATTTGATTGGCATCTGATTATTACTTAAAAGTGTATTTTTATCAACGTTTTATATTATTATTTTACACTTAAAGTATCAATAACTTCTTAACTAGATTATGTTTTATAATATCATGTATAATACTATAAAATACCTTTAATTTATGGTAAATGTTCATCTTAAATGTAGGCCTATTAGATAAATAAAAAGATTGATTGATGAATTTAACTTCTGAAATTTAGCATACAAGGAGAGGACCAAGCTGAGAAAAAAGATGTTGATTCAGTCCAAATTGGAACACGGTTCGGTCATTGGATCATAACTAGAGTTATAGAACTTGGATTTAGGTTTGCTTTGTATGGATAGAAAGTTAAGACATAGGTCTAAAATTTTTATAGGAGTCCAAGATTTAAAAAGGTTTTTTTGAAGTTCAAATTGTAGCAACAACGAAAAAGTTAAAATTTATCAAGTAGCCTAAACACTATTTAATATTCAGCCCATATCTTGAGTTTACAAGTCCAAATGTACCAAAAAAATTTGTTGAAAAGCTAAGATAATTTTCTAGAACTTTCATGGGGAAAGTCTATTCAAAATTTGATATTAGTAATGATGTTTTGTTTAGACAAAAAGATAAGGATTGTTACTAAGTCAAGAAGTGGTCGTCCACTCAACAATTAGTCAATAAATCAATAGTTCTTAATTTTGACCTATAAAATAAGGCATTTGCCATGTATTTAGGTATCTTGTTTTTTAGATCAAGATTATGCTCTTTATTTCTTTCTTTATTTTTTTTTAATATTTAAGTTTTATTTCATGTTATATTTTTCTTAATCTCTTGTTTATGCTTTTCATTTTCTTTACTATGCTTATGTTCTTATCTTGTTTATTCATGTTTCTCTTTTTTCATTATGTTTAGTTAAGTTTATTATCTTAAGGTAAAAACGTTACACTAATGATGTAAGAATAAGTATAGTGTAAACTCAATATGGACTTTAATGTTTGATACTATCATGTTTGCTATTTGTTATCTTGTTCACTCTTAATACTTTTCTTGTTAAATATTTAATCTAGATTTATATTGTATAACACTTGGCACTTTCATAACCTAACCATATACTATAACCAACACTTGTGCTATGAAAGAAACTTGATTTGTTGTTAACATAAGTTATAATCATGAATACCTGACAACATTGACAAGTATTAACATTATTCGAATAAGATAACTAATGTAATTAATTTAACCATTTATAATCCGATTAGAACTTTTTTTATGTGTGGTTTCCAGTTGAGTAATAAAAATAGTTATCTTATACTTGTTTGAAATACTATTAGTGGACCCTCTAACCTTGAAATTTAGTTTCATCATTTTTAATCCTCACATTAATCTTACATCTCAAAGTCCTCTTTATTACTACCACTATTATTATTATTATTATTATTATTATTATTATTATTATTATTANCTATTATTGTTGTTGTTGTTGTATTATTTTTTTTTATAATTTATATAGTTAATTTTCCTGTGGTTCGATCTTAGTCTTGCTGGTTATTTATTACCTCAACACTCCTACTCATAGGAGAAAATATCAATTTTTTGGTCATATCAAGTTTTTAGCGCTATTTCTGAGGAGGTAAATTCTTGTATAAATTATAATATTTACTTTATTTTCTCTTTTAACTTTTCTTGTATCTAACTTTATATATATATATATATATATATATATATCTTTTGTTTTCTTCTTCGTTTTATTCTCTTCCTACACATGCCTAAGAGTTTGGTCATGTACATTGAGTGGTAGACTTTGTAGGGTATCCTCATCATTTTCAAAAAATATAGCTGAAGAAGATAACTAATTACTTCATGATAAGAATAACCGTGTTGAACACTTAGAGATCACAAGAATTCCACAAAAACATGTGCACCCTTCTGCATAGTTTTCTTTTCTGATGCATCTCATTTTAATTTTAAGTTGAGTATTATTCAAATTTTACCTTTTTTTCATGATTTAGATTTAAAAAATCCATACTTGCATTTAAGGAAATTTGAGGAGGTCAATAACACTTATTAGAACTTAAATTATTGTATGAACACCATCAAATTAAATCTTTTTTCTTTTTTATTAAAAGATAAAGCTAAAAAATTGCTCCAGATTTTGAGACCACGATCCATTCATCCTCGGGATGAAATGTAATAATAATTTTTAAAGAAGTTTTTTTCTTCTCAAGAAACAAACTCTTTCAAAGAAAAAATTACTATTTTCACTTAAAAACCAAGAGAAATATGTTATCAATGTTAGGATAGCTATCGAAACTTACTTAACACTTGTCCTTATCATGGTTTTGAAATATGGAGTTTGGTTTCACACTTTTATGAATGATTAACACCTAAAGATAGACAAATGGTGAAATTAATATACAAAGAAACTTTTAAAAATAAAGACCCTAATGAAGAAATGAAGTACTTAAATTTATTAACTGAAAATGCTTAAAATTAAGACACTACAAATACTTATGAGGCACTAAGTAAAACTCAATCTCATATGACATGACTTGAAAATTGATGTCTTCTCTCAAGTGCAGGAGTGTTAAAGTAATAACCAGCAAGACCGGGGTCGAACCACAGAGAGGTTAATTGTATAAATTATAGGTGACAATAATACAACAATAATAACAATAATAACAACAACAACAACAACAATAAAGAAAAAGAAGGAGAAGAAAAATAAGATGATGAGAACTTTCAGATAGAATATTAATGGAAGGATTAAACAATGATAACAATAAATATCAAGGTTAGATGTTCCACTAATGATATGTCAAACAAGTATAGTACAAACTCTTAATATTCAATTGGAAACAACACACAAATGAGATTCCAATCAGATTATAAATTGTTAACATGATCATATTAGTTGTCTTATTCGATTAATGCTAATACTTGTAAATCTCTTAAGGAATTCATGATTATAACTTATATTAACAATAAATTAAGTTCCTTTTATAGCTCAGGTGTTAGTTATACCATATAATATAGGCTATGAGAGTGCCAAGTGTTATACAACATAAATCTAAATTAGTCATTTAACAAGTAAAGTATTAAAGAGTTAACAAGATAACAAATACAAAACATGTTGATATCAAACATTAAAGTCCATATTAAGTTTACACTATACTTATTCTTATATGATTAGTGTAACCTTTTCATCTTGACATAATAAACTTAGCTAAAATAATGAAAGAGAGAAATATAAATAAACAAGATAAGAACATAAATAAGATGAAAGTTAACTAAGTAAAGGAAAGGAATTGAAAGGTATAAACAAGATATTAATGAAAACAAAACTTAAGCATTACAAAAATACAAAAAGAAAAAGCAAGAGCATGGTCTTGTTTTAGAAACCAAGATGCCTCAATGCATGGCAAATGCCTTTTTTTATAGGCTAAAATTAGGAAATATTAATTTGATGACTAATTGATGAGTGGGTGACCAACTCTTGACTTAGTGATAATCTTTATCTTCTCTTGTCTGTCCAAAATGTCATTGATAATGTTAGAATTGGAACCACTTGAACATTGTGTAAAATTATCTTAACTTTCCAAAAAAAAATGGAGGTCATTTGGACTTCTAAAACTCTAGATATGGGCCAAACACTGAACAATTTGTGGCTGTATGACAAATTCAGACTTTTTTTATTATTACTATAATTTGGACTTAAGAATAGCCTTTTTAAATCTTGGGCTCTATATGAAAGTTATAGGCCTATGTCTTACCTTTCCATCCATATAAATTAGACCTAAATTTGAGATCTACAATTCTAGATATGACCTAATTATCAAACAGTGTTCCGGTTTGAACTGGACCAATATCTCTTCTCTAAGTTTGATCATCTCTTTATCCTTTTAATTTCAGTTCTTAAATTCATCAAATCAATCTTTTTATTTATGTCATAGGCCTATATTTAAAATGAATATTTACCATAAATTAAAGGTATCTTGTAAAATATGTTATTATAAAACATGTTTTAGTTAAGGAGTTATTAATACTTCAAGTATAAAATGATGATATAAAACCTTTATAAAAATGCACTGTTATGTACTAATCCCCATACATCTAGTGGAAGTATATACAACCTTAGCGAAGATCATGACTTCCAAACTAAATTTGCATCTTTAGCTAGAAAAGTCAAGATGCGAGAATTAAAAAAGAGTGATTAATTAAAATTTGTTTAGAACATTATGTGTCAAATCTGTGAAACCAATAAACACTCAATCAATAATTATCTAACTTTGCTTTCTTTCAAGGAATGTCTTTATGAACAAGCCTATGTTTTAAACAGTTTTCAAAGGCCCAATCATAACCCATACTCATAAATGTACAACCCTGATTGGAGAAATCACCTAAATTTCAGTTGGAAAAATGATAACAATAATGCACAAACTTCATAGCTACCATTTCAAGCACATCATAATTTTTAAAATTCTCATGGATATGCACCTCCTTATACTCCTCTTAGAAGAAATCTTGAGGAAGTATTGCAAAAGCATTCATTGAAAAAGAAGAGATAATCAATACTTAACTTGCTCAAAACATGACAGATTTTAAAGATACTCTTGCAAAACTAACATCTACTCTTAGTTTTCAAGAGAAAGGTAAGTTTCCATCTTAATCACAACAAATCCCAAGGTACAATACAATACAAATACAAGTAGTTTTGGAAACTAACTTATAGATCAAATCAAATCAAATTAGTCATTACTTTTCATAGTGGTAAGGTCATTGAAAAACCTATTATTGAACCTTGTAAGAGAGATGATGAGTCAATTTCTGAGTGTAAGGAAGGGATTGAATTTGAACATTGCAAAGAAAAGACTAATTCGTCATCAGCACTTGTATTTCCTCATGTCATGACCAAACAAAGAAAAGTCAACCACAACTCTAAAAATTTTAAAACTTTCAAACAAGTAAGGATCAATATACTTTT
Source organism: Populus ilicifolia (assembly GCA_015708895.1). NCBI lineage: Eukaryota > Viridiplantae > Streptophyta > Magnoliopsida > Malpighiales > Salicaceae > Populus > Populus ilicifolia. The sequence continues at coordinate 8,788 of SRLM01001495.1, read as the reverse complement.
TTTGGTGTTATTAAATAGGTACTTTTTTATACTAAATTTTTGAAATATCTATAAACTATAAAGAGAAAACTGAATATGAAAAAGAAAGCTTTTTTAGCCGAATAAGTAAGTGTCATTCTTCAAAACAATAACGTTTTGAAATATAAAGATCTTGGTTGTCCTATAATTTCTTGCTTTATTGGAGAACATAAAATTAAAAAAGCTTTGCTTGATCTTGGAGCTTGTGTGAATTTACTTTCATATTTAATTTTTCAAAGTTTGAATCTAAGTGAGTTAAAACCAACTTATGTAACTCTCTTACTTGCTGATAGATCTATAAAAATGCCTTGAAAAAAAGTTGAAGATGTGTTAGTATAAGTCAATAAATTCATTTATTTTGTAGATTTTATTGTCTTGGATAAACAACCTGTTAAAACTTGTAATTCATTTTCTATTATTTTAAAATGTTCGTTTCTTGTAACTTCTAATGCATTTATTCATTATAAGAATGCACTGATGAAGGTATCATTTGAAAACATGACATTGGAGATGAATATTTTCAATATTTACAAGTAATTTGGAGATGATAATGATTTATAAAAAGTAAATTTTATTAAAGAATTATTTTATGATCAAGTTGAATCTACTTTGAGTAAAATTTAGGTGGATGAATATGAAGATTTGTAAATGATTTATTCTCAAGAAAAAATCACGAATGAAAAAGGCATAAAAAATGTTGATGTGGATTTTTTTTTATCAAGAGTGACAATAGATTCGACATCTGACATCACACCAATCGATGATTACTTTCCTAACAAAGCCTTATTTTCTTTTAGTACATTGTCTTAGTCTATTAAAAATATCAATTTTCTTAGTTTAGATTTTTGCCAACTTACTAAAGTATCGAAGATAAAAGAAAGTTTTTGAGGGACATATAAAACCTTTTTTAGGATGACCCTTACTTATTCATATATTATCATGATCAAATATTTTAAAGATTCATTCGTGATAATGAGGTAAGTAGTATCATTAAATTTTGTCGTTCTGAGACATATAAGTGTCATTTCTCATAAAAAAGACAATTACAAAAATCTTACAATGTGGATTTTGTTGGCCCACCATGTTCAAAAACACACATGTGTATTGCAAAGCTTGTGAAAATTATCAAAAGTTATTTTAAAACATAAGGAATCATTAAATAATCTTTTATTGGCTTTTAAGACATATCATAGTGGATATGTGTATTATGCATTTCATGACTTATAACCCCATTTTAATAAAGAATATGGTTGATATTATCTTGGGAATCTGACTAAAAATAACTTTTACTAGTTTTTTTAAAAACTAGATGGGAAGCTTATCTTTAACCTATAAAAGGCGTTTAAGCTGTTCTTGGACGTAAAACCAAGAAAAGATATGAGCCACAATCACAACTACCTGTACATATATATGTTTTTTTAAAATAAATAAATAGAGAGAGAGAGAGACTCTAGCTGACCTTCATATAAGTGGTATGATTTCATTTTTAATTTCTCTCTTTCTTCCCTTCATTTCTACTTAACCTATATATTCAACAGATATAGAAGTGTGTAAGAATGGCAGGTTTCTCAAGTCATCAAATAAAAAATATCTGTATTTTAAGTAGATCTAGTTATGGGAAAGAAAAAGAGTTTTTAAAATCAACAAATCATCCTGGTTAAGTACTAGCTAAGAACAAAATGTATTTAATGTATGGGGAAAATAGACTTGGGTTCATCGAAGAAGTGTCAATAGATGCATTTTTAGGAGGTATTCAAGTTTCGAAGGTTGCCCAGCTTTAGCAAATGAAGACATCATTGAAAAAATAATTGGAGAGGAACTATAAGTCTCTCTAATATTTGATCGAATGAATGTAATGTTTAAACACGTTGATGCCTTCATTGCCTTATCAGGTGGTTTGGGCACATTGAAAGAGATCTTTTATATTTTCTCTTAGGCTTAATTGCACATTCATCATAAACTCATAGGTATGTTAAATGTTAATAATTTTTATGATAAATTGTTTTTTTCTTAATCATGCTGTGGAACAAGAATTTCTAACATCTTTGACATGACAAATTCTAATCTCTACTGGTACTACTGAATAATTAATTAATCAACTACAATCTTTCATCCCTATAATTGATTTTTCAACGAGTCACATAAATTAATCAACTAAGAAAAGCCATAAAAGCTTAGATTGGATTTGAGTCATCGTTTATGAAACTTTATGCCTTTTTGTTTTATTAATAGCATATGATTTTTTTTCATTCTTGTATTTGTTTAAATGTGTTTCAGGATTGTTAATGTTCATTGTTTCAGGTGATATCTTCTCTACTCTATCTTTCTACCTTAAAATGTTGAGAACAATGTCTTGTTTTGGTTGGGGCAAATGGTAGTAGTTGACATTTAAAAGAAAAAACTTTCCTTTTTTATTATTAAAACCATTTGACAAAACTATTATTAGGATGGTAGAGTATGAAAGAATTTTATTGACTCTTGAGATGCATCTTAATAAACATTTTTTAATAGTTATTTGCAATATTCATAACATCTATCATATACTTCTCTTGAAATATTTAGGTTTCCAAACTTTCATAATGTTATCACTTAATTCTTTTTATAAACTCATTTAACAAATATTCTTAAATATTTATTTTCACACACACACACTTTTAATATATGATTATGGATTGTGGATTGGATTATTACATTATTTATATTCTTTTGTTAAAGGTAACAATTAAGGGAAATTGACAGAATATAATTTGAAAAAAAAATTAATAATAATAAAAACATAGATAAGTTTGGTTTCGTAACTTCCCTAACTTAAGCAATTAAGCTTAAATGATTTTTTTAACACCTAATACATTAAAGTCAATTAATTTGAGAACTATTGACCCAATGCTTAAGGGATTCAAACATTGCACTATCTTGAAGGAGTGTTTGCTTGATACTTAAAAGTGTATTTTTTAACAAGGTTTTATATCATTATTTTGCACTTGAAGTATCAATAATTCCTTAACTAAAGCATGTTTTATAATAATATATCTAATAATATAAAATACCTTTAATTTATGGTAAATGTTGATTTTAAATGCAGGCTTATCACATAAATGAAAGGATTGATTGATGAATTTAAGAACTAAAATTGAAAGGATAAAGAGATGGCCAAACTTAGAAAAGAGATGTCGGTGCAATCCAAACCAAAACATTGTTCGGTAATTGGGTCATATCTGGAGCTATAGATCTCCACTTTAGGTCATTTGCCATGCATTTAGGCATCTTGGTGTTCAGATCAAGATCATGCTCTTGTTTTCTCTCTTTATATTTTTTGTATTGCTTATGCTTTGCTTTCATTAATATCAAGTTTATGCCTTTCATTTCCTTTCCTTTCCTTTGCTTTGTTAACTCTTATCTTATTTATGTTTTTATTTTGTTTATTTATTTTTCTTTCTTTCATTATGTCTAGTTATGTTTATCATGTCAAGGTCAAAAGGTTACACTAATGGTGCAAGAATAAGTATAGTATAAACTTAATATGGACTTTAATGTTTGATACTAACATGTTTTGTATTTGTTATCTTGTTCACTCTTTAATACTATGCTTGTTAAATGACTAATTTTGATTTATATTGTATAACAATTGGTATAACAAATGCTTGACACTTTCATGGCCCATACTGTATGGTATAACCGATACATGAGCTATGAAAGAAACTTGATTTGTTGTTAACATAAGTTATAATCATGAATGCTTGACAAAATTTACAAGTATTAGCATTAATTGAATAAGATGACTAATGTAATCATGTTAATAATCTATAATCTGATTGGAACCTCCTTTGTGTGTGGTTTCCAATTGAATAATAAAAGTTTATACTATACTTATTTGACATACCATTAGTGGATCCTCTAACCTTGACATTGTTTGTTATCATTGTTTAATCCTTACTTTAATTTTCCATCTCAAAGTTCTCATCAATTTTTTCTTCTTCTTTATTGTTGTTGTTATTACTATTACTATTACTATTACTATTACTATTACTATTATTACTATTAGTATTAGTATTGTTATTGTTATTGTTATTGTTATTGTTATTGTTATTGTTATTGTTATTGTTATTGTTATTGTTATTGTTATTGTTATTGTTATTATTGTTATCGTTGTTGTTTATATAATTATTGTTTATAATTTGTACAATTATCCTCCCTGTAGTTCGACCCCAGTCTTACCGGGTTATTTATTACTTTGACACTCCTGCACATGGGAGAAGACATCAATCTTTTTATCGTGTCAGTGTTTCAACAGCTAATGCCCTAAAACCAACTAGTTTGGGAGTCATTAGTTGAAAGCTCGTTACATGGCTTAAAAATACATTATATTAAATGTATATATATTAGAACAAAATTCTATTTTTATCTAAGTAAAGCCCCATAACTATATGTTAATATATTAAGCATAAAAGAAAGGTTTATTAGTATCTGGTAAAGAGGTATTAAGCAGATATATAAATTTAATGAGAGTTTATTTATGTGGATAGATTAATAGAAGTTGAATGATGAATTTCTTGCTTTGTGGAACTTGCAAATTGTTTTTCTATTTTAACGCTTTGATTACCAAGGACTAGTAATAAGCTGGTTAAGGGGTGTGATTTGTACTTAAAAATATATTTTTATCAAGATTTTATATCAGTATTTGGCACTTGAAGTTTCATAACTCCTTAATAAAAGCATGTTATATAATAGCAAATTTGATACTCACATAACCAAAAGATTGATATCTTCTCCTAAGTGTAGGAGTATCGAAGTAATAAATAACCCGGCAAGACCGGGGTTGAACCATATGGAGGTTAATTATGTAAATTATAAACAACAATAATAATAATAACAACAATAGCAATAAAAATTTAAAAAAAAAAAAGAAAAAGTTGATGAGAACTTTGAGATGGAAGATCAATGTAAGGATTAGACAATGATAACAAAAAATATGAAGGTTAGAGGATTCACTAATGATATGTCAAACAAGTATAATATAAACTCTTCTTATTTAATTAGAAACCACATACAAAAAAGGTTCCAATCAGATTATAAATTATTAACATCATGACATTAGTCATCTTATTCAATTAATGCTGATACTTGTAAATCTCATCAGGTATTCATGATTATAACTTATGTTAAGAATAAATCAAGTTTCTTTCATAGCTCAAGTGTCAGTTATACCATATAGTATCGGCTATGAAAGTGTCAAGTATTTATTATACCAAGTGTTACACAACATAAATCTAGATTAGTTATTTAACAAGTAAAGTGTTAAAGAGTGAACAAGATAATAAATACAAAACATGTTAGTATCAATATATTAAAGTCCATATTGAGTTTACATTATACTTATTTTTACACCATTAGTGTAACCTTTTCACCTTGACATAATAAACTTTGCTAAAAGTAATAAAAGAAAGAAAAATAAATAAACAAAATAAAACATAAATAAGATAAAAGTTAACTAAGTAAAGAAAATGAAATGAAAGACATAAACTTGATATTAATAAAAGCAAAACATAGGCAATACAAAAAATATAAAAAGAGAAAGCAAGAGCATGATCTTGATCTAGAAACCAAGATACCTAAATGTATGGCAAATACCTCCTTTTATAGGCTAAAATTAGAAACTATTAATTTGATGACTAATTAATGAGTGAGTGACCCATACTTGACTTAGTGACAATCTTTATCTTCTCTTGTTTACCTAAAATGTCATTGATAACGTTAGAACTATAACTACTTGAAAACATCAAAGTTGTAGGAAATTGTCTTAGCTTTCTAGGAAAAAAATAGAGTTTATTTGGATTTATAGAACTCTAGATATGGGTCAAACATTAAACAATGCTCAGGTTATAGGATAGATTCAGACTTTTTTGTTATTGCTACAATTTGGACTTGAAAATGACCTTTTTAAATCTTGAGCTCCGTATGAAAGTTGTAAGCCTATGTCTTATTTTTCCATCTATATAAAGTAGACCTAAATCTAAGATGTACAACACCAGATATGACCCAATTAACAAATAGTATCCTAATTTGGACTCCACCGGCATCTGTTTTCTAAGTTTGGTCATCTCTTTGCCCTTTCAATTTTAGTTTTTAAATTCATCAATCAATCCTTTCATTTATGTGATAGGCCTGTATTTAGAATATACATTTACAACAAATTAAAGATATCGTATATTATTGGATATGTTATTATAAAACATGTTTTACTTAAGGAGTTATTGATACTTTAAATGCAAAATGATGGTATAAAATCTTATTAAAAATGCACTTTTAAGTACTAACCAGATACTATAAGACATCTTTAATTTATGATAAATATTCATCTTAAATGCAGGGCCTATTATATAAATAAAAAAATTGATTGATGAGTTCAACTATGGAAATTAAAAAGATAAAAAAGAGAGTGAAGCTTAGAAATGAGATGTTGCTTTAGTCCAAACTAGAACACTATTTAGTTATTGGGCTATAGTTGGAGCTGTAGATTTTAGATTTTAATTTAGTTTATATGGCTAAAAAGATAAGACATGGGCCTAAAATATTTATGGGAATGCAAGACTCAATTCTATTATTTGAAAATTCAAATATATCCTGCAGCCTAGACACTGTTTAGTGTTTAGCCTATATCTTAAGTTCTAGAAGTCTAAATGACCTTAATTTTTTTTGTTTAAAAGCTGAGACTCTTTTCTAAAACTTTAATGAATCAAGTTTATTCAAACTTTGATATTAGCAATCATATTTTGTTCAGACAAGAAGATAAGGATTGTCACCAAGTCATGATATGGCCACCTCTTTAACATTTAGTCAACAAATCAATAGTTCCCAATTTTAGCCTACAAAATGAGGTATTTGCCATGCATTTAGGTATCTTGGTTTTCAAATCAAGATCATGCTTTTTATTTCTTTTTTTTATATATTTTTATAATGTTTAAGTTTTATTTCATATTATATTTTTCTTAATATCTTGTCTATACTTTTCATTTTCTTTACTATATTTATGTTCTTATATTGTTTATTTATATTTCTCTTCTTTATTATGTTTAGCTAAGTTTATTATGCTAAGGTGAAAAAGTTACACTGATGGTGTAAAAATAAGTATAGTGTAAACTCAAAATAGACTTTAATGTTTGATATTAATATGTTTTGTATTTGTTATCTTCTTCACTCTTAATACTTTGCTTCTTGACACAACCATATTATTGGATAGTTTCACCCATATTTAATAGTGTTTTACCTATATTTTATATATATAATACCTTGATATTCTTTGTTTTATATTTTAAATGGATTTTTGGATAAAAGATGCAAAAAGGAGTAAATTAGAGGTAATTGGCAAATTTGACTTTTAGTCGATGTTTTGTACAGATCGTGAGCTCTAGAGGTCAAAATGAAGTGATTCTAGTGGAATTAAAAAGCTAACATCCATATCTTTCTAGACATCTAAGGAAATAAAATAAAATAAGGAAGAGCATGAAAATCACAGCTTTCAAATTCAAATCTCACAATTTGCTAGTGGTGACCTTTGTCTATTCTAACTTGAATATCTGAAGCTATAGAAGTTAAATTAATTCAAACTTAATTTTGTTGGATTCCTTGCTCAAAGCTATATAAACTCTTCAGCAAAAAAATGATGATATATGAAGGAGATATGATTTTTCAAAGATGACAATTGAATTCTACTAGCAAACATGTTTCGCGAAGAAACGAGTCTAAATTGTGTTCTGAAGCATCTAAACTGATATCCAACTTTTTATTTCAAAACTTTAGCTCCTTTAAGTCACAACTTGAAGATTTCATGTAAGGTTATTTCTTTTTTTAGAAAAATAGTTATTGAAGTACTTAAATGTAAATAGTCTATTTAAGGGAGGACTATTTTATAAAATAAAGACTAAGGTTTCCTAGGATATAAAAAGAATGAGAGAAGAGAAGGAAGTCAGCCAACCAAGAGGAGAAAAATGCCCCCTCCTCTAAAAAACTTGAAATTATGCATTCCTTCTTCCTTTTGATTAGTTGTTCAACAAACAAGTATGGCTAAACTTGTTTTCTTAGTTACAAGGACACAAAAACCTTCAAATTTCAAAAACTATGAGATTTATTTTATCTTTCTTTTCAGTTTATATGATAAATATGTTTGTTCTCCTATACTTATTTTTCCTATGATTATTTATTTTAATTGCTAGAGTGGACTCTAAGTTATTATTGTAGATAATATATTGCTAAGTTTGATATCAAAACCTAACTTGTCGTGTATAAATTTGTGAAGCAACTGAGTTTAATAATTGTGGCAGATTTACGTTAGTAATCTTAGGAAGAACATTCAATTAAATCAAACATAGATTGCGTATAGTTATGTTTTCTTGAAAAAACAACTTATATAGTTCTTAAGGTTGCCATTGAATTAAATTACTAGTATGGATATTGTGGTTGTTTGATAGTTAGGGTTATTTATACAACAATTTGTTAACACTTTTACACTTGGAAGAAGACATCAATCTTTTGATCGTGTCAAGTACATTATTAGAGGATTTATTAGAGGTTTTAGTTAGTTTAGTAACAAAATTTAGTGTTAAGAGGTTCAAAGAAGTTATCAATGAATTTCTTTAGGATGTATATGCTAAGGTGGACTTTAAAAGGGTAATAAATAATAAACAATAAGCCTTAATTAATTTGATTCATGTTCAAGAAGGGCTTGTTGACACTTAGCTAGACATAATGGAAGAAAGAAAAATAGATAAACAAA
>SRLM01001489.1:26745-39238 GCA_015708895.1 Populus ilicifolia | reverse complement strand
GTATTGGTGATTCCTTCAAGATATATAAGATAACTCAACCTAATATCAACGATGGTGATATTAGATCGGAAGATATTACAATGAAGTTTAAAAGTGTAAATAGATTGATGAAAAAGTAATTACAATGAAATAAAAAGATATTACAATGAAATAATTGATGGATTTGTTTTCAAAGATGAAAAAGTGTAAATAGATTTTAAATGACAAGAAAAAGTAAGTCTTGGTCCAAATCAATTTTAATGGTGATGTATTGGTGATTCCTTCAAGATATATAAGATAACTCAACCTAATATCAACGATGGTGATATTAGATCGGAAGATATTACAATGAAGTTTAAAAGGATGAAGATTAATTATTGCTTAAGAATGAACAAGTATTTTCATATTAAGTAAGACATTGAATCAAGCAATCTCTATACCAAAACTAAAGTTTGTGCATAAAAATTCAAGATTATAACATTACCTAAATGGTTTCCAAAGTTTCTTTGCAATGATAAATCATTCATGAAGAAAATGAAAAGATAAACATTAAGATTCATTCATATCTTAAAGAACTCACCTCAACCACCATCATCCTTGATTTGGATCCAAGAAAGAGATTAGCCAACCATGATTATATATAAGAACACTTCAATAAACATGAAATAACTTGAATCAAACTGAAATAATAAGTTTTACAAGCTAAAGAACCGAAATCTATAAAGAAGAACACAACACAATTTCAGTAAAAATTCGGACACAAATCTGACTCTAACTTTGGACAGCAATTCGACCCTCTTAGAAGCTTTTTTTCGAGATGTCTATTAGAGACATATTTATAGGAAATTCTGTCACCTTTCCAGATCATTAAAGAACAGCTCATTTGGACACCTGAGTCAAACGTTATGGGTAAAACACTGAAAGGTGTTCTGAAAAATCAAATCAGGACAACTTTGCAACCACTTTAGTGCACGTTTTTCTTCCTCATTTATGAGTTGTCTCCTTCTTCGTTTTGACCCAAAATAATGTAAAAATATCCCCTCCAGCTTTCCATCCATGTGCTTGCCTTCTTGGATCAATGAATTACCCAAAATAAATCAATTGTTGTTGTGTGGACATGTAAGATCATGGATTGTGTTTGGGCTGATTTGAAGGTTGATTTGGGGTTGATTTAAGGCTGATTTGGGGCTGATTTTGGGCTGAATTTGAACATCAAATAAGTATACAAATTTACTTATTATTTGGGCTAAGATTGACATTGAAACCTTGAGTGTTTAATGGTTGAAGTTTGCACACAACATAAGGCAAGTTTGAGCTTCAAATAGATCATATAATATTCTTTTCTAGAATTGGAATAGAATTGATTTTTGGGACAAATTTAGAGCACTTATTTCAACCAAGATTTGCTTCAATCTTCAACTAAATGTCTCTTCAATTCTTTGTTCTCAATTCCGATGTTGAATTTCTTGAATTAATTCATTTAAGCTCTAAAAACCTATCGAAACATTAAAACAAACTTCATTACTAAAAAACACATCAATTATTATAAAAAAACCAAACAAAAACAATAAATACATATGTAAAATAAGAGACTTAATGATACTTTTGATGCACAATCATTAACCCTTCATAAAAATGTGAAACCAATCTCCATGTTTCAAAACCATGATAAGGGCAAGTACTAAGCAAGTCTCGATACCTATCCCAACATTGGTAAAATGTTTCTCCTGGTTTTTGAGTGAAAGTGGTGATTTGTCTTTTGAAAGAGTTTGTTCTATGAGATGGGAAAAACTTCTTTAAAAACTATTGTTGCATTTCATCCCAAGCACGAATGGATCCTGGTCTCAAATTTTGTAGCCATGTTTTAGCTTTATCTTTTAATGAAAAAGGAAAAAGCTTTAATTTGATGGTGTTCATGCTACAATTTAGATTATTATATGTGTTGCAGACCTCCTCAAATTCCTTTAAATGCAAGTATGAATTTTTCAATTCAAAACCATGAAAAGAAGGTAAAAGTTGGATAATGCCTAGTTTAAAATTAAAATGAGATGCATCGGGAGGAAAAACTATGCATGATGGTGCACTTGTTCTTGTTGGATTCATGTGGTCTCTAAGTGTTCTAGCACGGTTATTCTCATTATTCTCATTATGAAGTGATTGATTATCTTCTTCAGCCATATTTTCTGAAAATGATGAGGATACCCTACAAAGTCTACCACTTGATGTACGTGACCACACTCTCATGCACGTGTAGGAATAGAATAAATTGAAAAAGGAAAACAAAAGAAGAAGAAACAAGAAGAAAAAGAAGAAGAAGATGATGATGATGATGATGATGATGATGATGATGAGATATTAAAGTAAGGATTAACAATGATAATAACAAATGTCAAGGTTAGAGGTTCCACTAATGTTATGTCAAACAATTATGATATAAACTCTTATTGTTCAATTGGAAACCACACATAAAGGAGGTTCCAATCAGATTATAGATTGTTAACATGATTACATTAGTCATCTTATTCAATTAAAGCTAATACTTGTAAATTTCATCAAGCATTCATGATTATAACTTATGTTCACAACAAATCAAGTTCCTTTCATAGCTCAGGTGTCGGTTATACCATACAGTATGGGCTATGAAAGTGACAAGCATTTGTTGTACCAATTGTTATACAACATAAATCAAGATTAGTCGTTTAACAAGCAAAGTATTAAAGAGTGAACAAGATAACAAATATAAAACATGTTAGTATTAAACATTAAAGTCCATATCAAGTTTATATTATACTTCTTACACCATTAGTGTAACCTTTTCACCTTGACATAATGGAAGAAAGAAAAATAGACAAACAAAATAAGAACATAAATAAGATAAGAGATAACAAAGCAAAGGAAAGGAAATGAAGGGAATAAACTTGATATTAATGAAAACAAAGCATAAAGAATACAAAGAGAGAAAACAAGAGCATGATCTTGATCTAGACACCAAGATGCTTAAATGCATGGCAAATGACTCCTTTTATAGGCCAAAATTGGGAACTATTGATTTGATGACTAATTAATGAGTAGATGGCCAACCCTTGACTTGGTGACAATCCTTATCTTCTCTTGTTTGCCTAAAATGTCATTGATGACATCCAAATTAGAGCCACTTGAAAACATAAAAGTTCTAGACAATTGTCTCAGCTTTCTTGTGTAAAAAATCAGCTTATTTCGACTTCTAGAACTCTAGATATGGCCAAAATATTGAACCGTGCTCGGGCTGGAGGACAGATTCGGGCTTCTTTGTTGTTGCAATAATTTGGACTTGAAAATAGCCTTTTTAGATCTTGGGCTCCATATGAAAGTTGTAGGCCTATGTCTTACCTTTTCATCCATATAAAGTAGATGTGAGATCTATAGCTCCAGATATGACCCAATTACCGAATAGTGTTCTGGTTTGGATTGCATTGATCATCTCTTTGCCTTTGCAATTGAAGTTCTTAAAGTCATCAATCAATCCTTTCATTTATGTGATAGGCCTGCATTTAAAATGGACATTTACCATAAATTAAAGGTATCTTATATTATTAGATAGATTATTATAAAACGTACTTTGGTTAAGGAGTTATTGATACTTGAAGTGCAAAATGATGATATAAAACCATGATAAAAATGCACTTTTGAGTACTAATCATATAACAATTGGTATAACAAATGCTTGGCACTTTCATAGCCCATAGTGTATGGTATAACCGACACCTAAGCTATGAAAGGAACTTGATTTGTTGTTAACATAAGTTATAATCATGAATGCTTGACGAAATTTACAAGTATTAGCATTAATTGAATAAGGTGACTAATGTAATCATGTTAACAATCTATAATCTGATTGGAACCTCTTTTATGTGTGGTTTCCAATTGAACAATAAGAGTTTATAATATACTTGTTTGACATACCATTAGTGGAACCTGTAACCTTGAAATTTGATATTATCACTGTTTAATCCTTACATTAATATTTCATCTCCAAGTTCTTATCATCATCATCATCATCTTCTTCTTCTTCTTCTTCTCTTTCTTTATTACTACTAGTACTACTAGTACTACTACTACTACTACTACTACTATTATTATTATTATTATTATTATTATTATTATTATTATTACTATTATTGTTGTTATTGTAGTTGTTGTATTGTTGTTGTTTATAATTTGTACAATAACCTCCATGTGGTTCGACCCCGGTCTTGCCGGGTTATTTATTACTTCGACACTCCTGCACTTGGGAGAAGCATTAATCTTTTCGTCGTGTCAACACCCAATTAAGGGTTCAAGTGGACAATGATCGAGAATAAGTTAAAGACAGATAAGGAAAAGGGGAGGTTAGGTGGAGAAAGATATCAGATAATTTCTTTTGCCATCTATGGTTTGGTTCTGTTTCCTTTAGAAGCCGCTGGAATTATTAGCATTAAAGTTGTTAACGCCTTTCTTGAATTTGAAAAGACAAAGAATAACCCCATTGCCTCCATCTTAGCTGAAACCTTCCTGTCTCTAAATCATTGTAGATTGTGTAGGAAAGGGGCAATGCGATATTGTATTCTTGTTTTATTCATGTGGATAGTTAACCATTTGGAAGCGTCAAAAGAAGTTTTCACTAATTTATGGTGGTTTAACATGAGGCCCCTTAAACTAGTGTTGGCTGAAGAGTGGAATGATTTCGATGAAAAGACGTGGATCGAGAAATACCAAGAACTTTGACACGACTAAAAGATTGATGTCTTGTCCCAAATGCAGGAGTGTCGAAGTAATAAATAACCCAGCAAAACCATGGTCAAACCACAGGGAGGTAAATTGTATAAATTATAAACAACAATTATAAACAACAATAGTAATAACAACAACAATACCTTATCTTCTTATTTTCTTCTTGAATGATTTATTATTGCAAAGAAATTTTAGAAATCATTTAGGTAATGTTATAATCTTGAATTTTTATGCACAAACTTTAGTTTTGGTATAGAGGTTGCTTGATTCAATGTCTTACTTAATATGAAAGTACTTGTTCATTCTTAAGCAATAATCAATTTTCATTTTTCTAAACTTCATTATAATATCTTCCAATCTAATATCATCATCGTTGATATTAGGTTGAGTTATCTTATATATGTTGAAGAAATCACCAATACATCACCATTAAAATTGATTTGGACCAAGTCTTACTTTTTCTTGTCTTTTAAAATCTATTTACACTTTTTCATCTTTGAAAACAAATCCATCAATTATTTTCAACCAAGTTATTTTTAATTTAATTTCTCTTGAGTTTTTTTATTACCTAGCTTAATTTCCAGATCTAGCTCTCTTGGATATGACCTCGATCTTACTGAGTTAATTGCTATATCGCACACTCGTGCACTTGCGAGTTAAAACAAGCCGATCATAAAAAGCGGTCAAGCACTTACCAACACCAAAATCTATTAAAGATGTTAGGTCATTCTTAGGACATGTTGGTTTTTATAGAAGGTTCATCAAAGATTTTAGCGTAATATCTAAGCCCTTAAGTAACCTTCTAACAAAGGATAATATTTTTGAATGGACTGAACATTGTGAAAAAGCCTTTGTTAAACTTAAAAACTTGCTTACTTATGCTCCTGTCATTCAACCTCCTGATTGGTCATTACCTTTTGAAATAATATGTGATGCTAGTGATTATGCCATAGGTGCGGTTTTGGGACAAAGAAAAGATAAGAAACATTATGTAATTTACTATGCAAGTAAAACTTTAAATAGTGCTCAAATGAATTATACCACCACTGAAAAAGAATTACTTGCAGTAGTATTTGCATGTGAAAAATTCAGGTCTTATCTTATTGGCTCACTTGTTGTTGTTTTTAGTGATCATGCAACATTGAAATATCTTCATTCTAAGAAAGATTCTAAGGCTAGATTGGTGCGGTGGATTTTGTTACTTCAAGAATTTGTATCACAATCAAAGATAAGAAAGGCAGCGAAAATGTTGTCGTAGATCACTTGTCAAGATTGACAACAGATTCAAAAACTGACACCACACCAATCGATGACTACTTTCCTGATAAATCTTTACTTTCTGTCTCTACAATGCCTTGGTTTGCTAATATTGTCAATTTTCTTATTTCAGGACAATTGCCAGCTCATTGGAGTATCCAAGATAAAAGAAAGTTCTTGAACGAAGTGAATAACTTTTATTGGGATGACCTTTATTTATTCAAATATTGTCCCGATCAAATATTTTGAAGATGCATTCCTAACAATGAGGTAAGTAGTGTAATTAAATTTTGTCATTCTAACACATGTGGGGGCCATTTCTCATCAAGAAAGACAACTGCAAAAATCTTACAAAGTGGATTTTATTGGCCCACCATGTTCAAAGACTCACATGTATTTTGCAAGTCTTGTGAAAAATTGTCAAAAGTTGGGATCAATTTCAAAATGTCACGTGATGCCTTTAAATCCTATTCTTGTCATTGAGATCTTTGACTATTGGGGTATAGATTTCATGGGTCCATTTCCTCCATCATTTGGTTTCTTGTACATATTAGTCACAGTAGATTATGTTTCAAAATGAATAGAGGCAATTCCAAGTCGAAACAATGATCACAAAACAGTGATAAAGTTTTTGAAAGAAAATATTTTGAGTCGATTTGGAGTCCCTCGAGCCATAATAAGTGATGGTGGAACACATTTCTGTAACAAGCCATTTGAGTCTTTAATGAAGAAATATGGAATCACACACAAAGTTGCCACCCCTTATCACCCTCAAACAAGTGGACAAATAGAGCTTGCTATTAGGGAGATCAAACACATTTTGGAGAAAATTGTGAATCCTAATAGGAAAGATTGGTCTTTAAGACTTAATGATGCACTTTGGGCTTATCGAACTGCTTATAAAACATCATTAGGTATGTCACCTTATAGACTAGTCTATGGAAAACCTTGTCATTTACTTGTGAAACTTGAACATAAAGCTTATTAGGCTATTAAAGCTTTCAGTTCAAATTTGGATGATGCTAGCCAACTGCGAAAATTACAAATAAATGAGCTTGAGGAAATAACGAATGATGCATATGAAAATTCTAATAATTCATAAAGCAAAATCAAAGAGTGTCATGACAAAAATATATTAAGGAAAACATGCAATGTTGGTCAAAAAGTCTTACTTTATAATTCTTGACTGCATTGATTTCCTGGAAAATTAAGATCAAGATGGAGCGGTCCTTTTATTGTGAAACATGTGCATCCATATAGGGCCTACGACATCGAGAATTCAAAAAATGGCAATGTTTTCAAGGTAAATGGACAACGTTTGAAAGTTTACTTTGATAATTTTTTAGTTGAACATAACTCTATTTTCAACAGTAAAATATTTCTCCTAATTTTTGAGTAAAAATGGTGATTTGTCTTTTGAAAGAATTTGTTCTGTGAGATGGAAAAAACTTCTTTAAAAACTATTGTTGCATTTCATCCTAAACAAGAATGGATCCTGGTCTCAAATTTTGTAGTCATGTTTTAGCTTTATCTTTTAATGAAAAAGGAAAAAGCTTTAATCTGATGGTGTTCATGCTACAATTTAAATTATATTGTGTGTTGTAGACCTCCTCAAATTCTCTTAAATGCATGCAAGTATGGATTTTCCAATTTTAAGCTATGAAAAGAAGGCAAAAGTTGAATAATGTCTGATTTAAAATTAAAATGAGATGCATTGGAAGGAAAAACTATGGATGATGGTGCACTTGTTCTTATGGGATTCATATGGTTTGAAGTGTTCTAACACGGTTATTCTCATTGTGAAGTGATTGATTATCTTCTTCGGTTATATTTTCTAAAAATGATGAGGATACCATATAAAGTCTACCACTTGATGTACGTGACCACGCTCTCATGCACGTGTAAGAATAAAATAAAAGAAAAAAGAAAAAAAAAAGAAGAAGAAACAAGAGAACAAAAACAAAGTTATATACAAGAAAACTAAAAAGAAAAAAATAAAATAAATACTATAATTTATACAAGAACTTACCTCCCCAGCAACGACGCCAAAAACTTGACACAACTAAAAGATTGATGTCTTCTCACAAGTACAGGGGTGTCGAAGTAATAAATAACTCGGCAAGATTAGGATCGAACCACAGGGAGGTTAATTGTACAAATATAAATAACAATAATTCAACAACAATAACAATAACAATAACAACAATAATAATAGTAATAACAATAATAGTAGTAGTAACAATAGTAGTAGTAGTAATAATAATAACAGTAAAGAAAAAGGAGGAGAAAAAGAAGAAGAAGATGAGAACTTTGAGATGAAATATTAATGTAAGGATTAAACAATAATAATAACAAATATCAAGGTTAGAGGATCCACTAATGGTATGTCAAACAAGTATAGTATAAACTCTTATTATTCAATTGGAAACCACACACAAAAGATGTTTCAATCAGATTATAAATTGTTAACATGATTACATTAGTCATCTTATTCAATTAATGTTAATACTTGTAAATCTCATCAAGTATTCATGATTATAACTTATGTTAACAACAAATCAAGTTCCTTTCATAGCTCAAGTGTCGGTTATATCATAGAGTATGAACTATGAAAGTGACAAGCATTTGTTGTACCAAGTGTTATACAACATAAATCAAGATTAGTCACTAAACAATCAAAGTATTAAAGAGTGAACAAGATAACAAATACAAAACATGTTAGTATCAAACATTAAAGTCCATATTAAGTTTACACTATGCTTATTCTAACACTATTAATGTAACCTTTTCACCTTGACACCATTAGTCCATAATAATTTTTCGGAGGCAAAAAATTAATTAATTAATTAATTAAACAACCTGAATTTGGAGGAGTATCAACAGTAATCTTGAGAGAGAGATTAGAGATCAAACTGTCGGAGCTAGATCTACTTCATCCACCATTGAATCATCCTTATTTCTGACTATGTTGTTCATTTCAACCTTCTTGAAACATTGACCACATGGATCTTTGTTCTAATCAACGAGGTTGGAGATATTGATCTCGCAATATTTCTACTATTCTTCATTTTTAGTTACAGCAAGGTGAATTAGGCTTTCTTCTTGGGTCTCTAATGGCTATTATGGAAATGAATGTTTCAAATTAGTATTTCAAAGTTAGATTTGAACGACCCTTACCAAACTTGAAGATTAACATTACAGCTCATCTGGAAGTTCAATTCCTTACCGTTGGATCATCACCTTTTTTTAGTATATTGTCTATTGGAACATGCTCCACATCTTAACTGAATGGATCATCATTCCAATTAATGAGCTGAAAGATATTGGCCTCGTAATTCTATAATTCTCTTTTTCCTTTATGAACAAATCTGGATCTTGTTGCTTGTAAGATTAGGTTGCTATTGCTTCTAAGCTTAGGTTACTTCTTAGACTCAGTTTCTTTTCTTAAAATTTTGTTCTCTCTAGTATTTGCATGTTGCCATAATGTCCTTATGTTCTGCTATAGAAACTGTTCCAATGGTTAGCTCTAACATTGAACAACACAATAAAGTTAAGTCTGGACATATATTAAGATTAGAGCTACAAGATATGTTGAATAGCCATAGGATGAGGATTTCTCAGTGTACTAGTGTTAATCAAGCTGATTCTGAAGCTAGCATAGAGAAACACTCTAATTTCCAAGCTGTTAATGTTGTCTCAGAAATGAATCAAGTGCTAGGTTTTAAAGTTGATGAATTAAAGGTAGGGTCTCAGTAACAAGACCAGCTAAACCTTAACCCCAAATTGAATTTTTTAAATGCTTTGAAGGGTTTTGATGTTGATAACAATGAGGGTAGCAAGACCTTTGGTATTTCTCTAGTATGTAATTTGCATTTTGCTCCCCTCGCTATGACTGATGGTCGTGTGACAGTAGCTCCTCCACTTGATGTGTTTGAGAATGGCTACGAACTTTGGAAATCCACCCTTATTGGTCATTTCATGGGTCAAAAATTATCGTATCCTATTGTTAATTCCATTGCCAAAAGAATCTGGGGCTCCTACGGTCTATAAGAAGTTTTATCTTCAGATAATGATTTCTTCCTATTCACTTTGGATTATGTTGATCACGCCACTAATGTGCTGGAAAGAGCCCCATGGCACATGGCAAATAGACCTTTGGTGCTCAAACGTTGGCAACCGAACATGCAATTCTTGAAAGGTGATTTGTTCAAAGTTCCGGTATGGGTTAGGTTGTATAATGTCCCTCTCGAGTATTGGACTATTAAGGGGTTCAGTTGTGTAGCAAGTGTTATTAGGGTTCCCCTTCATGCTGATTGTAAACACCAAAAAGAAATATATATATATAGATAGAACTGATGAAGCAGTTTTCGCTGCCGATTTCTTGATCGGCAGCGACGCAGTTTCAACTGCCGATTTCTACATCTGCAGCGAAGCAATTTCCGCTGTCGATTTCTCGATCGGCAGCGACACAGTTTCCGCTGCCGATTTCTACATCGTCAGCGATGCAGTTTCCGCTGCCGATTTCTACATCGTCAGCGACGTAGTTTCTGCTGCCGATTTCTGCATCTGCAGCGAAGCAGTTTTCACTGCTGATTTCTCGATCGGCAGGGACACAGTTTCCGCTGCTGATTTCTGCATCTGCAGCGAAGCAGTTTTCACTGCCGATTTCTGCATCGACAGCAACACAGTTTCTGCTGCCGATTTCTACATCTGCAGCAAAGCAGTTTTCGCTGCCGATATTGGCAGCGACATAGTTTCCGCTGCAGATTTCTGCATCTACAGTAACGCAGTTTTCGCTGCCGATTTCTACATCTGCAGTGAACCAATTTTCGCTGTCGATTTCTGCATCGGCAGCGATGCAGTTTTTGTCTTAAAAAAATAAAATAATAATAATTTTCTTAAGGAGTTGAGAGGGAGGGGTAAAACTGGTTTTAGATAGATCAAAACAAGGATAAGAACACATCTAAACCAACCCCCAAACACCCACCTCATTTAATGGGGAGTATAAATATAAGGAGGAGAGAGAAGGTAACCCTAGCTTTTATCAAAGTTGCTGCAGCTGTATGTCCAACTGCTTGTTACTCTCCCTTTCTCCTTCCCAACAGAAACCTAAGCCTTGTGAACGTGTGAGGGAGAGAGAGGAGACCTTGAGAGAAGATTGGACAGCCACCTAGAGAGAGAGGAGAAGAGAACCAACGTGAGAGGAAGAAGAAGGAAGAAAACCAGCAGGAGAGGAGGAAGAACACTGTCAAACCTTCCTCAAACCTAGCTAGATTCGTAAGGTATGGGTCATGAAACTTCCTTCCTCTTCTCCTTAAGATTAAGAACCGGAAATGAAGAAGAAAAACCCTAAGAAAATTGAACTATGACCTTAGCTAGCTGTGAAGAAAACAAAAATGAAATGAGGCCAATTTTAGAACATCTAGTAAAGAAAAAAGAATAAAATAGAAACAACAAATCATAGTAGGGGGCCGACTTTAACTATGGGGTTGGCCGGCATGCAATGTGTGTGTTTTGCTGGGATTGACTGAACGATTATGTGCTGGAATGGATAGTTTCAATGTGTGTATTCTGCTGGAATGATTGAAAGATATATGCTGTAATTAATGGTTTTCAATGTGTGTTCTGCAGCGAAATTTCAATTCGCTGCCGAAACTGTATCGGCCGCAGCGAATTAGCATTCACTGCCGAAACCGAGTCTTCTGCGGCCAATCAGCATTCGCTGCAGAATTGTGTGTTCTGCAGCAAATTTCGATTCGCTGCCGAAAATGTGACAGCTGCAGCGAATAAATATTCGCTGCCGAAATTGAGTCAGCTGCAGCGAATTAGAATTCGCTGCCCAATTGGGTATTGTGCAGCGAAATTTTGATTTGCTGCCAAAAATGTGTCGGCCGCAGCGAATTAGCATTTGCTGCCGAAACCGAGTCTTCTACAGTGAATCAGCATTTGCTGCAGAATTGTGTGTTCTGCAGCAAATTTCGATTCGCTGCCGAAAATGTGACAGTTGCATCGAATAAGTATTCGTTGCTGAAATTGAGTCTTCTACAGCGAATTAGAATTCACTGCCGAATTGTGTGTTCTGTAGCGAATTAGCATTCGCTGCCGAAACTATATTGGCTGCAGCGAATTAGAATTCGCTGCCGAATTTATGTTTCACAGCGAAATTGCGATTCACTACCGAAACTGTGTCGGTTGCAGTGAATTGCTGCTGAAGTTGAGTTGTCTGCAGCAAATTAACATTCGCTGTCGAGTTTCATATTCTACAGTGAATTTGTGATTCGCCATCGAAGTTGAGTTGTGATTGTGCATCAAAAGTATCATTAAGTCTCTTATTTTACATATGTATTTATTGTTTTTATTTGGTATTTTTATAATAATTGATGTGTTTTTTTAGTAATGAAGTTTGTTTTAATGTTTCGATAGGTTTTTAGAGCTTAAATGAATTAATTCAAGAAATTCAACATCGGAATTGAGAACACAGAATTGAAGAGACATTTAGTTGAAGATT
>SRLM01001489.1:7237-25318 GCA_015708895.1 Populus ilicifolia | reverse complement strand
AAAGGAATGATTAGCCTCGGCTAATGGCATCCGAATAGATGACCGGGACAAGTGATTGATTAGCTTCGGCTAAAGGCATCCGAAGTGGATGATCGGGGTGAGTGAACGGTTAATCTCAACAAATGATGCCTTGAGAGGATAGTTGGGTTTAAGATTTTGGTTGATTACAAGAATGGGTGCAACTATATGTACTATAAATTGTGTATACTATGTACATGACGAAACTACAAATATCATGCATCAACCATGGAATAATGTTAATGTTTTATTTTTCCTGCTAGATCATTTAATTATCATTATTACTAATAAGCAATTGCATTCTCTTAAATATTTTGCACTGCAACAGGGACATCACATCAACGAGATGCCTGGGAAACCCGATACACGGGAACCTACCTTTGCAAGGAATCATGTAGTTGCATCCTAACTCATGATGTATTTTATATGGATCAATGTATTAAACGTATAACTTTTATTGAACCATTTTGTTTAAATTCGTGGTGACTATTAGTAGGATAGGAATGCAAACTCATGTCTATGGATGTAATATTATAATATGAACTTCTAAGCATGCAAAAATAATATTATGTGTTTATGTAAATTTCCCTTTTAAATTAAATGTTGAATGTAGTTGATGTCTGGATTGCATTTTGATGATGTGAGGAAAATAGATTCGCAATTTACCGACACGATGTGTGTCAGGAAAAAAAAATCTGTTGTTTTGGGGCTTGAAAAGCCGGGTTGTTACACTGATCATACTACATTGTCGCGTAAAAGGCTTAGCTACACAAGAGTTTGTGTTGAGATAGATGCTACGAAGATGCTGGTTAAGGAATACGACCTTCGCTGTCTAAATGGGTTAGTCATAACAATTTTAGTTGATTATGAATGGATACCGTCAAAGTGCAATAATTGCAATGTCTTTAGACATACCACAACAATATGTGCTACTAATAACAATGATAATCTTACAGTGGTAGCAATGGGTAAGAGGAAAGTAGGAGCTGTGAACTCTAAATTTGTGGATAATAAGTAGAATCAGTTTTAATGGCAGGTAGTTGCTAAATGAAATAAGGGTTCAGTGAATGGTGAGTATAGTCCTTTGGCATTTAAAGTGCGTAACTGTAATGAGAATGATTGTTCGATATTTGGTATGCATATGTCTGATTGTAATATGAATGAGAAAGCTACATCAGATGTGCACAATGCTGATTGTTATGAAGATGAAAATCCTACCTCTCCTCTTGTTTTGAAGAGTTCACGAGGAGACATGAAACATGAGTAGGGGGGTACAAGTACTACTTTAGATGAAGGTTTATTCATCTCTAATACATTTGATTGTGCAACTAAGAACCAGGTTCTTTCCATTAATAGTCATAAGTTGAATGTAGATATTGACACAATGGGAGGTGATACAAATGAGGAATGAACCGATAAGGAGTTGACATCACCAATTCTAACAAGTCCACAAACTTTGAATTCCACCGAAAAGAAAACTGTTAATCAGTTAGCTATTAAGGCTAGAAACTCTCTAGAGAAAAAGAAAAGGGGTTCAAAAGCCTCTTCAAAGAAGAATAAGAAATTTGTCTCCTTGCATGGAGGCACGTCGGGGTAATCTTCATGTTGCTGTTTGTACGCTAATTGATTCTTAAAAGTGTATTTTTATCAAGGTTTTATATCATCATTTTGCACTTGAAGTATCAATAACTTCTTATCTAAAGCATGTTTTATAATAATATATCTAAAAATATAAGATACCTTTAATTTATGGTAAATGTTCATTTTAAATGTAGGCCTATCACATAAATGAAAGGATTGATTGATGAATTTTAGAACTGAAATTGAAAGTATAAAAAAATGGCTAAACTTAGAAAAGAGATGTCGGTGGAATCCCAACTGAAATACTATTCGGTAATTAGGTCATATCTAGAGCTATAGATCTCAGATTTAGGTCTCCTTTATATGGATGGAAAGGCAAGACATAGGCCTACAACTTTCATATGGAGGAAGCCTGATTCTGTCCTCCAGCCCGAGTACTATTTAGCATTTTGGTCATATCTGGAGTTCTAGAAGTTGAAATGAGTTGAATTTTTTATACAAGAAAGCTGAGACAATTTTCTACAACTTTTATGTTTTCAAGTGGCTTCAATTTTGATGTTATCAATGATGTTTTGGGCAGATAAAAGAAGATAAGGATTGTCACCAAGTCAAAAGTTGGTCACCCACTCATTAATTAGTCATCAAATCAATAGTTTCCAATTTTGGCCTATAAAAGGAGGCATTTGCCATGCATTTAGGCATCTTGGTGTCCAGATCAAGATCATGCTCTTGTTTTCTCTCTTTGTATTCTTTATGCTTTGTTTTCATTAATATCAAGTTTATGCCTGTCATTTTCTTTCCTTTGCTTAGTTAACTTTTATGTTCTTATTTTGTTTATCCATTTTTCTTTCTTCCATTATGTCTAGCTAAGTTAATTATGTCAAGGTGAAAAGGTTACACTAATGGTGTAAGAATAAGTATGGTATAAACTTAATATGAACTTTAATGTTTAATACTAACATGTTTTATATTTGTTATATTGTTCACTCTTTAATACTTTGCTTGTTAAATGACTAATCTTGATTTATATTGTATAACACTTGGTACAACAAATGCTTGGCACTTTCATAACCCATACTATATGGTATAACCGACACCTAAGCTATGAAAGGAACTTGATTTGTTGTTAACATAAGTTATAATCATCAATGATTGACAAAATTTACAAGTATAGCATTAATCGAATAAGATGACTAATGTAATCATGTTAACAATTTATAATCCGATTGGAACCTCCTTTGTGTGTGGTTTCCAATTGAACAATAAGAGTTTATACTATACTTGTTTGACATACCATTAGTGGAACCTCTAACCTTGACATTTGTTATTATCATTGTTTAATCCTTACTTTGATATTCCATCTCGAAGTTCTCATCTTCTTTTTCTTCTTCTCCATCTCTTTCTTTACTACTACTACTACTATTTGTATTAGTATTGTTGTTGTTTATAATTGTCATTTATAATTTGTACAATTAACCTCCCTATGATTCGACCCCGGTCTTGCTGGGTTATTTATTACTTCGACACTCCTACACTTAGGACATTAATCTTTTAGTTGTGTCATACTCCTTCTATTTTCCTATGATTATTGGATGTTGGAATGTTAGAGGTTTTAATGATCCTATAAAGCATTCAGCATTGCGTCAGCTCATCCATCAAGAGAGGATGACTCTTTTTAGTTTGGTTGAAACTTGGGGTAGAGACAAGAATAAAGATAATGTTTCTCAACTTCTTTTGTGTAATTAGTCCTTCTTGTATAATTATGGTTTCTCTTATCATGGTCATATTTAGGTTTGTTGGAATGCTGATATGGTGAAGGTGGATGTCTTCAGAATGTCAAACCAAGCTATTCATGTTTCTGTCACTATATTAGCTACCAATATCTGTTTCAATGCTTTAATTATTTATGGAGACAATAACGCTTCCTTACGTGAGGTATTATGGTCTGATATAGTGAGTCATAATGATGGATGAGAGTCAAGCCCATGGATTCTTATGGGCGACTTTAATGTTATCTGCTATTAGTCAGACAGGTTAGGAGGGTCTACTTCGTGGGCTAGTCATATGGATAGATTGGAAACATGTATTCGAGAAGTGAAAGTTGATGATCTTCAGTATTTAGGTATGCATTATACTTGGTTGAACCAATCTCCTAAGAATCTGATTATGCGGAAACTAGATAAAGTGCTTGTCAATGAGAAATGGAATCTGAACTTTCCATTGTAGGAAGCGAGATTTTTGCCTTCAAGTATGTTAGACCATTCTTCTATGATGGTAAAGGTTACTGGTAATGATCAGAATATAAAGAAACCATTTAAATTCTTCAATATGTGGATGGACCATGATGAGTTCATGCCCTTGGTGAGGAAAGTATGGGAACAGAATTTAGAGGGTTGTCCAATATATCAGCTATGTTGTAAGCTAAAAAAGCTAAAGCAGGAATTGAAACTTTTTAATATGACTAACTTCTCCAACGTTTCAGATAGAGTCAAAGACGTAAAAGATGACATGGATAAGGCTCAAAAGGCTTTACATATAGTGCATGAGAATCCAACTTTGTGCATGCGAGAAAGGGATGCTATACGTAACTACGCTTCTATTGTTAGGGCTAAAGATAGTTTTTTCAAACAGAAGGCAAGGATACAATGGCATAGCTTGGGGGATCAAAAAACTAATTACTTGCACAAATTAGTAAATGGAAGACAGAATAGAAATAAACTTCTTTCACTTACAAGGGAGAATGGAGAGGTTATCGAAGGACATGAGGTAGTTAAATTAGAAGTAATTGCATACATCTATTATGTGTTGGGAGCAGAATAGATGCCTATGGTTCTGAATAAGGAAGTGGTGGAATCAACAATTAACTTGAAACTATCTTTGACACAACAACATATATTAGCACAAGATGTGACAAAGGAGGAGATTAAGCATGCTATGTTTAGTTTGAAGAACAACAAAGCCCCTGGTCTGGATCGATTTAACACAGGTTTCTTCAAAAGAATATGGCATATAATTGGAGAAGATGTAATCAATGCTGTTAGCTCTTTCTTTCAGACTCATAGAATGCTTAAAGAAATGCATGCTACATCCATTTCTTTTCTTCCTAAAGTTGTTATTCCTATGAGGTTGATAGATTTTCATCCTATATCTTGCTACAATATAGTGTACAAATGCATCATCGCTAAGATTCTAGCTAGGAGAATCAAATTTGTTTTGCCATCCTTAGTAGGTTTGTATCAGACTACTTTTATCTTTGGACGGAGAATCAAGGACAACATTCTTTTATCTCAGGAACTAATGAAAGGCTATCATAAATCTACATGACTTGCTCATTGTGCTATGAAAGTAGATCTGATGAAGGCTTATGACTTGGTTTGATGGGATTTCGTTGACGCTACTTTAACAAAATAGGATTCCCTAGAACAGTCATTGATTGGATCATGGTTTATGTTATATCATGTCAATTCCCTATCAACATCAATGGTGAGCTTGCAGGTTACTTTCAAAGGGGCAAAGGGTTGAGACAAGGTGATCCACTTTCTCCATATTTATTTGTCCTATGTATGGAAATCCTTTCGAGGCTATTCTACAAGATGAATGCCAACCAAAACTTCAAGTTCTGCTAGAGATGCAAGAAGGACAACATTTCTCATCTTTGTTTTGCTGATGACTTGATGATTTTTAGCAAAGGGGATGTAAACTCAATTCGTATGATCAAAACTGTGCTCATAAAGTTTCAAGATCTATTAGGTCTGTATCCAAATCCAAACAAAAGTGACATCTTATTGAGCGGTGTGTTAAATGCTGAGAGGGAAGAAATTATTCGTATTCTTGGGTTTAGAGAGGGGGAACTCCCTATGAAATATTTGGGAGTGCCTCTTATCTCGTCCAAACTAAAGGCTGTTTATTGTAAGGGCCTTATGGATCAAATCAACTCTAAAGTTTGACATTGGACTTATAGAACACTCTTATATGCAGGACAAGTATAACTGATTAATTCAGTTTTATTTTCCATCCAGGTCTATTAGGCATCTCTTTTCCTCATACCTGGGCAAGTAATAAAAAATATGGAGCAAATTATGAGATTCTTTCTTGGTCAGGTTCAGATATGAGAACTACTGGGGCTAAAGTGGCTTGGGATCAGGTATGTCTTCCAAAAAAGGAGGGGGGGCTAGGAATAAAAAGGATAAGAGAATGGAATAAGATTGCTTTATTAAAACACATTTGGAACCTGTGCAATGACTTAGATGGCTCAATCTAGTCTACTTGGATCAGATCTAATCTGTTGCGAGGTAGGAATTTATGGACAATCAAGATGCCAAAGAATTGATCTTAGGCATGGAGAATGATTCTAAAGCTCAGATCCTTAGCATGGCCAAAGATGAAGTACATCATAAGAGATGGCATGACAACCTCTCTATGGTTTGATAATTGGCATCCTCACAGCCCACTCGCAAATTCATATGGCGAAAGATTCATCTATGATTCAAGTATGGAAAAGAACGCGAAGGTGAATGTGTTGATTCATAACTCAGAATGGAAAATTCCTACCACTCAAGCTATTGGCTGGCACCCTATTATAGAAGCTATTCCTTCAAATTCTAATCCTATGATAGGACAAAAGGATGAGATTGTTTGGCTGGATTAACCAAATCATAGATTCTTGGTCAAAGTAGCTTGGGAGCAACTAAGATTTCATCATCCGATGGTTGAATGACATGACATTGTGTGGTTCAAGAATGTTGTTCCTAGGCATTCATTTCTTTTATGGGTGGCTATCCATTAGAAACTCATAACTCAAGATAGACTTCATTGGTTTGGTATATATGGTCCTAATAGATGCTCACTCTGTCTCCGCAACAATGAAGATCACAACCACTTATTCTTTGAATGCTTCTATACTAAAGCGATCTAGTCGGATGTTTGTGACAGATGCAACATTCCAAGAATGAAGGATAGGATGAATGGATTTAATAGGCCACTGTCACTTGGTATGGCAAAAGTTTCATCAATTTTTCTTGTAAACTCAGTTTTGCAGGTACAGTGTATCATATCTAGCAAGAACGGAATGCAAGGAGCTTTATAGGAATCTTTAGAATTCAAAATTTAGTCTTTGATGAAATCAAATGTATCATCCATAATAAGATTGATTTGATGAGGAAACATTCTACCAACAGATGAAAACAAAAAGATCCAAAGAGCTTGGAGGGTCAATAACATAGATTTTTCATTTGATATTTAGCTGGTTGTATTGGTTTCCCTAATGAATCTAGTTAGGTCTCAGCTTTCTGTTTGGTGGCTAGCCTGTAGCCATCTATTGTTTTACGTTTCTGTTCTCATTGTAAATATGGGGTATGCCCTTTATAATCTTTATATCTTCTTCTTTTAATACATACATCTACTTACAAAAAAAAAAACTTAGCTAGATATAATGAAAGAAAGAAAAATAAATAAACAAAATAAGAACATAAATAAGATAAAAGTTAACTAAGTAAATGAAAGGAAATGAAAAGTCATAAACTTGATATTAATGAAAGCAAAGCATAAGCAATACAAAAAATACAAAGAGAGAAAGCAAGAGTATGATCTTGATCTGAAAATCAAGATACCTAAATACATGGCAAATGCCTCCTTTTATAGGCCAAAATTGGGAACTATTGATTTGATGACTAATTGATGAGTGGGTGGTCAACTTTTGACTTGGTGACAATCCTTATCTTCTTTTGTCTGCCCAAAACATCATTGACATCATCCAAATTGAAACCACTTTAAAACATGAAAGTTGTAGGAAATTGTGTTAGCTTTCTTATATGAAAAATTCAAATCATTTCTACTTCTATAACTCTAGATATAGGTTAAACACTGAACAATGCTTGGCCTGGAAGACAGATTCAGACTTCTTTGTTGTTGCTACCACTTGAACTAGAAAATGGCTTTTAGATCTTAGGCTCCATATGAAAGTTGTAGGCCTATGTCTTTCCTTTCCATCCATATAAAGTAGACCTAAATCTAAGATATATAGCTCAAGATATGACCTAATTACCAGATAGTGTTCTGGTTTGGATTGCATCGACTTCTCTTTTCTAAGTTTGGCCATCTCTTTGTCCTTTCAATTTCAGTTCTTAAATTCATCAATCAATCCTTTCATTTATGTGATAGACCTGCATTTAAAATAAACATTTACCACAAATTAAAGGTATCTTTATTATTAGATACGTTATTATAAACATGCTTTAGTTAAGGAGTTATTGATACTTCGAGTGCAAAATGATGATATAAAACCTTGATAAAAATACACTTTTAAGTACTAATCAACCATCATGCATAGTTTTTCCTCCTGATGCATCTTATTTTAATTTTAAGCTAGGCATTATTAAACTTTTACTTTCTTTTCATGGCTTAGATTTAGAAAATCCATACTTACATTTAAGGAAATTTGAAGAGGTCTGCAACACATATAATGATTGAAATTGTAGTATGAACACCATTAAATTAAAGCTTTTTCCTTTTTTATTAAAAGATAAAGCTAAAACATGGCTATGAAATTTGAGAATAGTATCCATTCGTGCTTGGGATGAAATGCAATAGTAGTTTCTAAAGACGTTTTTCCCATCTCACAGAACAAACTCTTTCAAAAGACAAATCACCACTTTCACTCAATAACTAAGAGAAACATTTTACGAATATTAGGATAGGTATCGAGACTTGCTTAATACTTGCCCTCATCATGGTTTTGAAACATGGAGATTGGTTTCCTATTTTTATGAAGTGTTAACACCTAGAGATAGGTAAATGGTTGAATTGATGTGCAATGAAACTTTTAAATATAAAGACCCTGATGAAGCAATGGAGTACTTAGACTTGTTAGCTAAAAATGCTTAAAATTAGAACACCGCGGGTACTTGTGAGGCACCGAGTAAAACTCAACCTCATACATCTAGTGGAGGTATGTACAACATTAGGGAAGATCGTGACCTCCAAGCTAAGTTTGCATCTTTAGATAGAAAATTCAAAGCAATAGAATTGAAAAAGAGTGGTCAATTAAAATTTGTTAAAAACATTGTGTGTCCAATTTGTGAAACAAATGAACACTCAACCAACGATTATCTAACCTTGCCTTCTTTTAAGGAATGTGTCCATGAACAAGCCCATGCTTTAAATAGTTTCCAAAGGGCTAACCACAATCCATACTCGCAAACATACAGCCCTGGTTGGAGAAATCACTGAAATTTCAGTTGAAAGAGTGATAACAACAATATACAAACTTCACAAACATCGTTTTAAGGGCACCATAATTTGTAAAATTCTCATGGATATGCACCTTCTTATGCTCCATCTTTTAAAACAAATCTTAAGGAAACATTGGATGCATTCATTGCAAAGCAAGAGACAATCAATACTCAACTTACTCAAAACATAACAGATTTTAAAGATACTCTTGCAAAATTAACATGTGCTCTTAGTTTCCAATAGAAAGGTAAGTTTCCATCTAAACCATAACAAAATCCTAAGGGGTAATACAATGCAAATGCAAGTAGTTTCGAAAGCCAACATATGGATAAAGTCAAATCAGTCACTACTCTTTGCAGTGGTAAGGTTATTAAAAACCTACTCTTGAACTTTGTGAGAAAGATGATGAGTCAAAAGGGGTTGAATCTGAAATTCACAAAGAAATGACTGATTCCCTACCAACACTTCCATTTCCTCATGCCATGACCAAACAAAGAAAAATCAATTACAACTATGAAATTTTTGGAACTTTCAAATAGTTAAGAATCAATATACCTTTGTTGGATGCTATTAAACAAGTTCCTTTCTATGCTAAATTTTTAAAAGATCTATGCATGGTGAAGAGGAAATTGAATGTGAAAAAGAAAGCCTTTTTAGTCAAACAAGCAAGTGTCATTCTTCAAAACAATAACGCTTTGAAATTTAAAGACCCTAGTTGTCCTATAATTTCTTACTTATTTTAAGATATTCGTTTCTTGCAACACCTAACACATTGATTAATTGTAAGAATGGACTGATGAAGCTATCATTTGGCGATATGATATTTGGAGATGAATATTTTCAATATTTGCAAGCAACCTGGAGATGATAATGATTTACAAGAAGTAGATCATATTGATGAACTAGTTTATGATCAACTTGAATCTACTTTAAATAAAAATGAGTTGGATGAATCTGAAGATTTGCAAATGATTTATTTTGAGGAAGAAATCATAGATGAAAAACACACCAAAAATGTTGATGCAGATCTTTTGTCAAAAGTGATAACAAATTCGACATCTAACATCACACCAATCGATGATTACTTTCCTAGCAAATCTTTACTTTCTCTTAGTCCAATGCCTTGGTATGATAAAAATCTTAATTCTTGCTTCAAGATTTTTGTCAACTCGCTTGAGTATAGAAGATAAAAGAAAATTTTTAAGCGACGTGCAAAACTTTTATTGGGATGACCCTTACTTATTCAAATATTGTCCTAATCAACTATTTCTAAGATGCATTCCTGACAATGAGGTAAATAGTGTCATTAAATCTTGTCATTCTGAGGTAATTAGTACTTAAAAGTATATTTTTTATCAAAGTTTTATGTCATCATTTTGCACATGAAGTATCAATAACTCCTTAACTAAATCATGTTTTATAACAATATATCTAATAATAAAAGATACTTTTAATTTATGGTAAATGCTCATTTCAAATGCAGGCCTATCATATAAATGAAAGGATTGATTGATGATTTTAAGAACTGAAAATGTAAAGGACAAAGAGATGACCTAACTTAAAAAAAAAAAAAACGCTGGTGCAATCCAAACCAGAATACTATTCAATAATTGAATCATATTTGGAGCTGTAGATCTACCTCTTCTTCTTATATTGTTATTATTACAACTACTATTATTACTACTACTACTATTATTGTTATTGTATTATTATTATTTATAATTTATATAATTAATCTCTTTGTGGTTTAATCCAAGTCTTGCCGGGTTATTTATTACTTTGACACTCCTGCTCTTGGGAGAAGATGTCAATCTTTTGGTCGTGTCAGCCACTTCCACCTCAGGAACATCATGACCAACAGTGACCCGACCTTCTCCACAAACCCAACTCCTCATCGGTGATAGAATAACCATCCCAAGCTTCTCTCTCTTCTCTACGAATTTCTCTTTTTTCTTCTCAACCAAATGTTTATCCTTTCCATGGCTAACGTTGGCCACCGTTTCCTCCACTAATACCTTTTTGGCCACTAACCAGACCTCCTCCTCATAACTAAAGCCTCCAAGCTAGCTAACTCTCTTCTTCTTCACATGCAAATCTAATGTGATGCAACCATAATATTCAATAGTTTTATCCATATTTTCCTAGTATTTTACCTATGTTCTATATATAAAATGCTTTAATATTATTTGTTTTATATTCTAAAGGTGTTTTTAGATGTAAGATTCAAAAAAAGTAAATTAGAGATAATGTGCAGATTTAAACTTCGATCGATATTTTATGCAAAATGAAGTAATTCTAGTGGCATTAGAAAAATTAATGTAAAGAGAAAGAGTGTAGAAAAATTAATGTAAACATCCATACCCTTTTATACATAAATGGAAAGAAAAATAAAAAGAGAGAGAAAGAGCATCGAAATCACAACCTTCAAAGACATATCTTGCATTCTGCTAGTGTTGACCTTCAACCATTCTGACTTGAATACCATTAACTAAAGAAGTTGACATGACTAAAAGATTGATATGTTCTTCCAAGTGTAAGAGTGTTGAAGTAATAAATAACCTGGCAAGACCAATGTCAAACCATAGAGAGGTTAATTATATAAATTATAAATAATAATGATGATGATGATGAGTTAAAAAGGACTTTGAAAATTAAAATTAATGTAAGGATGAGAGAAGGATGAAATAATTATCAACGTTAAAGGATTCACTAATGGTATTTCAAACAAGTATAGTATAAACTCTTTTTATTACTTAACTAAAAACCACACACAAAAAAGGTTTCAATTAGATTATAAATTATTAACATGATTACATTAGTTATCTCATTCGAATAATGTTAATACTTATAAATGTTGTTAGATATTCATGATTATAACTTAAGTTAACAACAAATCAAGTTTCTTTTATAGCACCTGTGTCAGTTATACCATACGGTTGGGCTATGAAAGTGTCAACTATTTGTTCTACCAAGGGTTATACAACATAAATCTAGATTAACCATTTAACAAGAGAAGTATTAAAAGTGAATAAGATAACAAATACAAAACATGTTAGTATCAAACATTAAGGTTCATATTGAATTTATAATATACTTATTCTTACACCATTAGTGTAACCTTTTCACCTTGGTATAATAAACTTACCTAAACATAATAAAAGAGAGAAACATAAATAAAAAAAAATAAGAATATAGATAAGATATAAGTTAATTAAGTAAAGGAAAGGAAATGAAAAACATAAACAAGAGATTAATATAAGCAAAACTTAAGTATTACAAAATTATAGAGAGAGTAAGAACATGATCTTAATCTGAAAACCAAGATGTCTAAATACATGACAAATACCTCTTTTTATAGGCTAACATTTGGAACTATTGATTTGATAATTAATTGTTGAGTAGATGACCACATCTTGACTTCAATCACAATCCTTATCATTTTGTCTAGAGAAAACATCATTGATAACATTAGAATTTAAATAGATTGCCTGCATGAAAATTCTAAAAATTATCTAACTTTCCAAAAAAAAAATCATTGCATTTGGACTTCTAAATAATAGAATTAAGCTTGTACTTTATGAATGTTTTAGGCCTATGTCTTTACTTTCTAGCCATATACACTAAACTAAAATCAAAGATCTACAACTCCAAATATGACCCAATAATTTAACACTGTTCTAGTTTGGACCGAACCAACATTTTTTTTCTAAGCTTAACCCTCTCTTTGTCTTCTCAATTTCAATAGTTAAACTCATCAATCAATCCTTTTATTTATATGATATGTGGGCATTTAAGATGAATATTTACTATAAATTAAATGCATCTTATGGTATCAAACTTATTATTATAAAATATATTTTAATTAAGAAGTTATTGATACTTTAAGTGCAAAATAATGATATAAAACCTTAATAAAGATGAACTTTTAAGTACTAATTAGAAGTTCACTAGATGTAAAAGAGCTTATATGAGAGAGATATCATTTTCTTATGATGATTGATACTTAAAAGTTTATTTTTATCAAGGTTTTATATCATCATTTTGCACTTGAAGTATTAATAACTCCTTAACTAAAGCATGTTTTATAATAATATATCTAATAATATAAGATACCTTTGATTTATGGTAAATGTTCACTTTAAATGCAGACATATCACATATATGAAAAGATTGATTGATGAATTTAAGAATTGAAATTGAAAGGACAAAGAGATGGCCAAACTTAGAAAAGAGATGTCAGTGCAGTCCAAACTAGAACACTATTCAGTAATCAGGTCATATCTAGAGTTACAGATCTCAGATTTAGGTCTCCTTTATATGGATGGAAAGGCAAGACATAGGCCTACAACTTTCATATGGAGCTCAAGACATAGGCAAGACATAGGCCATTTTCAAGTCCAAATTGTTGCAACAACAAAGAAGCCCGAATCTGTCCTCCAACCCAAGTACTCTTCAGTATTTTGGCCATATCTGGAGTTCTAGATGTCAAAATGAGCTGTATTTTTTACATAAGAAAGATGAGACAATTTCCTACAACTTTCATATTTTTAAGTGGCTTCAATTTTGATGTTATCAATAACGTTTTAGGCAAACAAGAGAAGATAAGGATTGTCACCAAGTCAAGAGTTGGCCACCTACTCATCAATTAGTTATCAAATCAATAGTTTTCAATTTTGGTCTATAAAAGGAGGCATTTGCCATGCATTTAGGCATCTTGGTGTCCAGATCAAGATTATGCTCTTGCTTTCTCTCTTGTACTTTTTGTATTATTTATGCTTTGTTTTCTTAATATCAAGTTTATACCTTTCATTTCCTTTTCTTTACTTAGTTAACTTTTATCTTATTTATGTTCTTATTTTGTTTATCTTTTTTTCTTTCTTTCATTATGTGTAGCTAAGTTTATTATGTCAAGGTGAGAAGGTTACACTAATGGTTTAAGTATAATGTAAACTTAATATGGACTTTAATGTTTGATACTAACATGTTTTGTATTTGTTATCTTGTTCACTCTTTAATACTTCGCTTGTTAAATGACTAATCTTGATTTATGTTGTATAACACTTGGTACAACAAATGCTTGACACTTTCATAGCCCATACTGTATGGTATAACTGACACCTGAGCTATAAAGAAACTTAATTTGTTGTTAACATAAGTTATAATCATGAATGCTTGACGAAATTTACAATTATTAGCATTAATCAAATAAGATGACTAATGTAATCATGTTAACAATTTATAATCTAATTGGAACTTCCTTTGTGTTTTTTTCAATTGAATAATAAGAGTTTATATTATACTTGTTTGACATACCATTAGTGGAACCTCTAACCTTGACATTTGTTATTATCATTGTTTAATCCTTACATTAATATTTCATCTTAAAGT
This sequence comes from Populus ilicifolia, assembly GCA_015708895.1. NCBI lineage: Eukaryota > Viridiplantae > Streptophyta > Magnoliopsida > Malpighiales > Salicaceae > Populus > Populus ilicifolia. Next base: position 11,101 of record SRLM01001489.1, on the reverse strand, counting down.
TCTCATCATCTTCTTCTTTTTCTTTATTATTGTTGTTATTATTATTATTACCACCACCACCACTACTACTAGTATTATTAGTATTGTTATTGCTACTATTATTATTGTTGTTGTTATTGTTACTATCTTTGTTGTTTATAATTGTTGTTTATAATTTGTACAATTAACCTCCCTATGATTCGACTCCGATCTTGTTGGGTTATTTATTACTTCGACGCTCCTGCATTTGGGAGAACACATTAATCTTTTAGTCATGTCAAGTTTTTGGCGTCGTTGTTAGGAAGGTAAGTTTTGTATAAATTATAATATTTATTTTATTTTCTCTTTTCACTTTTCTTGTATATAACTTTGTTTCTTTTCTCTTATTTCTTTTTTTTCTTCTTTCTTTTATTATATTCCTACACGTGCATGAGAGTATGGTCACGTACATTAAGTGGTAGACTTTATAGGGTATCCTCATCATTTTCAGAAAATATGGCCAAAGAAGATAATCAATCACTTCATAATGAGAATAACCATGTTCGAACACTTAGAGACCACATGAATCCCACAAGAACAAGTGCACCATTATACATAGTTTTTCCTCTTGATGCTTTTCATTTTAATTTTAAACCAGACATTATTCAACTTTTATCTTCTTTTCATGGATTAGATTTAAAAAATCCAAAATTACATTTAAAGGAATTTGAGGACGTCTATAACACCTATAATGACTCAAATTGTAACATAAAAACCATTAGATTAAAGTTTTTTTTTGTTTTTCATTAAAAGATAAAGCTAAAACATGGGTACACAATTTGAGACTAGGATTCATTCATGCTTGGGATGAAATGCAACAACAGTTTTTAAAGAAGTTTTTCCCATCTTATAAAACAAACTCTTTCAAAAGACAAATCACCACTTTCACTCAAAAACCAGGAGAAACATTTTACCAATATTGGGATAGGTATTGAGACTTGCTTAGTACTTGCCCTTATCATGGTTTTGAAACATAGAGATTGGTTTCACATTTCTATGAAGGGTTAACACCTAGATATAGACAAATGGTTAAATGGATGTGCAATGGAACTTCTAAAGATAAAGACCCTGATGAAGCAATGGAGTACTTAGACTTGATAGCGGAAAATGCTCAATTGGGACACCGCGGTTACTTACGAGGCACCGAGTAAAACTCAACCTCATACATCTAGTGGAGGTATGTACAACCTTAGGAAAGATCATGACCTTCAAGCCAAGTTTGCATCTTTAGCTAAAAACTCGAGGCACTAGAATTGAAAGGGAGTGGTCAATTAATATCTGTTGAAAATATTGTGTGTCAAATATGTGAAACAAATGAACACTCAACCAATAACTGTTCAACCTTGCCTTCTTTTAAGAAATGTCTCCATGAACAAGCCCATACTTTAAAGATACTCTTGCAAAATTAACATCTCCTCTTAGTTTCCAAGAGAAAGGTAAGTTTCCATCTCAACCACAACAAAATCCCAAGGGGCAATACAATGCAAATGCAAGTAGTTCCGGAAGCCAACACATGAATCAAGTCAAATCAGTCACTACTCTTCGCAGTGGTTAGGTTATTGAAAAACCCTCTCTTGAACCTTATGAGAAAGATGATGAGTCAATCTTTGAGGGTAAGGAAGGGGTTGAATTTGAAAATTGCAAAGAAATGACTAATTCCCCACCAGCACTTCCATTTCCTCAAGCCATGACCAAAAAAAGAAAAGTCAATCACAACTCTGAAATTTTTGAAACTTTTAAACAGGTAAGAATCAATATACCTTTGTTGGATGCTATTAAACAGGTTCCTTCCTATGCTAAATTTTTGAAAGATCTATGCACTGTGAAAAGGAAACTGAATGTGAAATTGAACAAGTAAGTGTTATTCTTCGGAACAATAATGCTTTGAAATATAAAGACCCTGGTTGTCCTACAATTTCTTGCTTTATTGGAGAGCATAAAATTGAAAGAGCCTTACTTGATCTTAATACCAATGTGAATTTACTTCCATATTCAGTTTTTTAGAGTCTCAATCTAGGTGAGTTAAAACCAACTTCTACGACTCTTTTACCTACTGATAGATCTCTAAAAGTGCCTAGAGGAATAATTGAAGATATGTTAGTACAAGTCGATAAATTCATTTATCCTATGGATTTTATTATCTTGGACACACAACCTGTTGAAGTATGTAATTCATTTCTTGTTATTCTAGGACGTCCATTTCTTGCAACTTCTAACACATTGATTAATAGTAGGAATGGACTAATGAAGCTATCATTTGAAAACATGACATTGGAAATGAATATTTTCAACATTTGCAAGCAACCTAAAGATGATAATGATTTACAGGAAGTGGACTTTACTGAAAAATTAATTCATAATCAATTTCCAACCACTTCAGTGAAATTAAGATTGATGAATCTGATGATTTGCAAATGATTTATTTTTAGGAAGAATCAAAGACAAGTAATTGGAGACCGTAAATTGAGGAATTGCCACCATGATCAATTAAGTCCATACCTTCAAGTGTTCAACCACCCAAGCCTGATTTGAAGTCGTTGCCATCGAATCTCAAATACTCATTTTTTTAGAGAAAATGAAACTTTTTCGGTAATAATCTCTTCCAAACTTAATGCACATTAAGAAGGTAAGTTATTACAAACTCTAAAAATGTGATTAGTACTCAAAAGAGCATTTTATCATGGTTTTATATCATCATTTTGCACTTGAAGTATCAATAACTCCTTAACTAAAGTACGTTTTATAATAATCTATCTAATAATATAAGATACCTTCAATTTATGGTAAATGTCCATTTTAAATGCAGGCCTATCACATAAATGAAAGGATTGATTGATGACTTTAAGAACTTCAATTGCAAAGGCAAAGAGATGATCAAACTTAGAAAAGAGATGTTGGTGCAATTCAAACTGTAACACTGTTCGGTAATTGGGTCATATCTGGAGCTATAGATCTCAGATATAGGTCTACTTTATATGGATGGAAAGGTAAGACATAGGTCTACAACTTTCATATGGAGCCCAAGATCTAAAAAGGCCATTTTCAAGTCCAAATTGTTGCAACAATAAAGAAGCCCGAATCTATCCTCCAGCCCGAGCCCTGTTCACTATTTTGGCCATATCTGGAGTTCTAGAAGTCAAAATGAGCTGAATGTTTTACACAAGAAAGCTGAGATAATTTCCTAGAACTTTTATGTTTTCAAGTGGCTCTAATATTGACATCATCAATGACATTTTGAACAGACAAGAGAAGATAAGGATTGTCACCAAGTCAAGGGTTAGACCATCTACTCATCAATTAGTCATCAAATCAATAGTTCCCAATTTTGGCCTATAAAAGGAGGCATTTGCCATGCATTTAGGCATCTTGGTGTCCAGATCAAGATCATGCTCTTGTTTTCTCTCTTTGTACTCTTTATGTTTTGTTTTCATTAATATCAACTTTATGCCTTTCATTTCCTTTGCTTTGCTTTGTTAACTCTTATCTTATTTATGTTCTTATTTTGTTTATCCATTTTTCTTTCTTCCATTATGTCTAGCTAAGTTAATTATGTCAAGGTGTAAAGGTTACACTAATGGTGTAAGAATAAGTATGGAATAAACTTAATATGGACTTTAATGTTTGATACTAACATGTTTTATATTTGTTATCTTGTTCACTCTTTAATACTTTGCTTGTTAAATGATTAATCTTGATTTATGTTGTATAACAATTGGTACAAAAAATGGTTGGCATTTTCATAGCTCAAACTGTATGGTATAACCGACACCTGAGTTATGAAAGGAACTTGATTTATTGTTAACATAAGTTATAATGCTTGATGAAATTTACAAGTATTAAGTATTA
>SRLM01001488.1:96361-108388 GCA_015708895.1 Populus ilicifolia | reverse complement strand
AGATTGACTCATCATCTTTCTCACAAGGTTCAAGAGAGGGTTTTTCAATAACCTTACCACTGCGAAGAGTAGTGACTGATTTGACTTAATCTATATGTTGGTTTCCGGAACTACTTGCATTTGCATTGTATTGCCCCTTGGGATTTTGTTGTGATTAAGATGAAAACTTACCTTTCTCTTAGAAACTAAGAGCAGATGTTAATTTTGCAAGAGCATTTTTAAAATCTGTCATGTTTTGGGCAAGTTGAGTATTGATTGTCTCTTACTTTTCAATGAATGCATGCAATGTTTCCTCAAGATTTCTTCTAGAAGGTGGAGCATAAGGAGGTGCATATCCATGAGAATTTTGGAAATTATGGTGTGCTTGAAATGGTGGTTGTGAAGTTTGTGCATCACTCTTCCAGCTAAAATTTGGATGATTTCTCCAACCAAGGTTGTATGTTTATGAGTATGGGTTATTGTTGGCCCTTTGAAAACTGTTTAAAGCATGGGCTTGTTCATGGAGACATTCCTTAAAAGAAGGCAAGGTTGGATAGTTATCAGTTGAGTGTTCATTTGTTTCATATATTTGACATGCAATGTTTTCAACAGATTTTAATTGACCACTTTTTTTCAATTCTAGTGCCTCGACTTTTCTAGCTAAAGATGAAAACTTGGCTTGAAGGTCATGATCTTCCCTAAGGTTGTACATACCTCCACAAGATATATGAGGTTGAGTTTTACTCGGTGCCTTATAAGTACCCATGGTGTTTCAATTTTGAGCATTTTCAGCTAACAAGTCTAAGTATTTCATTACTTCATCAGGGTCTTTGTCTTCAAAAGTTTCATTGCACATCAATTCAACTATTTGTCTATCTTTAGGTGTTAACCCTTCATAAAAATGTGAAACCAATCTCCATGTTTCAAAACCATGATGAGGACAAGTACTAAGTAAGTCTCGATACCTATCCCAACATTGGTAAAATGTTTCTCCTGGTTTTTGAGTGAAAGTGGTGATTTGTCTTTTGAAAGAGTTTGTTCTATGAGATGGGAAAAACTTCTTTAAAAACTGTTGTTGCATTTCATCCCAAGCATGAATGGATCCTGGTCTCAAATTTTATAGCCATGTTTTAGCTTTATCTTTTAATGAAAAAGGAAAAAGCTTTAATCTGATGGTGTTCATTCTATAATTTAGATTATTATATGTGTTGCAGACCTCCTCAAATTCTCTTAAATGCAAGTATAGATTTTCCAATTCTAAACCATGAAAATAAAGTAAAAGTTGGATAATGTCTAGTTTAAAATTAAAATGAGATGCATTGGGAGGAAAAACTATGCATGATGGTGCACTTGTTCTTGTTGGATTCATGTGGTCTCTAAGTATTCTAGAACGGTTATTCTTATTATTCTCATTATGAAGTGATTGATTATCTTCTTTAGTCATATTTTCTAAAAATGATGAGGATACCCTACAAAGTCTACCACTTGATGTACGTGATCACACTCTCATGCACGTGTAGGAATAGAATAAATGGAAAAGAAAATAAAATAAAAAGAAGAAACAAGAGAAAAGAAACAAAGTTATATACAAGAAAAGTGAAAAGAGAAAATAAAATAAATATTATAATTTATACAAAACTTACCTCCCCGGTAATAGCGCCAAAAACTTGACACGACGAAAAGATTAATATCTTCTCCCAAGTGCAGGAGTGTCAAAGTAATAAATAACCCGGCAAGACCAGGGTCAAACCACAGGGAGGTTATTGTACAAATTATAAATAACAATAATACAACAACAACAATAATAATAACAACAATAACAACAATAATAGTAATAACATCAATAATAATAATAATAATAATAATACTAGTAGTAATAATACTAATACTAATAATAATAATAATAATAACAATAATAAAGAAAAAGATGAGAACTTTGAGATGAAATATTAAAGTAAGGATTGAACAATGATAATAACAAATGTCAAGGTTAGAGATTCCACTAATGGTATGTCAAAAAAGTATAATATAAACTCTTATTATTCAATTGGAAACCACACATAAAGGAGGTTCCAATCAAATTATAAATTGTTAACATGATTACATTAGTCATCTTATTCGATTAATGCTAATACTTGTAAATCTCGTCAAGCATTCATAATTATAACTTATGTTAACAACAAATCAAGTTCCTTTCATAGCTCAGGTGTCGGTTATACCATATAGTATGGGCTATGAAAGTGTCAAGCATTTGTTGTACCAAGTGTTATACAACATAAATCAAAATTAGTCATTTAACAAGCAAAGTATTAAAAAGCGAACAAGATAACAAATATAAAACATGTTATTATCAAACATTAAAGTCCATATTAAGTTTACATTATACTTATTCTTACACCATTAGTGTAACCTTTTCACCTTGACATAATTAACTTAACTAGACATAATGAAAGAAAGAAAAATAGATAAACAAAATAAGAACACAAAAGTTAACTAAGTAAAGGAAAGGAAATGAAAGGCATAAACATTATAAAAAATACAAAGAGAGAAAGGAAGAGCATGATCTTGATCTGGATACCAAGATGCCTAAATGCATGGCAAATGCCTCCTTTTATAAGCCAAAATTGGGAACTATTGATTTGATGGCTAATTAAAAAGTGGGTGGCCAACTCTTGACTTGGTGGCAATCCTTATCTTCTCTTGTCTGCCCAAAACGTCATTGATAACGTCAAAATTGAAGCAACTTGTAACATGAAAGTTGTAGCCAATTATCTCATCTATCTTGTGTAAAAAAATTCAGCTCATTTGGACTTCTAGAACTCTAGATATAGCCAAAATACTGAATAGTCCTCGGGCTGGAGGACAGATTCAGGCTTCTTTGTTGTTACTATAATTTGGACTTCAAAATGGCCTTTTCAGATCTTGGGCTCCATAGAAAAGTTGTAGGTCTGTGTCTTACCTTTCCATCCATATAAAATGGACCTAAATCTGAGATTTATAGCTCCAGATATGCTCCAATTACCGAACAGTGTTTCAGTTTGGATTACACCAACATCTCTTTTCTAAGTTTGATCATCTCTTTACCTTTGCAATTGAAGTTCTTAAAGTCATCAATCAATCCTTTCATTTATGTGATAGGCCTGCATTTAAAATGAACATTTACCATAAATTAAAGGTATCTTATATTATTAGATAGATTATTATAAAACGTTCTTTAGTTAAGGAGTTATTGATACTTCAAGTGCAAAATGATGATATAAAACCATGTTAAAAATACACTTTTAAGTACTAATCATTTGGCCATCTCTTTTTCCTTTCAATTTCAGTTTTTAAATCCATCAATCAATCCTTTCATTTATGTGATAAGCCTGCATTTAAAATGAACATTTACCATAAATTAAAGGTATCTTATATTATTAGACATTATTATAAAACATATTTTAGTTAAGGAGTTATTGATACTTCAAATGCAGAATGATGACATAAAACCTTGATAAAAATGCACTTTTAAGTAGTAATCACTATGCTATGAAAAGAACTTGGTATAACCGACACCTGTGCTATGAAAGGAACTTGATTTATTGTTAACATAAGTTATAGTCATAAATACTTGACAACATTTACAAATATTAGCATTATTCTAATAAGATAGCTAATGTAATCATGTTAATAATTTATAATCCGATTGGAACCTCCTTTTTGTATGATTTTCAGTTGAGTAATAAAAGGTAATTTGAAATATCATTTGTGGATCCACTAACCTTGACAATTATTTTATCCTTGTTTAATTTTTATATCAATATCACATCTCAAAGCTCTCTTCAACTCCTTTTCTGTTATTATTTATTTTTTTATTTGTAGTTTATACATTTAACCTTCTTATGGTTCGACCCCTATCTTACCGAATTATTTACTCTTATACTTGGAAGAATACATCAATCTTTTGGTCGTATCATCTATCTTTATCTAACATTGGACTTTAGCCCAATATGAGTTGACTTATCATTCATCGCCGTAATCCCGTTGTAATAATCATCACAAATTTTTATTTTAGTCTTATGTTTTTCCTTCATTTTTTTAGCAAGACATCGATATTTTTCATCAATGTTTCTATTAGTTTCCTCTAATATTTCCTCAAGACGTGCATATCTCTCTTCCAATCATATATATGTCTCTGTCTTTTTTATTTCTAACTTTGTTTTCTGAAAAGTTGGTATTTCATGTTTCGTTCCAATAGGAACATTAATTAACTCATCTTTTTCTTCTAAATCTCCTAATAATTTTTATTTTTTTGGTGCCATAATTTTAAAGAATTAATTTGACACTCTCATTGTGGTCACCAATTATTTAATGTAGGTTGTTTTGTATCTGTCTTAATTAACGAGACTTTAAAACTTAAGATTGATTTTAAATTAAATGGTTTTAACTTTGGATTTAGTCCAAAATCTATTGAGATTAATTTCAAATTTGTACTATAGAGTTATACAAATATCGATACATTGAATCTATTTCCACACAAACAATAGTTTAATTGAACAAGTAATCAAATAATTAGAATAACTTAAATGTAAAGTAAACTCAATAACTTAGAAGATGAGTACTTATATTTATAAAGTGACTCATACTATGATTACATCCATGAATTGGAACTCCTGGATAATATAACATCTTTTTTATATTTTTTTTATTTATGTAATTAAAATTACAAACCTATGAATTATAATAAAAAAAATTCAAGCCTATTTGATTATCTACAGATTTATCAATCACTTTTCTATCACCTACAAGTTTCAACTTTAAAAGATCTTATTATTTTCTTAGCATAGGACGGTTATGCCAACTTGACTAAGTGATTATAGTGTAAAGGTAATTTTAGATTTTTACTTGGAGGATGACTTTTCAATTTGTATTGTCAGGTGATAAAGGACTCTACTCTCTCTTTTTTCTGCTTCTTTTATACTTGAATTTCTCATGAACCTCAAAGGGATGAGAACTTTAGAAAACTATGATGCAATTATTTGAGTTTTTGTTCAATTTATAGTAATGTTAATTGTTGATAACCTCTATTTTTAAATTATATAACTTATTGTACTTGCTTTATGCACATTCTTTTTATTTCCATGGTAATATTTATCTTTTATATTTTACTTAGATAATCCTTCAATAATTTTTTATTATCAGTTAGATATCTTGTAACTTTTTATGTATTTTTCATTTAAATTTATACTATAACAATATCGTCTAATTATGTGTTGCACATAAGCAGTGTCATGTGCTGCATAAAAGCAATGTCATAGCTTTACTTATTTTTATATTTTAAAAACATTTAAAAAAATAAAAGTTTTTTTATTTTTTTCTTTACTTTTAATATTTTTGTATTTTCAAATCAATATTTTTTTGATATTTTTAAATCATTTTAATACACTAATATCTACCATATTTTTTACTTTTTTTCTTTACTTTTAATATTTTTTTGTATTTTCAAATTAATATTTTTTTAGATATTTTAAATTATTTTAATATACTAANTCATATTCTTCATATGATATATCCTCCAATACAATACTTATATGGCAAGTCGGTCTTTTTATCAGATAACTTCGTCCTCGAGCCCGAGGTTTCAATTTTTTCATAGTAGCACCTTCGTTGACTTCGGCTTTGCTAATGACTAAACTGGCTTCGTTCAAACCTATATTGTGACTAGCATTGGCTGCTGCGGAATAAACTCGTAAAATTCTTTCCGCCTAGAATATAGAGCCATGAAATCACTAGTTAGCCTGGTTATTTATCTGAGGCAAAGCTTCACACTTGTAACGCAATTGATAGTATGATTTTCATATTATAATATATTAAATAAATAATATTTTTATGTAAAAAAAATATTTTTAAAATTTCCACATTAAAATAATTCAAAACACATAAAACAAATAATTTTAATAAAACAAAATTAGAAAAATTAAAATTTTAAAAAACAAAGCTCGCCACATGCGCATTCGATTCTCTACATCGGCTAGTATGTTAGCCTCTATAGATCTTACCAGTTACCACCACTTTCGAAAACACATCGCATAGATCAAATTTTCATTATCTCCTTCTCCTTCTCCTGGCCATCCATCACATGTAAAATAGGTTGATTCAACCATGCAACGAAAATATACAAACAAAATAAAAATTACATTTCAGGAACAACAAATTCACAGCGATAATAAAGTAGAATTACATCATGACCAGTATGGACGGACACCAACGAAAAACTACAAGTTCCTACATGATTTAGCTGGCAATAAAAGGAGACCAGCTAACCATGAATGGAGATTTACCTGATCCCAACATATTATTTACCTACCACAAATACCTACAGAAATGATAAGAGTCCGATACTCCAACTACAGGCTTGATACTGTGGCCCTGCTGCAACTGCCAAAAACTTCATTGCAGCAACCAAATCCCTAAATCTAGTAAATAAAGAACAAAAAAAAAAAAGACACGAATACTTGACAGACAAATTTAAGATAAAATTGAAGCCCAATCAATCTCGTAAGATGGATACTTCTGCAACATAAAATTCCCTGAGTCAAAATCCAACGGTGCTTCCTCAAAATCCGGAAACGTCAAATCAGACAAGGGCGAAGATCTACCAGAGCCATCACTCTCCGTCAACACCGGAGACGGTGTCTCAGACTTGACCACCGGCTCGTCCTCCTGTGTCCCCACCACCGAGCTGGTTTCCTTCTTGGTCGAGTTACTTCGCTTCTCTACTTTTCCTCGTTTCTGCTGCAAAGAACTCTCCAAGCTCTCGCAAATAGCTTGGAGTTTCGCATCAACCGAGGAATGGAGAGGCTTGTACTCGCCGATGTGGGACCCTTGGTGGCGTAGATTAGGGAAGTTGAGCCTTGCAAAGTCGCCTCTGAGCTTGTAAGCTGCTTTGTCATAAGCCAAAGCCGCCGCCTCTGCTGTGTCAAAGGTTCCGAGCCAGAGACGGGTTCTATTCTTGGGTAAACGGATCTCAGCGACCCACTTGCCCCAGTGCCTTTGCCTTACTCCTCTGTAAAGCTTCGTGGCTTTTGATGCTGTACCCGTTTGTTTCATGGGGGCTGGCTTCGGGGATAAAAATTTGAGGGTTTGCGGTTGTTGGTAAGCTCGAAGGTAAGAGTGGCTGTTATTTTGGTGGATTTGGGTTTGGATCTGGATTGGGGTAAGGTGGTTGAGCCCAATTGAACTAGATGGTTGCTGGAGACCCATTGGGTCGTTAATCGAGCACCCAGTTGAAAACGGGAAGGCAGTCGATGTGGAGCAGCAAGCGTCTGGGTACAAAAAGGGCTGTTGCTGTTGCTGTAGATGTGGTGTAGAGAAAGAAGAGAAGTAATCGTAAGAAGTAGAAGGGAGAGAAGGTAAAGAAGGAGGAGGAGGATAGTTAGGGGTTTGAGGAGGAGATGGGGTAGCTAGTGAGGAAGCACTTTTCATAAAAGGTTCGAGTGCTTCCATTAACTCGCCCACCAAGGGGTCTGATTGAAGCGATATGCTACTGTAGAGATCCATTGTAGCAGCCATGCGTTCAAGAAAAGCTCAAAATTATAGACAAGAAGAAAAATTCAGAAGGAAAAAAATAAAAACCTAGTTCTTGATTTAAATTTAAAGAACAGGTTTGTGCTTTACAGAATAGAAAGTAAGAGAGAGGTGTAGAAATAGACAACCTCTTTGGATTCAAGAACCTAAAAAAACCAACCTTGAGGGAACTTACAAACAACCTTCAAGCTGATTCAGCTAGCAAGAGAAGAAATAGCTTAAAATCAACAGAAAATGAAAGATTAAAACGTTTAATAACAAAAGAAAAAACGTGGATCTCGATTCTGAAAACACCTGGCTTTCGTTTAAATCCTTCTTAAGTTTGCTTTTTAAACATTTCTTTCATCAGAAAAACAAACCCAGAAATCACAACTTAAAAGACAGATGATTAACAGAAAGGGATTCAGCGAAGCGGGGCATTACAGAGAGGGGGGGATCGATTAAAACTTAAAAATCGACAATCACAAAGAGCTCACTAAGCGCCCTTGCCTTTACTTTTCTCTCACTGTTTTCTTCTTTCTTTTAGTGCGAACCACTCCTGTTCTTTCTTGATTTATCTCACCAGCTCCCTTGCACTTTATATAGTCACGCCGTTCATTTCAATTACCCTCTCGCTTGCCTCACTTCATCTTTGCTTGATTAATAATTCGAGCATTTTTAGGTCACTCTCCGAACCAGCTAGCTGCTCCTCGTGACGCAAGGACTTTTTTTTCGATCAATGCTCATTGATCCATTAGGCTGGAGACACGTGTTGGTCATCCCGTCGTTCTTCGACACCTGTCCATCACTTACCGTCATGTTCAGTGGAATTTTGTAGATGGCCATTTGCTTGAAAAATTATCTCTAATCTTGTTGACTTTTTATAATGCGTTCACATTTTCTTTATAGAAGCAAATGCAAACACCATCATTCTTTTGACAATTGCACGCTCCATGTCCAATGCTTTAAAGAAAATGAATTGATTAATGTTTTGATCATCATGGAGAGCTGAAACGGCTGTGATCGTTAATAAAATTTAATTAGGAGGGATAAGGTTGAGGCCTTGAGGGGGCAGTTGATGCGCGGTTGTGGTTGACAGCCTCTTTTTCAATTTATTTTTTTTGGTTACTTTCATGAATTGATATTGAAATTTTATTATTTAAGATAAAACTTAAAAGATGTTCATAATTTTAACTCTATTGTTTCTTTATATTGTTTTAATAAGCATGCTATGTAAAAATTGAATTAATTAATTTTTGCTTAAATATTTTTAAATTACATAGAAATTAAATGTATATTATTTTTTTATGTCTATGTGGAATAATATTCGGAATGATTAGATCTTAATTGTGATATTGAATTCATAATATATATGAAGATTTCAATAAGCTGTATAATTTAAATATAAAAAATTATTAGAATTTTAGTGAAGTGAAGATAATTATCTTTATTTATATATATGTATATAAAAAAAATATCATGAAATTATATTTTTATAAGTTAAGAATGTTATAGTTTGGGTTGGTTAATTTTGTATTTTTTTTACAAAATTTAACATTATTTTTTATCTAATTTTCCAACATTGCTATTATATTTTTAAAAGCCTTGTTTCCTCTCTAAAATTCCTCTAGAGTTTAAGTTTAATTATTATAGAGAGATAATTCAGTATTATTTTTTTGGTTAATTGAATCTTATTTGAGTATATCCAAACAAGACAGTGATGTTGTAATTTTAAAAGACTTATTGTAATAAGTAATAAAACTTTAAAAATAAATAATTAATATTTGACAATAACAAAGTGTGATCGATTTCATAACCTTTCAATAAATAAATATATATTTGTTGTTTTTATTTTAATTTATATAAAAATATATTATGTGATTAATATACGTACTAACTAAGATGTTATTTTGAAATGCTAAGATCTTATTTTGATATCAATTAGAAGTATAATATATGTTTAGTGTTCAATATATATATTCTTTATTTTTTTAATTATTATTTGCTAATTTTTAACAACATAAAATGTATATAATATCACAAACACAATGAAAGATATCTTGCTTTCTATTTAAAAAAATTTATACTAATAAGCTTGTTTATTTAAATTTTTATAAGAAAATCTGGAATAAATAGTAAGATTAAAATAGAAACCAGAAAACTATTTTTTAAAATATAAACAAACCAAATCTCTGTAACTGGAAACATTGTATTCGGTTCGAAATCAAAGTTGTCTCAATCCTATATTTTATGTTTTATACTTAAATATTCGACATAATGCATTCAACTAAAATAATGGAATTTCTCCAGGACACTTCTTATCATTCCACGTTGTCAAAGCGGTCCATTGGAAAAAAAAAAAAAGTTGTGCTGATCAAATTCCTTTCGTATCCAAGATCGAAAGTCTAAACCATGATCAAATTCCATTTTTATTCAAAGGCAGCCACTGTTCATATAAACAGTGAACCTCCTCCTATTTTTTATTTATTTTATTTTTTAAGTTGCGTAATTTTACTGTATAATTATGTCAATTTAATTCTAAATTAGAGTAAAAATATGAAATCAAAAATTTCTCATTTCACCTTAAATACAATAATTTATTTTAGTTTGTTTTTCATTTAAAAAGAGAATTTATTGGGCAAGTTGAGTATTGATAAAATATAAACAGTGAACCTCCTCCTATTTCAGTTTGTTTTTTTAATAATTTATTCACCTGAAATAAAATACAATAAAAATATATAAATCACCTTAAATTGACAATTTTTATTTTAGTTCAAGAATTTATTTTGTTTGTTTTTCATTTCTTGAGTTAAAAAAATATAAAAAATTATTAAAAATAATAAAAAAAATAATTAGATATCACAATTCTAACAATAAAAATTATCAAGCTTAATATTAGCGACTTAATTTGATGTTGGTAAGTTTTTTTAAAAAAAATATTTGAAAAAAATTAGTTTCATCAGTTAATTTTAAAATTTTTAAATGATGATAAGTTATTATGAATTTAATACATAGTTTATAAATATTTTTATGATAGTTATTTGGTGTTTTAAATAAAATAGGTTAAAAAGGAGATTTTTATTAAAAAGAAAAGAAAAAAAACACCCATTGATTCTCTAAATCCAATATTTTATTTATTATACTTAATTCAACATAATGCATTAAACTAAACTAATGAAATTTCTCCAATACACTTCTTATCATTCCACGTTGTCAAAGAGGTCCGTTGAAAAACAAACAGCTGTCCTGATCAGATTCCTCTCTCGTCCAGGATTGGAAGTCCAAACCTTGAAACCCTATTTTATTCTTCGTACAGAAGCATCTTCCACCCCTCGTTTTGTTTATTTATATATATATTTAACAAAAACTAAAAAATTTGAAGGCAGCCACTGCTTACATAAACAGTGATCCTCTTGCCCAATTTTTGTTTTTAATTTTAATTTTTTAGTTGCGTAATTTTATCATATAATTATATAAAATTTGATTCTAAATTATAATAGAAATATAAAATGAAAAATAATTGCGAAACAATTTTCTTTAATAACACCCTTTTACAAGTAATTATATGAAATTTGATTCAGAATTATAGTTGAAATACTAAAGAATTGGAATGTAAAATACAAAGAAAATACATGGCACACCTCAAATTCACAACTAATTTTTTTGTTTAAAAATTTATTTTATTTGTTATTCAATCCTTGAGTTAAAAAAAATTGTTAAAAAAATAAAGATTAGAAAATAATTGGTTACAGTGATTTCAACAATAAAAATTATCAAGTTAGATATCAATATATTTTATTTCACAATAAAAATTTTATGTAAATAGGTTTAGTTTAAAAATACCTGAAAAGGAATATCAAGTTTCATTTTAATTTTTTAAATTCAGTTAATTTTAATTTTATTAGGTGATTTTGAGATATTATAAATTTAGTATGTTGTTTAGAAAGATTATTATGGTGGTTATTAGATATTTTGAGGTTAAATGAGTTAAAACATAGATTTTCGATCTAAATACTCCCACCAAATGATTTTTCAATCGACACAGTGATCGATGCTCGAATTCTAAGCTGGGCAATAGCAGAGGACCTACTGCTTGTTTCCTTCTTCTTAAAAAAATAATGATAAATAATATGTTATCCACCCCTTATTAAAAAAAGAAAAAGAAAAAATATGGCCAAGAAGCACGAGACTGACATAGACCCATACGTTTATGCTTTTTTTTAAGGCATCGACATGTTGGGCACTTAAATTTATATATTTATTGTGCATTTTAATTTTTAAACCTTTAACATTGAGTTTTAATAATTTTATTTTATTTTTTAATATTAAATTGATTTTGATGTGATTTTTAATATTTTAATAAAATTAAAAGAAATTTATTGTATTTATTAAAATTCATAATTTAAATTATAAATTTGATAAATTAACTTAAATTAACTGAAATCAATTCCATATATTATTATTTCAATGTTAAAAATATTAATTTTAATATTTAAAAAAAAA